>JANAVB010044045.1:0-100459 GCA_029216955.1 Iris pallida
CACTTGGCATGATTTGGTTGTTTGGTGAGTTGGCTAGTTGATTGGATTGAGGATTTAAAAAGGGATTTCCTAATATAGAACTATTTAATTATATCTATGTAATTATACTACAAAATCTGAATTAAATACAAATAAATATAATTATTAATATATATTAATGCCCAACATGCCTACATAGGGTTGGTTTCAACTTGGAAGAGGTTTGGAAAGGTTTAGTGCAACCGGGTCTCCTAAAAAGTCATAAAGGTTTTCTTACTAATTAAAATTATGACTTGTTCCATGATTTGAATGGTTAACATGCAAGGGACTACTATATGACCATGGCACTCCTAACATGGCTAGCATGCTAGTTAAATCACCCAACAATGCTAGACATGCCATACTTTCTAGTCGTCTTGCATATTCAAACTCAACCATGGCTTAGGTCATCTATAATAATAACTATTTAATTTAAAGATATTCACAAATTTCATAAAATACTATTTAAGCCAAATAAATAAATAAAATAATCCAAAAATTATGGGGTAACATAACAACGAGAACGTAAGGGCACGAGAACGTAACAACGCCCAGCCTACGCCGCAGTGTCGGCGGTAGAACGCTGTCCTATGTCTCATACATCTAACAATATAAGGCTAAGCAGTTTATACTCCCCGAATTGGGGTGACATAGCAGAATGTAAACTCAATCACATATAAGGTAGAGCATAATGGAAGATAGATAAAATATGAAATCCAAAAGAGATACAACAGATAGAAGTCTAAGTGTCTGTAGGAGCGTAAAATGTGCTTCATAAAGTGAGTCAAAGAGATGGGTCATTCTACTCAAAATGATCTATTTTACGCCAAGGAGAGGCTAATGATTTTACGCCTAAGCAGGCTAACCACTTTTGCGCTCGGGTCAAGCCAATGGTTTTACGCCTGAGCAGGCTATCCATTTTTATGCCTGACAAAGCTGTCAAGTCTTGCATTTTATGCAAAGTCTGACATAAAGATTTAATGATGGCATATACCACAGAATTCAAAGGGATTTGTTTCACACAGAGACCTATGTTGTCGTTTAGTATGTGGACTGAGCTACTTTTACGCTCACATAATGGCTTCTTTTACGCACGGAGACTATATGAGTTTTTACGCTCGAAAGTCGACGTGTGCGTAAAGTCTATTTGGGCTACTTTACGCTCAAGGTTATTTAATAACCACTTTACGCGGGAAATCTATGACAGGGCTATTTTATGCCTAGTCCACTGCTTTACGCTCGGAGTACATTGGGGTTGTTTTACGCCCTATTCTTCTTCATCAGTTGAGAACGTGGCTGCCTACATGGCTTTCATGCCACACATTTCGAAGAATATGTGTACGTGCATCCTATTCTTACTGAAATGATGGGACATGTGTCAACATATGCAGAGGATGGCTTCGGTCGTGGGTGGCAATTATTAGCGTAAAGATGGAACTTTTGCTGAGTTTTTACGCACAAGAGCCCAAGTCTATAAATAGACTTATTTTTCTCATATAACGGACACACAGAGACAGGAGAGAAGACGGAGAGATTGGAACTCAGAGATTTTTGATTCTCTAGAGTATTCTTCTTCAACCTTTCTTTCAGAACAGAGTGAAGCAAAGCAGGAAAGCATTCGGCCTCGCCATCAATGCCCAAGTACGTCGATACCTTTCTGGTGACTTAGTTCTTCCAGTTGTTCATCTTCAAGCAGCGATCTTCATCATCATCATCGTATGGTCCAAGGAACAAAGTGATCATTTACAGATCAGACTTCTACAGTAATACTTTCCCAGAATCAAATTTGTACTTCTTGTACTTTTTCTCGTTTTATTTTCAAAAGCCAATTTTCCTGGTATTTTGTTAAGCGAAACAAAAATGGCGACTCTGCAGGGGACGACCTTCTCCTCTGATGAGGAGGCAATTGCTCAATACGATGATGTGTCGATTGGATCAACAAAGAAGACTCTGGTTGTACACTTCGACCAGACTGCTTATGAAGGGATGCTTCGAACTGGGGGTGGTTCTCACTCCTCCAATGTTCAAAAATCTCGCAAAGCACAAAAAGTTTGGATTCCTAAATCCAAAATAGCTTCTGATCTCTCTGTTGCTGCCGGTGGCAAGGGAACTCTTCCCACTCCTGTCGTAGGGACTCCCATTCGTAACGAGGCAGTCCTTACTTCAGAGTTGCACTCAAAGTGTGACAATTTATCTCCCGTTTGTAACGGTGAAGATAATCAGGTTTGACGCCCACTGAGTAAGAACCAAGTTTTACGCTCAGTGGGTAAAAACCAAATTTTACGCTCAGTACATAAGAATGAGTCTCCCATTTGTAATGGGACAGACTATAACGATTGTGCTTCTGAGTGTAAGAATCAGTCTCCCGTCTGTGACGTGGTAGGCTCAAATAAATTACGCTCCTCGCGTAAAGCAAAATCTTCCGTCTGTGACGTGGTAGATAACCAATTTTTACGCTCTACGCGTAAAGGTAAGTCTCCTGTCTTTGACAGTGTAGATAAAATTCACAACGATGTTTTTACATCTAATGTGAATGTACCTAAACCTGTACAGCATAAAAATATTGTTGGTAAGACTTCAGTTCTACACCAACAGCCTTCTTATACTGCTCTACGCAAAGTACCAAATTTACAAATTACACGCAATGAAAATGGAGTCCTTCGTGCTAAAAATTTCAAGATTTACGCACACAACTCCAAATGCGTAGAAATATACAATTTGGTTCTGCGAATGCAGCCAGTAATCTTCTTTATACACAGGGGACTAAACGTTTTTTTACCCCAAATATAATAAAGAAGACTATTCCCTCTACTCCTTCTGACTTACGTGAATTGCTAATGCAAAAGCGTAAGAATAGACAATTTCCGGTGACATTTCCTCAAGAGAAGCATCATTGTGATTATCACCAGGTTATAATCAACTGTTGTTGTTCAGCTTCAAAACGGTCAGTGTTTGATCGATTAAGTTTTAATGTGCCTCAACAACAAATTGAAGACCAAGAACATGAGTTGTCATATGTGTCAGTCAACATGACATCTCATACTAATAGAGGACGATGTCCAAGACGAAATACGTCTCAAACTCCAGGTCAACAACAGTTCAACAGACTTCTTGATTCTTTTGAAGGAGTATATCAGAATACTCGATCAAGAAATGCAAAGACAATTGCAGACTTCTGATTCAGAAGCTGGGGGTACTCAATCTTTTGAGTCCGAGACTGACAGTGTCGATTCATACTTCTATACTGATCCTTCTATATCTTCAAGAGAGGTTGAATCCTACGCTGTTGGAGATGAACCTGAGACCTCATCTGCTAACACAGAACAGCGTCTCACTGCCGTTGAGCAATCACTGAAAGACATGCTTAACATGGTGCAAAACATGCATCAGATAATAGTGAATCAGTAGACTGCTCAGCCGACAGTAATAACACCAGTACCAGTAGCAGCACAAACTCAAGATAGTCAAGGGACTGATATACCTTTGAATGTTCAGGAGCCTGCTGTTAATCAAAATTCTGCATCTCCAGATCCTATTATTCCAGAAGATGTACCTTCTCCGGTAGAAATTATGGTACATCCGACAACTATTCAATCAAATGTGCTTTCGCAAACTAGTGAGGCTATTCTAGCAGTGCGAGAACTCAAAGCACAGTTTAAAGTCTTGAGGCACAAGGATCAACTCCAGAAGTTCGGGATTAAGCAACCTTATCCTCCTCATTGGAATGATGTACCCTTTCCACCAAAATTCAAGCCACAATCTATGGTATTGTTTGATGGGAGGGCTTCTCCTAGTCAATATATCAATTATTTTGATATTATGACTGTACATCTGCAGAAAAATGATGCTCTTCTCACTCGAGTGTTTATTGGTTGCTTGACGGGTTCAGCTTACGACTGGTATCAAAGTTTACCCGACAATTGCATTTCGTCTTTTGACAAATTTAAGGCAATGTTTCTCTCTCGTTTCTATGAAGGAGGTATGGACATGAACATGTCCTCTTTAATAGAAATCAAACAAAAGGAGAAAGAAGATACTCGGACGTTCATCGAACGCTTCCGACAGGCTACTCTAAAGATGCCTCCTGGTATGCCAGATTCAGCACTCATTGATACATGCAAGATGAATCTGCGACCATCTATTGCTGTCTTTACAGGTTCCCAATTCACAGATTGGGCTTCGTTCATCATAGCAGCAGTTTCTGCCGAGACCAATGGTAGGTTGGCTCGTGAACATGGGATAATTTTTGCCTCAGATGATAGAGAAAAGAAAAGTATTCCTGGTAATAACCCCGGTAATCGTAATGTGAAAGGAAAAGATACCCTCATGGTTAATCTTTCTAAGAATAAAATGACACCGAATAGTCAGGAGTCTTCCAGGCCAAAGGAAGAATACTCTTTTGATGAGAGTGATATCCCAGGAATATTTCAATGTCTGGTAAAGAGTGGAAAACTTCAGATTTCGGAGTCAAAGAGGCCTAATGAGGTGAATCTGACTGACAATCCCAAATATTGTATCTATCATAGATACATTAATCATCCTACCAGTGCTTGCTATGTCTTGAAGAAGAAAATCCAAGAGCTGATAAATGGCGGTGCTATAGCTCTAACCAATGATGACCATACGGTTACAACCAATATAGTTTCTCTTCAATTCGGGGATTTTCCACCACAGCAAGTACCAGATGGAATTATCCCAATTCCGAAGGCGACGATGAAGATTGTGAATATCCCGCCTCCTAGAGAAGAAAATGAAGGATTGATGCCTCTTACTTTAAAAAATGGTGAAATTATGTGGGTACATCCTGACTTAGTACCTGAATTGGAAAATGAAGGTAAAACTTTAAAATCCAAAAAAGGCAAGAAAGTCAAAACCTGCAATATGATTTCTCATGATATTCCAGATCCCGACGATTCAGATGATCTATGGGATGGCACTCCTTTAGAAGATAGACTAAGAGGATTGAACATATGTCCTCCAAGTCTAGCTCCTCCTACCAAACTCAAGCTTGCTCATCAGCAGTGGTTAGCTATGAATAGTGTTCCTTTATACCGGGCACAACAAGTCTTTGCTGCTTATGAACAAGCTCCTACAGGGATTTTTTCTCGTATCCCGAATCTTTCTCCTTTTGTAGTTACAAAGACATCTATTCCTCACTCTCCTGTAGTTACAGAGATCTCTTCTTCTTCTGTGGAACCACCGGTTAAAAATCGGCTGCCCATTCATCTATACAGTCAACAATCTGTCATTCTCATGAAAAAGATGGGCTATGACTTTCAGAAGGCAGAAGGTTTGAATTATAATAAAGGAATACGACTTCCTTTACAGATTCAAAATCAAAAATCTACTGTTGGATTGGGTTCTGAAGTTTCTCACAATAATCCTTACAAGAATAAGGCTAAGGGAAGAAAGATTAAATCCTGTAATATGGTACTTCCTTCTCCTGAGTCTGAAGAAGAAACTTTTGCTGGTACAAGATCCGGGAAGGAGTACCACAAAAATTATGCGGGATCTTCCAAAGAAGCGGAAGACATAGTGGGAACACTACCAGCTCAACCTTCTCTTGTTTCTGCTAAACCCTCTGTGGTTGAAAAGGGGAAACAGAAAATAGTACGCTTTGATGTTCTATTAAAGTCTGCTTCCAGTCAGGGGATGGTGATAAAACCCTACAAATTTGATATTCTAGCTCAGTTAGCCAATACTCCGGCTAGACTATCCATATTTGAGCTGCTTCGTCTTTCTAGAGAAAGCGGGAGACTTTGAGAAGCTCTACTTCAGGCAGATTCATGCTTGGCTCAACTCAAGAGTCCTGATAATACTCCAGTGTCGTGTCCGTAATGTCATAGTATGATGGAAGCAATTCCTAACATCACCTTTACACAAGAAGATATGATGTTGAAGCATAACAAACATGACAGGCCTCTGTGCTACACTGGGTATATTGGATCCACTAAAATTGACAGGATCTATATTGATCCTGGGTCTTCAATTAGCATAATTCTTCAGAGTATGCTAAGACCCCTGAGGATTCCTACTAGTGAGCTGACTTACACTAGTACTACAATAGTTGGTTTCAACTCGGGCAAGAGTAAACCACTTAGAAAGATTCGTCTGAAGATTCAGATTGGCGATCTGCGAACTATGGTAACCTTCTATGTTATCAACTCAGACGTATCCTACAATATTCTTCTTGGAAGACCGTGGATTCATGAACACAACATTGTGCCTTCAACTCTCCACCAATGCTTCAAGTATGTGGATTCTCAAGGAGTTGTAAAGACTGAATTTGCTGATATCAATCCCTTCAAGGGTGTCGAAGCCTATTTTTCTGATTTAAGGCTTTATAAACAAGAACATGTGAAAGAGATATCAGACATAGCTGAGGATCAATCATTTACTGAAGATCAGTCTATTAATGAAGATCCGCTTGAAGAACAACCTTTGAAGATCATAGTCAAGGGACGAATCCAATCCCAATCTGTCAACGATCAGCCTTTGATAATCAAGGTTAAAGGAAGAACTCAAGCTTCGTCTGAGGAATCATTAAATATTCCTAAAAGCCAAGTTCAACCTTTTATGAATAAGGTCAAAGGGCGTACTTCTTGTACGATTGATCCAGAACCACCATTGATTGTCAATCTTGGTAAATCTATGCAGAAGACGGATAATGATTCACTAATGATTAATCCGGCGCATGGCAATCAAATTGTAAATGATGTAAATATCGATCATTCTGTACTTTTTGATATCAATGAAGATTTTTTTTTCGAGTATATGGCTGTCAAGTTTATTGAAAGAATAATCTTATCTTCTGATAATCAAAGTCATCAATATAAAGACGACATAGAGCCAGAAGAAACTCTATACATTAACTACAAGGAAAATTCCTTCCCTCTTCAGGTTGATGTTGGATCTTATGCTCAAAAGTTTTTAACATCTTCTCCTTATCTTCTTCCTGTAGTTGCTCAATCGCAAGCTTGTGTAACTTATAGACGTCACGAAGAATCTTATTTCGTGGTTCCGTCTGATAAGAAAAACAAGCGCCAAATTGTGTTTGGCTTGGCTAGAAATATCCCTGTTGCTCAGACAGATAATCTGAAAGATAAAGATAAAGGAAGAATCCGAATTAACAAATATAGTCAACAATCTATCAAGATCATTCAGAATATGGGATATGATTTGAAGACTATGCAAGGTCTCAATCAGGGCAAAGGTAGACGGCTCCCGTTATGTGGTGATCCATTTTACCAGAAGACTTGTCATGGATTGGGATATGATCCGTCCCATATGATTAATGACAATATACAAGAAGAATTCTCCTCTAGTTTTTCACAATCATCAGATTCAGAAGAAATCCAATTCATCGAATCGAATATATCTCGTTCCTCATATGATGAATTCGAGCGTGTATCTTCAACTTTCCATTAGGATTCATTCATTTATGGAATTGAATTGACCTTTTTCTTTTATCGATATTTGACCTATACTCTCATGACATCTGTCTTCTTAATCCCCAGCTACCAAAGTTTGGTTAAGCTGATTACTCATTTCTTTGGAGAGAAATTTTTATCTTCCATCTTATCTTATCAGTTGGTATAGAAAGTTGAATTTATTATTTATCACGTTCTTATAACCTCTGAATAAATATTAAATTTGCCTGTGTTTTCTATCTATCATGTCCATTTGACCTCTGCATAGATATTAATCTACTTTTTATTGAGTTCTTACATACTGTCATGTCCATATTACCTCTGATAGTATTATACTCTAAAACAGAAAACGAGATTTCATTATCTATCATGTCCATATTACCTCTGGATAGATATAATGTGTTGAGTTTAAAAGACTTGTCACGTCCATATTACCTCTGATAAGTATTTTCTATCTCATACCTATTGTTTAAATTCCAAATAAACGATAGGATCATAAAATAAATATTTTATTCATTTCTGGTGGAAATACTACAAAATGAATAAGATAAAAGATGACAGAATGCTCTCTTAAGGTGGAGCAGAAACATCTTGAAGCAACTTCTTTAGTTCTTCTAGCCGCTTGCCACGAGAACTCATAACCTTCTTGGTAGCCTCAGCACGTCGAGCTTCAGGGGTGCAAATACAAGAAAGTTCAGCGAAGGTGATTATCAGATTATCCTTGGCTTCATTAAGGGTTCTGATAGTCGATTCAGCCCCAAAAGCTTGTTCTTCTAAAATTGAGCTTTGGGTGAGGTGCAGATTTCGAGCATCGATCATCTTTTCCCTTTCAGCCTTCAAGCGAGCTAGATCTGCCTCGACTTCGTGGATTTTATCATTCTTGCTCTGAATATCTACGTTTAAAGCATCATAAGCCACTCTGTGACCATTCAGTGCAGGTTTTATGCCAGCCAAAAAGGCTTTCTCTTTGGCAACCTTCAGACTGTGTTCATGGAGAGCTGCATTATATGTAGTCTCTCGAGCAAGATAATCAGCCGTTAAGGCATCATACTCCTCCTGAATGAGGCTTTCAACAGTCTCATTTGATAGCCTAAGATATTCTCCAATCGGCTGCTCAAGGTCCTCCACAATTTTCTCCAATGTTGCAGCTCTCTCAACATCATTGAACATGGCAACATTCTTGATAGTCAGAGCCATTGTCGTCTTCAAAATCTCATAACTGAGACCCTTATTCAGGACCATCTTTATCAGAGTTGCCAAAGTTTTATAAAAAGTTTCAGTATGAATCTCAACCAGGAGATTCATTTCTACGCTGGAGCTTGGTGTGGCGGCAATATCTAATATATCTCTTCTTTGGAGATCGGGAGCATATGTGGTTGGTACGACAGCAGGATGAGACGAAGTTATTGCTGTTACTATTGCCATAGCCAAGTTATCCCTAGAAGCTTCAGGGATTGTATCTCCAACACCTATAGCTACCATTGGTGTAACAATAGACGGAGGTGGAGCTGTTGTTGTCACTGCTGTTATTTGGTTCCCAAGAACTTCAGGAGCAATATCTTCAATATCTGTTACTCCAGCCGTTTCTGGAGCTCTAGCGGCGGTGATATTGGTGGATGTGGTGACAATTGCAGGAGCTGGTTCAGGTTCCGGTATTGGCTTATCAGAAACTGATATTGAATCAGCAGCTACAGTAGAAGATGCTATTACTTCCCTGGTTTCAGCACCTTCTTCAACTGTCGGCTCCGCAGGATTTTTCACTGCTTCAGTTGTAGTAAAATTTTCTATAGCTGATTCTTTATTCAAGACTGGTTCTCCTCCAGCAGCTTCATCATCACCTACAGTGAGGTCTGTTGCAGCCTCTTTCTGGTGTTGGTCCTCAGCAGGAGAGGATATTTCAGGATGTACTTCTTGATGCTCTACCTCGGGTTGTTGTGCTCCCTCCTCATCAGCATCCTCTTCTTTAGAAGAAGAAGTTTCATCAGCAGATTTCTCATTTTCCTCACAAATATCTTCTTCTTGAGGTGGAGGAGCCATAGGGTTTGGTGTAATTATGACATCTGCAAAACGAACAAAATAAGTTAGTATACAAAATCATGATATATAATTTCGTATAGGTTTTGTATAATACTTGGAATATGTGCATTTTTTTTCAAGATATGAATCATAATCACCATCCCAGTCATCATCCTCGAAGTCAAGAGCCGGTTTGTCTGATGGGATATGGTCTTGATCAGCAGTGGATACAGTAGTAGCACCCTCTGTAACTTGTGCCTTGGTTGGCAAAGATAAATGGAGTGAGGTGCTCAGACGTCCAGGAGACAAAAGTGTTACAGTTCCTGATCCAATTATTGGTGGATGGGCTGAAGATCCTTCTCCCGGATGGACGGAAGAAGAACTGACAAGATGATCCTCTTCAATCAAAGTATCATCTTCTGGAGTATGGGCTCTTGGTTTGGAAGGCCCTTTCGTGGTAGATTTCTTCTACTGCTCTGGAGACTTCACCAGAGAAGTGGTAGCCGCATTCTGTTTTTGTTTGCGGGTCTTTCCAATAATTATTGGTCCCGCGGGTATCTCCCCAGCTCCTCTAGGAATTACTGCCAGAAATTCGTCTATAGCAGCAGTATTGTCTGGTACATCAGGGGTTATCCTGATAGGTTTTTCAATATTTCCCTCTCGAGCCCACCGAAGACTTCCTTGCATACTATAGCCGTCCTCAAAAGAGCGGATAGATGTATAGAAACGAGCATACGAATGAAGTATGTGTAGCTCAGTTGTACTAGTGGCTGTAGATATGCTGAATCTAGCACCAGTACATGCAGCTCCGAAATATCTCCATGCTCGTGCACCATCAATCAGCTTTCCATAATGATAGAAACTGGTGGAAGGATTGCCAACATGAAGTTGGTCATATCCAAACTGACGAGCGAACATACTTGGCAGATAAGGCTCGAACGCGCAGTTATCTTCATTCCTATACATCAGATGAGAGGGTCTGATGTACACTAGCCATCGGTAGACAGATCTCGGCAATAAGGCTAATTTATCCACTTTATCTTCAAATTGTACACCAAGGCAGTCGGCTGAAACTGGTGGCCTGGTGCAAAAAAAATTCCAGACGTGAGAATAATTTAATGCTGCTCGGGTGTCTGCCAATGTTGTAGTTCTCCATGTGGATTTGCTAAATTTTTGGAGAAAAATCTTCGCTTCATCCTCAGGACCTGGTGGCAACAAATTACAATTGTGGTATAGTAACCAACCTATCAGATAGGTGTATGGTAACTCCACCCTTGGAAAATTATGAGGAGCATTATTGATTAATTCTTCACCAAAAATTCGTAGACCTGCATTTATTCGGCATACCATTGCCGACAACAGGTTGATTCTATTTTTGAAAACCAAACGTACTGCTGGCCATAGTACGTTGCGGTGAATCCTGTCTACAGTGCTAATCCCTGGCACGACCCATCTTTTCAGCCATAAAGATAAAAAGCCTGCCAACAAGGCCTTCTTCGACATCTTTTGACTACCCTGCCTCAGGTAGCTTAAAGCCTCAGTCCCCGCAGGGATGTCTCCAGTTTGGGTAGACAGATACCGGTCGCGAGCTTTCTGCGATGCTATCAATTCCTGAATTAAATCTGCAGAAATTATAGATCAAGGTTTGATGATCTGAGTCTTATCTTCTCGGAACCTGCTCTTTTCCGTCTTGGACACCCTATTTTCATGATAAAACAGATAAGTTGTCCATTTGGTTATGTACGCCAAATGTGATCCAGTTTTGTACATGTTGGTGCAAATCAAATAATGGCACATAAGTTCTTCATAGACCTGCACCATTTCGGAGTTCTTCTTCCGAATTTATGTCTATTCCCGATTGGAGGGAATATATTCTTCATAGGAAAACTCGTCCAATGGTAGTTTCGAGATAAATTGCATCTCATGTAGGGCCAGACCCATCTCACCATGCGGAGTTGCGAAAGTTCCTGTCGAACTCATATACAGCTCCAATAAAGCCAAGAACAGATTGTCGTTCGGTGGAATGCCATAACTGGTAGAAGCTACTGCTTCATACAAACCGATGTCGTCCAATTCTGTTTTAAAGTATTTCATGACCCAGTTGCTGATCTGGATCCAGTTACCACTATAAGGGGTCAGCCACCCTGTCAGCCTAGGGTTGGTCTGAGGATATAAGACTCCTTCCCTTATGAATCTATTTATGAACATGGGAATCTGGACCGGCTGGATGAGAGACGAATTCTCGCTCGGTGTAAACCCAGGCAATAGTCCAGAAAATGGAATAACACCACCACAAGGAGTGCTAATGTGGTAACCCATATCGTTCGCTCTCTTCCTTCTGAAAATGATTCTATCCGGTCTGCCATAGCTGTTAGGAGTCAAATTCCACAGTATTTGACGGTGGTGACTGTAGGACCGTTGAGCACCTCTAGAAGGGGGGTGAATAGAGTGTGTGTGTGCAGCGGAAAATAATTACCAATTAAAACTTTAAACTATGGCAGTGAAATAAGAGACAGTAAATATAATGCAGCAAGAGATAGAGAATTCAAACTCAGCGACACAGCGATATATACTGGTATCCCTCTGAGAGGACTAATCCAGTCTCGAGTACTCTTGCTCGATGTTAATCCACTGTGGCACAAGCTTTAACTGAGAGCTTACAGTCTCTTACAACACCGTACTTGGTGACAAGTACACGACCGACTTCACAACACCGTGCTTGGTGACGAGCGCACGACCAGCTCCACAACAAGAAAAGTTGTTGAACTTGGAACGACCTCTTTACAACTCTTGGAATACCAAAAGACTCTAAATCAACTCTGATATTACTGGCTTTTGGCTAAGAGTTGTATAGGTATGATTTGAAAATCTTGGATCGTTTGAAAACACTCGAATAGTAGAGAAGAGAAGATGAAGAGTGAATGAATGATTTGAAATAAAAAGTTCTTCTCTATTTATAGGTGTTTTCTGGGACCGAACTCGGACAGAGTTCGGGCAGAGTTCGGATGCAGATATCTCGCAAAGAGACGTTGCTCGCAGATTTGGAGGCAACAGAAATTTGAATACAAACTGACCGAACTCGGACAGAGTTCGGTCCGAACTCGGGCCGAACTCGGTTAAGAGTTCTGTCAGGAGATTTTCGAAATATTTTATCAGAAATTGTTTTCAAAGATATTTTAGAATATTTGTAAAATGATATATGAGTGGTAATGGGTAGGCTTTTTAGAATGTGGACTGAGATAACCCTAAGCCAGTATTACCAAAACTGATTTTACAAAATAAATCCTAGACTCAATAAAATGTAAAATACAGAATAAAATATAAAATGAGTCATCTTCAGATTTGATGATGTTGATGCTTTGTTGATGCAGTACAACGTCCATTGAAATTGATTTCATATATCCTGAAATGATTAGCAGCAATTTGTATATTTTGTGTATTGACTTATGTGCATGTTGATTATCGAAATCGGGTGTGACCACGGAATGGGCCAACAATCTCCCCCATTTTGATAATTGACAAATTTGAGTCTATACCAAAATATATCTTTATAAAATAGAACAAAATACAAGTGCCTGAGAAAGAGATGGTTGATTTTGTTTTTGGATTTGTATGCTTTTTGGTATTGGTATGTGTACTCTTTTTCTCCCCCTTTGTCAAATAGTAAAATGACTTGGCTTCCCCGTAATGTGTGAAGCCAACAATAGAAAACAAAAGATAAAGTGAAACAAAAGAGACATGATCACAGCATAAAATAACTACTATGGAAAGAAAATGCTGGAAATAAAGTACTGAAAATGTCATACTAAAAAATGCTGAGTACAATCATCAGAAAATGTCTAACTAATGAGTTTAGACAAAAAAAGAAAAAAACTACATCAAAGCATAAAGATCATCATCTAACAAGTATCCACTATCCAAAAGCTGAACCCACGTCACATAGTGGGGTCGTCAGCACCAGGAGCCTCTGGAGGAAAGTAGGCTGCAGTGGGGTCGAAGTGCTGGAAGGAAGCCTCATCTGTGAACCGAGGACCCGAAAAGCCTGGGTGAGGCAGGATGGTGATCGGATGGACTGGATCATGGGCTAGGCTGTAGTGGAGGTCAGCAATCCCGTTCCTCAGCACCTGAGCCTGAGAGATGCGTCGGAACTCCGAATCAAGATAACCTTGATGACGTTGCGCAGATATAGCAACAAAATCATCAAAGCGCTGATAGAAAGCCAAATCAAATCCCGGGGCAGGGGGTGGAGCAGGTGCAGGAGCAGCATCAGGAATCTCAGCATCAGCAGCTGGAGCAGGCTGAGCTCCAGGAGGCAGAGGTGGAGAAGAAAATCGGCGAGATCTGGTAAGCTCGATAGGAGTGGAGGAGAATGCACAAGTTTGAAGATCAATCTCAAAACAGCGAAAGATAGACGCCAAGTGCATAGGATATACCAGATTTCTTCCTACATTTCTGCAGTTCAGCATCCAGGACATCATGGTCTTTGGAATAGAGAATGGAATACCAAAATGAATGTGGTATAAAGCAGAGAGTTCCAAGAAGGTCACTTCATCTGTGAATCCTTTCTTTGGAAGGAGTACAGAGAAAATCATGCGATGAAGTTCATAAAAAGATTGGTTCAAATTCTTTGCATAAACCCTACGAGTAACAGGGTTTGGATGACAAATAAGTTCCCTGAAAGAGGCAAGGGTAACATCAGCAGGAAATTGGACATGGGTAATGTCAATTAATGCGTCACCAAGATCAGGAACATGGAAAAATTCACTGATATCGGTAGCACTGAATTCTAATTCTTGCCCAGCAACGCAAGAATAGAAGTTTCCGTTAGGTTTTACTTGCAAGTTGCAGTAAAACATTCGGACAACATTGTCAAAAATATTTTCTGCTACCTCGAAGAAATCTCGGTAGCCTAAGTGGTCAAAAGTAGGAGCATATTCAGAAAATATGGTAAAATTAACAAAAGCTCCATAGCAAATCTTACGACCAGAAAAGGAATCGAACCAAAGATCAAAAAATTCTTTGTCCGAAAACAAAGTAGAATCATAGTCTTCTGTATCTATTGGTCGTGCTGGACTGAATAGACTAGCTGGTGTATAATCAGAAGAGGAGGAGGCACCTTGGGAAGATGATCCTTTATGACGTTTAGGATCCATGGAGAAGGTAGAAGAGAAAAAGGAATACCTTTTTGAGAAAGGAGGAAGATGAGAATGTTGAAACGCCCACCAGATCTCTTAGATTCCTTGCTAGGATGGAGGAGGAAGAAATTTTAGGGAGGAAGGAGATGTTTCCACGGGTTGGAGTGTGGAAAAGATGGTTGAAAAGAGTTGAATTTATAGAGTTTAGGGCCGGCTGTTCGATTCTGGAAATTAATACAGCGTCGACCGAACTCGGTCCGAATTTGGTCCGAACTCGGTCAGAGTTCGGCCCGAGTTCGATCACTTGTATTTCCGAGACAATAAATGCAGTTCTGGTTGGTTAAAAGTAACTTTATGACTTTTGACTCTAGTATTTAATAACGTACTCTATTTATGGGTTAACTGTAGGGGTTGTCCCAGCTAACGGAGGTTCACCGGGGAACTCTTAAGTACCGCTTCGCTTCGATCGTAGTCGTGGTGACAGACATACCCTTTTAGGTTTGTACCCAAAAATAATTTCCGTTAAATAAATTTTAAAGTTGTAAGTCATAAAATTAATTTTAATTACCATATTACATTATGAATCTGAAAATTCAAGTATGCCGAGCTCACGCCTCATTATGTTAAAACGGTCTTCAGCCAATGGTTTTATGAATATGTCTGCTAGTTGATGATCTGTGTCAATAAATTCTAAGCAGATATCTCCGTGTTGTTGATAATCACGAAGAAAATGATGTCTTATCTCTATGTGCTTTGTGCGTGAATAACAGATAGGGTTCTTAGTCAGATTAATAATGCTAGTGTTGTCACAATAAATAGGAACTTTAGTGTAGTGCAGATTGTAGTCCTCTAAGGTTTGCTTCATCCACAAAATCTGAGCACAACAACGTCCTACGGCAATATACTCAGCCTCAGTTGTTAATAATGCTACTGAATTTTATTTCTTGCTAAACCAAGAGACTAAGACCTTTTCTAGGAAATGACATGTGCCACTGGTACTTTTACGGTCCACTTTGCATCCCGCAAAATCCGCATCCGAATAACCTATCAGGTCAAAGGATTTGGTTTTAGGATACCATAAGACAACTGTAGAAGTTCCTTTAAGGTATCGAAAGATATGCTTAACGGCACTAAGATGTGATTCCTTAGGATTTGCCTGATAGCGTGCATAAATGCAAACACTAAACATAATATCAGGACGACTAGCAGTTAAATATAATAAACTACCAATCATACCTCGATACTTATGCTGATCGACATGTTTACCACTTTCATCAGCATCAAGATTTGTAGATGTAGCCATAGGAGTCCCGATTGGCTTTACATTCTCGAAGTCGTACTTTTTCAGTATGTCCTTCGTATACTTAGCCTGGTTGATGAATGTTCCTTTTGAGTGCTGTTTGATTTGAAGTCCTAGGAAGAAGTTTAGCTCTCCCTTCATACTCATCTCAAATTCACTCTGCATACACTTAGCAAAATCTTGACAGAGTTTTTTGTTAGTAGAACCGAATATTATGTCATCTACATAAATTTGCACAAGGAGGATATCATCATTCAAGGATTTTATAAACAAAGTAGTATCAACCTTTTCTTTTGAAAAACCATTATCAAGTAAGAAGGCACTTAGGCGCTCATACCAAGCACGAGGTGCTTATTTGAGTCCATAAAGGGCTTTCTTAAGCTTGAAGACGTGATCAGATTTTTGAAAATCTTCAAAACCAGGGGGTTGTTTCACAAAAACTTTCTCTTTTAAAAATCCATTTAAAAATGTGCTTTTCACGTCCATTTGAAATAATTTAAAATCATTATAACATGCAAATGCACAAAATATACGGATGGCTTCTAGTATGGCAACAGGAGCATAGGTCTCATCATAATCAATTCCTTCTTCTTGATTATAACCTTGTGCCACTAGACGTGCTTTGTTGCGTAGAACTTGTCCATCTTCGCTGAGTTTATTTCGGAACACCCATTTGGTACCAATTATAGATTGACCAATGGGTTTAGGAACGAGTTCCCAAACTTGGTTTCTCTCAAATTGATTTAGTTCCTCTTGCATGACAGAAATCCAAAACTCATCAGTAAAAGCATCATCTACATTCTTAGGTTCTATTTGAGAAATGAATGCTACATTTGCTGCTATTTCAGAATCCTTAAGAGATGAACGTGTACTTACACCTTTAGATAGATCACCTATGATGAGTGTCCCTGGATGATCTGGCAAGAATTTTAATGAATCAATCTTTTGGGTCAGATCTTCCACAGTACTCTTCTCAGTTTTTCCATGTGTATCTTCATCATCACTGTCGCTAGATCTGTGACTATTTAACTCATCAAAAGTAACATTAATAGTTTCTTAAACAATCATAGATCTTTTATTGAAAATTCTATATCCCTTACTCTTAGCAGCATATCCGAAAAATATCTCGCCATCTGCTTTGGAGTCGAACTTTCCCAAGTTATCCTTGGTGTTCAGGATAAAACAGCGACATCCAAAAACTTTAAAGTAAGAAATGTTTGGAATCTTTCCAAACCAAAGCTCATATGATGTTTTCTTCGAGATTGGTCGAATTAACACCCTATTCAAAACATGACAGGCTGTACTAACAGCTTCTTCCCAAAAATATTTAGGAAGATTATACTGATTCAGCATGACTCTAGCCATTTCGCTTAGAGTACGATTCTTCCGCTCCACAACACCATTCTGTTGGGGAGTTCTAGGACAAGAAAATTCGTGGTAATATCCACTATCATCAAAAAACTTTTTGAAATCAGAATTTTCGAATTCGCCACCATGATCACTTCAGATACGAGTAATCATGAAGCATTTTTCATTTTGTACCTTTTTGCAAAATATCTGAAATTTAAAAATTGTATCACTTTTGTTTGATAAGAAATAAACCCAAATAAAACGAGAGAAATCATCAACAAGAACAAAAGCTTAGAGCTTACCGCCAAGACTAGCGACTCTACTAGGACCAAATAAATCCATGTGAATTAACTGCAAAGGTCTAGAAGTACTTACAGCGTTGATGGATTTAAAAGTAGACCTATGTGCTTTGTTCTTTTCACAGTCAGCACATACCATATCTCTCTTGAATGGAATCTCAGGGAGTCCTCTTACCAACTTCTTTGTACTTAGTTGTGAGATAGTATCCATGTTTGCATGTCCTAGTCTCATGTGCCATAGCCAGCTTTCATCTTGATTGGCTACTAGGCACCTACCTGCATTATTAGTATTCTCCAAAAAGAAAATATAAATATTGTCTTCTCTAATCCCTTTATATATGGGATCACCCGATGACATATCATATATGGTACATTTATCTTTCAAAAAATTGATACCATGACCATTATCTGCCAAATGACTTATGCTTAATAGGTTATGTTTCAATTCTGTTACTAAACAAATATCCTTTATTACTGGATAGGGAGAAATACCTACAGTACCATTACCAATTATATCACCTCTCAAATTATTTCTGAAGGAGACATATCCTTCTTTCTTCATCGATAGCGTAGCGAACAAAGATGCATCACCAGTCATGTGTCGCGAACATTCGCTATCGAGGATCCATTTGCTTTTAGCATGAGAAGGTTTAGGGTCCACCTACAAGACAAGTAGATGAATCCTTTGGTACCCATTTTCTGAAGAGTCCATTCTGATTAGCTTTAGGTCTCCAGATTAAAGTGTGATTGTCAACAAGCTTTTTTGCCAAACAATACTGTGATATGTGTCCGTACGTACCACAATAAGTACAAGTCAATTTAGAACTAGATGTGGTTGAAACTGTATTTACATGCTTGTTTGGTTTGGAGAACCTATAAGTGAAAGCATGATGATATTCGTGTTTCTTCTGTGCTTTCTTATTTTTAGTCCTCTTAAGTGTATGCTTAGCATTAGGACTAAATTTAGACTGTGTCATAGGTATTGCCTGTTTGCCTAACTTGATTTCTAACTTTTTAGAAATCGCAATAAACTCTTCATATCTAACGGTCATATCTGAGAGTCTTTGTTCTGTTACTAAGTGCTTCTTCTTCTCTATGTCATATAGTTCTTGCACCTTGACATAGTCTCTTTCTTTCTTTTCAATTTTGAGGATAGCCTCATGATAGTCTACCTTGAGTTTGGCTATCTATTCCGTGTTACCGGTAGTAGACGTCTCTTTAATATCTTCAATAAGATTGGACAGTCTGGCTAACTCGGTTGTGTATGCCTTAATCTCTTTTCGAGATTGCCTATACTTGTCGAGCACAGTTTTGTGATCTTCAAGTAGTTCGCTAAAGGCATTTTCTAATTAATCGAAAGTAAAATCATCATATAGAGGGTTTGAAGATACCTTATCAAATGCCATAAGACAGACATTTGTATTGCCGCAGGGTCTGTCCTCTTCTTCTGTATCACTGGCATCACTTTCATGTCAGATACTTGTGTTGGCATACTTTCGACCAGATGTTGCTTTTCTGCTTGATCTTGATCTGTCATATGGAATGCTTTTCTTTGAAGTTGGACAGTCCTTCTTCATGTGCCCCGTCTTCTTGCATCCAAAGCAAATGGTTTCATCTTCATTGCTTTCTTGGACATCTCTCTTCCTTCTGCTTGATTTCTCAAACTTTAGAAATTTTCGGAAGTTCTTCACAAGTAGGGCCTGTTCATCACCACTTGATGATTCTTCATCAGAGTCGTTGTATGTTGATTTTCTTGCTTGAGCTTTGAAAGCAATATATTTTTCTTTTGGTGTTGCTTCTTCAAACTCTTGCAAATCAAGTTCATGGGTCATCAGCTTTTCCATCAGTGTTTCCAAGGACATAGTGGTGAGATCGTTTCCTTCAATGATTGCTGTGGCTTTTGGATTCTATTTCTTGGTTAGCGCCCGCAGCACTTTTCTGATCTTCTCATGATTGCTGTAATCCTTACCAAAAGATTGCAAATGATTAGTTATATCAAGAAAACGAGTAAAAATCTGTGTAATTGACTCACCGGGTTTCATCTTAAAAGATTCATATTCCTGTGTCAGTCTACTAATTTTAGATTCCTTCATTTGGGAAGTACCTTCATGAGTTACCTCAAGAAGTTTCCAAATTTCGTGAGACGTCTTACAGGTTGAAACTATGTTGAACTTCGTTTTGTCAATTGCACAGAATAGTACGTTGATGGCACGAGCATCTAGACTAGCCTTAGCTTTTTCAGCTTCAGTGTATTTGTCATGAGGCTTGTTGCTGGTTTCTTATAACCATCAATGACTATAGACCAAAGATCAAAGTCAAGAGATTTTAAGAAGAAAGTCATTCGTGTTTTCCAATAGGTATAATTAGTACCATCAAAAAGTGGGGGTCTATTTGTGGATTGCCCTTCACCGTTGAATATTGATTTCACAGCTGCCATATATACTCTCTAAGGTTTGTTATATAAAAATATAACCTGCTCTGATACCAATTGTAGGACCGTTGAGCACCTCTAGAGGGGGGTGAATAGAGTGTGTGTGTGTAGCAAAAAATAATCACCAATTAAAACTTTAAACTATGGCAGTGAAATAAGAGACAGTAAATATAATACAGCAAGAGATAGAGAATTCAAACTCAGCGACACAGCGATATATACTGGTATCCCTCTGAGAGGACTAATCCAGTCTCGAGTACTCTTGCTCGATGTTAATCCACTATGGCACAAGATTTAACTGAGAGCTTACAGTCTCTTACAATACCGTACTTGGTGACAAGTGCACGACCGACTTCACAACACCGTGCTTGGTGACGAGCGCACGACCAGCTCCACAACAAGAAAAGTTGCTGAACTTGGAACGACCTCTTTACAACTCTTGGAATACCAAAAGACTCTAAATCAACTCTGATATTACTGGCTTTTGGCTAAGAGGTGTATAGGTATGATTTGAAAATCTTGGATCGTTTGAAAATACTCGAATAGTAGAGAAGAGAAGATGAAGAGTGAATGAATGATTTGAAATGAAAAGTTCTTCTCTATTTATAGGTGTTTTCTGGGACCGAACTCGGACAGAGTTCGGGCAGAGTTCGGATAAGATATCTCGCAAAGAGACATTCAACAGAAGTTTGAATACAAACTGACCAAACTCGGACAGAGTTCGGTCCGAACTCGGGCCGAACTCGGTTAAGAGTTCTGTCAGGAGATTTTCGAAATATTTTATCAGAAATTGTTTTCAAAGATATTTTGGAATATTTTGTAAAATGATATATGAGTGGTAATGGGTAGGCTTTTTAGAATGTGGACTGAGATAACCCTAAGCCAGTATTACCAAAACTGATTTTACAAAATAAATCCTAGACTCAATAAAATGTAAAATACAGAATAAAATATAAAATGAGTCATCTTCAGATTTGATGATGTTGATGCTTCGTTGATGCAGTACAACGTCCGTTGAAATTGATTTCATATATCCTGAAATGATTAGCAGCAGTTTGTATATTTTGTGTATTGACTTAAGTGCATGTTGATTATCGAAATCGGGTGTGACCACGGAATGGGCCAACAGTGACTAGCATGGACGAAAGCAGATATAGGATAATCCCTGTCCATGTCAGGGAGATACATCACTCTTTCTCCAGATCTAAATACCCAAGCCTCTTTTTTGGGATGGGTTTGTGACGTGTAATCTATCGCATCTCCAAATAAGAAAGCTGGCTTCAGGAATTGTTGATTATCCAGTGACATCAATACTTCCCCGTTTATCGTGGATAACAACATCCTATCTCCTTGGGCATATATCAGTTGTGCTCTTGCTGCAGGATAGTCGGGGTTTGACTGAGGAAATTGAACATGAGATAAATCCTCCAGATAGTTCGAGCCCACCATGCCAACTGACGAGCCAAAGACTTCTGCAAGAGGATGAATTTGCAAGTCTACTGTAAAAAGGAAAAGAAATCAAGTTAGAAAGAAAATCTAATTTGATGACATTTATGCAGATAAATTGATCTGAATATTACAAATTAAATGCAAAAAGTCTTTTGTTTTTATGCAAAGTCTTTTTCATTTTGGAGATTTACGCTAACATACTAGATGTGGGCGTATTTGAAAATTTTACGCTGGCATGAGCGTATTTCAACTTTACGCTAGCACATTAATTGTGAGCAAAACTTCATATTTTACGCTGACACGTATAATGTGGACGTATTTTTATCTTTTACGCTAACACGTGCAACGTGGGCGTATGTTGTTATTCCAGTTTTTACGCTAACACGTATGACGTGGGAGTAAAAAACTGAAGATTCAAGTTATCTTCTTCTTCCCCCTCGACGAGTTTTTTCCAGCCGAAGAATAGGGTTTTTACCCATCATAGGTGGAGCTACGGCTGGGTTGGGCTGTCGGTGTGGTGTTGACGACCGAGCGGGGGTTTTCACATGATCAGCCAATGACGAATCAATGGCGGGTTTCTTCCCCTTGCTACCGGCGGTGGATGATTTCTTCGGAGCCATCAGACCAGAGTAAGGTTTTGAAGAAGGAGAAGGCAAAGGGATTCAAGAGCAAGGAAACAAAGTAGAATCCTCTCTCTCCCCGAAGAACCCTATTTATAGAGAGTTTTTTAAATCTCAAATTCCAGATTTTATGCCGACTGTTGGATATCCTCGCTTTTACGCGAATGACTGTTGCGTATCCTGCTGACTGGTCAAATCCAGAGTTTTTACGCTTCTGTTCAAAGTGTTTCAAATTTTGAAGACATTCGAAAACTTTGAAGGGGGTTTTGTAGGAGCGTAAAATGTGCTTCATAAAGTGAGTCAAAGAGATGGGCCATTCTACTCAAAATGATCTATTTTACGCCAAGGAGAGACTAATGATTTTACGCCTAAGCAGGCTAACCACTTTTGCGCTCGGGTCAAGCCAATGGTTTTACGCCTGAGCAGGCTATCCACTTTTACGCTGGACAAAGATGTCAAGTCTTGCATTTTATGCAAAGTCTGACATAAAGATTTAATGATGGCATATACCACAGAATTCAAAGGAATTTGTTTCACACAGAGACCTATGTTGTCGTTTAGTATGTGAACTGAGCTACTTTTACGCTCACAGAATGGCTTCTTTTACGCACGCAGACTATATGACTTTTTACGCTCGAAAGTCGACGTCTGCGTAAAGTCTATTTGGGCTACTTTACGCTCAAGGTTATTTAATAACCACTTTACGCGGAAAATCTATAACAGGGCTATTTTACGCCTAGTCCACTGCTTTACGCTCGGAGTACATTGGGGTTGTTTTACGCCCTATTCTTCTTCATCAGTTGAGAACGTGGTCTGCCTACATGGCTTTCATGCCACACATTTCGAAGAAACGTGTGTACGTGCATCCTATTCTTACTAAAATGATGGGACACGTGTCAACATATGCAGAGGATGGCTTCGGTCGTGGGTGGCAGTTGTTAGCGTAAAGATGGAACTTTTGCTGAGTTTTTACGCACAAGAGCCCAAGTCTATAAATAGACTTATTTTTCTCATATAACGGACACACAAAGACAGGAGAGAAGACATAGAGATTAGAACTCAGAGATTTTTGATTCTCTAGACCATTCTTCTTCAACCTTTCTTTCAGAACATAGTGAAGCAAAGCAGAAAAGCATTCGGCCTCGCCATCAGTGCCCAAGTGCGTCGATACCTTTCTGGTGACTTAGTTCTTCCAGTTGTTCATCTTCAAGCAGCGATCTTCATCATCATCGTATGGTCCAAGGAACAAAGTGATCATTTACAGATCAGACTTCTACAGCAATACTTTCCCAGAATCAAATTTGTACTTATTGTACTTTTTCTCGTTTTATTTTCAAAAGCCAATTTTCCTGGCATTTTGTTAAGTGAAACAGTGTCTAAGATACACAACCCAAAAATACATCTCAAAGCTCAAATACAGTAATCCATAAATACAACTCAAGACAACTGAAAATAAACTATGAGCAAACCCTAGCTATCTATACAACCTCTACTATGTCTCCTCTAGGCTAGCAGGCAACCTCCAGGCTATCTGTAAAATTTATCAACAGGTCCAGTCAGAACATGAGCGAGCATAATACATCTCAACAGTTCATAGCAGGTTAGAAAATATAATCATACAGTAAAGTAAGATACATGTACTGAAGGAAAATACAGTATGTAAACATAGAGAGAGAACTGTAATAGAAATATCTACTATACAATAGAGAACTAACAGTGGCTAGTGAGTCAGAGTACAATATAGACATGTAAATGGCATAGGAGATTCTGATGAGACACTATAGAAAGATTCTGATGAGATACTACTTGGGTATTATTCACATGTCTACTTCTACTCCTCCGTACCCCCAATCAATACACAAGGATCCAACCAGGTTATGTTATGATCCCATGCAAAGGCCCCCGAAGGGTGATACATGGATGTCCCATAAATAGGAATTCTAGGAGATTCTAGGATACCCAGTAAATGGGATAAGGATTCAAGGAGACTCTGTGATCATAAGAGTATATGTCACAAGTGATCAATGAACCAATGAAGCATAGTAATATGCCATGTAAGTGAAACACACAGAACATGTAGTACCCGATGCTCCCTAAGGATAACGTCTCAAGAAGGAATCCATATAGTACTAATCCGTGTGACCAACGTGACAGTAACAAGTAAAGTAATTTAAAGCAGAAAAATAATTCTAAGCAGGATATGAAATGATCAGAGAATGTACTCGTCTGCTATCTGAATGTCCAAAGGAAATGTACTGTCCGAGGAGAGGTGTCTGGCTCCTATTTAGAACAGCACAAGTCACAGCAAGTCCAAAATGGTAAAATAAAGCTCTACTATGCATTCTATATGATTCTAGGTCATTCTAGGTCAAAGTCAACTCTTGGTCAACTCTGGTCTACCGTACTAGTCAAATTAGGTTAACTAGGCAGTACTAGGTCTAAACCTAGACTAACAAGTCTCATTAGGCCTAGCCAAGCCTAGACTAACACTCACACAAAATCATAAAGCTACACAAGTTATCAAACACACATTACATATATATTTTTATTACAATCAAGGTGCATAAAGACAAGAAGTGAGTGATACATGAATGTGGATATGGCAATATATATATAGCAGTACAATGTGTTCAAGTGTGAGGGTATTATGTTAGAAGGATAACATTTAGCAAGGGTTCATTGTGTTACATAGAAGAAATAACATGTAAAGCATAGGTTTAGCATGTGTGTGTGTGGGTGTTAATCATAACAAATAGGTTTATTTATACATCAAAGGGTTTGCTCATAACAGTAAGTAGGTTTTATGTGTATTCATGCTTGGGGTTACTGTCAACATGTAGAAGGGGGTTTTAACATATGAACATGGTGCTAAGTGCTAATATGGCATCATACATTCATATCATGTTGGCATTCATATATAGTATACATTTATACTTGATTACGTTACTTGCTTACATATGAATACTTGCATACATGTTTCAATACCTTGCATTACCTACATGCTTGCATTTCATCCATTCATTCATACATTGCATTGCATTGCATTGCATTCATTCATTCATTCATTCATTCATGCACCTATACATACATATTTGAATACATTATATACTTTCATACATTATATCATTTATGCATACTCTATATTATATTATATTCTCTTAACACACACACACATATATATATACACATGCATACATACATATTTGTACATACAAGGATACACAAAATACATATATCGTATAGTAATCTTCTACTTAAAATCAATACTGTACAAATTAAGCATTCATTAAATTCTAGGATTCAAGTATGTTATAGATCTTTGTGTTAGCTTTCCGAAACTTTAAACGGATCGCATTTTCGTGTCCGAAAGCTCCCGGAATCGCAAAAACACCGAAACGCGTTCGTCTTTTGTACAGCTGACACTCAAATAATTTTACAAAAAGTTTCAGAACGAATTTGGCTTATTAAAATATATATATATATATATATATATATATATATATATATATATATATATATATATATATATATATATATATATATATATATATATATATATATATGGAAAGCTAACTTCTATACGCTTCTTTTAAAAAAAATGGGAGATAAATCGGAGTTTTAAGCTAAAAGTTATGACATTTCTAAGTTGATATTGCTACTAAAAACGTGGATAAATATTATGACGAATTTAGATAGTTTGAGACAAAAGAAACACAAGTATATAACATAATATATCAAGAACTCACTCTCTACACTAATATATATATATATATATATATATATATATATATATATATATATATATATATATATAAGACACTATAGAACACATCTCCAATACAAAAATATGAGATTAAACATGTAATAATTCATTCATACATAACAACAATATATAGTGTGTCCAAATTTGGGATTTTCCCACATGGACACAACCACAACACAAAGGACACTAATATGACCTTCAAATGGACACAAATGGAGATACAACCATGGCGGTCATTCCTATGGATTCAAAATATTTTTATATGCATGTAGGGATGGATTAGAGGAGAGATTATACCTTCCGGGAGAGAGATTCAAAAAAAAATCCTTCCAACACGACACCGACACGTAGAGATTCTAAAAGGACACAAACGAGCTCCGAATCCTCCGAAACTTGGCTAGCACCCTCTAACCATGGAGTAGAGGAGAAATGAAGAAGATTTGGTTGAAGAAAGGGTTGATTTGGAGATAAAATCAATAGAGGTTCATCTCTAAATTAATTTGGAGAAGAACAAGAGAGAGAAAGTGGATGAAAACAAATGAATGAAGGAGTGACTCACTCCTTATCCCCCCATAGGTGGCTACCCAAAAAGGGTGAGGTGTCCCCTATTTGAATGTCCAAAATGCCCTCCACTAATCTATTTGATTTAAATTAGGAATGGGTTAAAGGTTGAGGTCAATTTAGTCTAGTTTTAAGTCTCTAATTAAACTAAACCTATCCATAAATAATTAGTCTAACTACTAACTAAAATTAATATCATGTGGACTAAAATTAATATTATGTGGGCCATGCCTAACTAGTGTGTGGGTTCCACTAGAGTCAAACTACCCCCCGGGTCCCCGTTTAAAGTCGGATTGAGTTGAAATTCGAACCCGACTCAAATAACCCCAAAACAATATCATAAATAATAAAATAAATTTCAAAAATATTCAAAAATGTAAAATAACAAAAATACCCATGTTTCTAAAAACTGGGGGTGATAGAACTCGTCGGTGGACGAGTATGCAGCAGAGTTCTTCCGTCTTAGCAGGTTCGCTCCCGATCTGATCCAGGATAAGGGGCAGAAGGCTCGTAAGTTCCGTAGGAGACTTATTCATGCAGTGCGCACCCGTACCTCAGGTCATCGTGACGTGACGTTCGATCAGATATTGATGGACGCGCAGATTGCAGAGGAGGACTTCGGCCTCAAGCCGAAGAGGGGCAGTGATGCCTTAGGGGTTAGTTCTAGTACAAGGCCTGCCAAGCGCCTTCACATCCAGCAGAGGCCAGTTCAGCAGCCGTTTCAGGGCCAGGGACATGTATTTCACTAGCAGGCACCCAGGCAGCAACAGCCCTCTACATGTGACTTCTACAAGAGGCAAGGTCACCGATGGAGCGACTGCAGGAAGAGGCAGGGCATATGTTTACTTTGTGGTTCAGCAGAGCACCAGTGTAGGGATTGTCCCAGGAACAAGGCACCAGTAACTCAGACAGTAGCAGGAGCTAGAGCCCCGACAGGGTAGCAGACGGGACCACCGTTGCAGACTCAGCAGCAGAGGTTTGCCCAGCATCAAAAACAGGCCAAGGGAGGCCAGCAGGGGCGAGCTTTTGCCATGACAGTCGAGGATGCACAGGCAGAGGGAGAGCTGATTGCAGGTTCCAATCTTTTTCGATTCCATTTTCGCATTTGGCCCCCTTATAACTGTCTTAAAATTCGATTCTATCCGTACCTGGTAGTTGATAAATTTTGTTCGGATAGTTTATTGTGATTTATTTTCTTCTGGGATAATTCGTATGGGCTAGGTCACCTCGATTATGGGATCTAGAGTCTTCTATAGTCATGTTAGCTGGCATAGTGAGGACATATAGTCAGATTTTGGATATATTTCTCGGATATGGGAATTTAAGATTTTTGCGGCCAAGCATGCGACAATGCAAAAATTTTAAATACCATGATTCTAGAGGTATGTACCATAGTCAAGGACTTTGTGAATATCATAGCCTTGCTCACTAGCATGACGAAGATTCTGAGTATCATGATTTGGATAGACGCATATGATTATCGGACTGTATGTTGAGACTGTGATTATTGGGGGTGTTTGACCAAGAAGGAGTACGACCATCTTAATTTCGAGGACAAAATTCTTCTAAGGAGGGTAGACTTGTAGCACCCAGTTTCTAAAATAAGGATAATTTTGAAATTTTATAATTATAATCATTTAATAATGATATTTAAACCATGTTATGATTTTTGGTAATTTTTAGTTAATTTAAAACTATTTAAAATTATGACTTGTGATTTTGAAGATTGACTAGTGTAACCCTAGAGTTTGCTGAGCCCAGAGACTAACCATGACCAAGGGAGCCTAGCTATGTGATTAGGATGACTAATTACTAGTTTTTAGCCTAAGGATATTTGGTCATTTTGATAATTTTATGAAATTGTAAATTGTGTAAATTAAATATTGTGCTAATCTATTAGTTAAGCCTTAACCTAGAAACTTAGCCTAAATCTAGATTAGCCTTGATTGATTAGGTTAACCTAGTCATGACATGATTACTAATATCTAGATATTTATAAGTAGGATATTTTTTTTTTAGGATATTTGTGAAATAAAGCTTAGAACCAATAGGAAGGCTTGGAGTTGGGTGGAATGATCCTAGCCACTCACCTATACCTAAACAAACCCTAATTCCCTTAGATGAACAGCCACACATGACCCCCCCTCCTATAAGTGTCACACTTAAGAAATAATTGCCTCTTTTATAAAACCTAGAAAAGCCCTACTTGTTCTTCCCCAAAATCCTCCCCAAATATCCAAATCAACTCCAAATTGAGCCTAGTCTTTTACATTGGACTCCCCTATACTAGAGGACACCATTAGTGGGCAGCTAGCAAGGATTCGGAGGCTCGAGATCGTCGCAAGTTGTAGAAGAGCCCTCATTCAAATAGCTTTAAATTGAGGTTTCACCCTCAATAGGTAAAACCCATCAAACCTATTCAAATTCTAGTTTTCTTCCCATAGATGCATTCATTTAGGGTCCTCCTAAGTGTAGCCCAAGTTTGGTAGGAATTCGTGTCCATTTCGTGTCCGTATCAGACACGTATCGGTGTTTTAAATAAGGTGTTTGATGAAATGTTTGTTAGAATTTAATAGTATTAATTTTGAAAACTAAATACATGATTGTGTAGTCCTATATGTGTAATTTAAAACCCCTACTGACTGAGCATAATTTGGACTCGTGTCCGTGTCCAAAATGGACACGAACACGCTGTACGATACCCCTGTGCTGTGTCCTGCTGCTCGGGTTCCCTATCTCACTGTACACGACACTTCGACACACCAAAATTGGTGTACACGTGGAGGCCATGACTGTCAGGCCACCCATAAAATTTCAAGTGAAATCATTGAGTATCGAGGGAGTTCTCGATCTCACACGGATCCTGCACTGTCGCGCACACACGTACACGCAGGAGAATTTCTGCTCTGATACGGGCTTCGTGTCCCACCAGGACACGTCGTAGTGTCATATCAGGGACACGAGCATGTAGCTCTATCCCTGGCGAATGTCTGGACACGAGCACGTGTCTTGGTTCGACCTGTGTCGTGTCCACGAGACACTGGCATGCCCGCACGATGCTGCACTATATGCACGTGTCTGTGTGTGTGTTCTTTCTGTTAGGACACGTTTGTGTCTAGTTTCTTGACACTAGGACACACCCACGACACACTTACACCTATACAACTATTTACCAACCATTGGTTTGGGATCTTAGTTGTGTTTTGGACCTCGAAATAAGGTTTCCCCCAACTTCTGACATGAACACTGATAACTGAGTAAACCCGAGTAAACCTCAAAAATTAAATATGTTTTTGAATCATTAATTAATGAAATTGTGATGTATTAACATGTATACATGTCTGGGACATGTAATGGTTCGAATTTGTTCATATATTTCATTACAAATCTATGTATATGCAAATGGTTTGATAGTGAACTATTTATATATATATGTTATACTTAGTGAAATGAATAAGTGTCAGTTTTTTTAGGGATTTCCTGTGTCCTAGGTATGAATTTATGTCTGTATAATGTATGTAATTATGTCTGTATATATATATATATATATATATATAAAATATATATATATATATATAAAAGTTAATTTCTGTTTAGTTTGAGTTTTTGGGTTGGATTCGAATTGAGAAAGGGTTGAAGGTTTCACTGTTTTCACATGAAAACTGAGAATTATCCCTAATGTTAAAACTGAACTGGGATTTACCAAGTTATAAACCTGAGATTTTGCACTGTGGGTTCATAAGTAAAAACATGAGAACTCAAGCAAATCTGAGATTTGATTGGGATGGGGTTTTATGTAAACCTGAGATTAGGTTATTAGAAAAACCTGAGTTTGTACACTCTACACTCCTTCACACACACACATGAAAATACTCATACACACATAAAACTGGAAACCCCCCTGTTCCTGAACACACATGGAGACCCTACTGTAGGTTGTCACCCACAATCCCCTTTGGACTTCACTGCACTTTAACATTCATTGTCCTGCATTGTATATGTTTCACTGCATACCATACACACACATCCTCTCTTTCCCTCACTCTCCTTCACTACACACACAACCTTCTTAATTTCCTTTCCTTCTCTCTATATATATAGCTATCTATATATATTTGTGTATTGTATATTAGAGTTTAGGGGAGGGAACTTGAGAGTTTAGATTACAGGTAGTATAAAACTGAAATTTATGTATGCAATGTATGCATATGTTGACACCTTCACATGTGCCCCTTTCACCTTCATACCATGTCTTACCATGCTCACACACACACACACACACACACATACACACACACACACACACACACACACACACACACTCTTTACATCTCATGAACACACACACCCTTCTTAGATTTCCTTTTCCTTCTCTCTCTCTCTCTCTCTCTATATATATATATATATATATATATATATATATATATATATATATATATATATACTTGTGCATTGTATGAATGTAACCTAATATAAGAAGTACCCTCTATGACTTAAAATTGTATGTGTGCCTAGGTTAGATTATGTTATTAGACTAAAGCTAGGTTTTGTGTTGTTTAGACTTTGGTTTTAGATTACCTAGTTGACCTAGACCTTGGTTAGACTAGATTGACTGTTTTGACTAGACTTAGATTTGACTTGACCTAGTTTGACATAGACAGTTGACCCAGAGTTGACCAAGAGTTGACTTTGCCTAGTTGACTTAGAATCATGTAGTTTGCATTGCAGATTTTTATTATTTTATTTTGAGTACTTAAATAACCTGTTTTACTCTAAATAGGACTCTGTGACACCAGTTCGGACATCCATTCATATCAGTCATACAGGGTGACAGGCGAGTACATTTTCTGACCGTTTCATACTTGTCTGGATTTACATTCTTGCTCTAGATTACTTTACTTGATACTGGCACGATTGTTATCACGGATTGGTACTATATGGATCTTCTCTTGCGATGTTATATCTATTGTGTTCAACAGATACATATTGTTATGTGCGTTTCGCGAACCTATTGTATTTATTGTACACCCCTATTCATGTATACTCACTGTGCATATTGTACTCTCATTATCACATGAGCTTCATGGAGACTATTGTACAAGGTAGCGTAACTGGATTGGATCCTTGTGTATTGATTGGGGAGGGTGAGTAGGAATGGTTATGTAATCAAATCCCATGGTACGACTATTGTGCGCTTCCATTGTACACTCACGTTATGATGGATTTGACCTATTATTATTGTGCAACCTAACCCGTTTATATAACCATATTGTGCTCTAAATCACAAGTATTGCAGTTTTACTTATCCTATATATATATTTCAGTTATAAATTCTCTCTCGTTTCATATACATCTTCTTACAGTTCATGTATCTTACTCTTTTGCATGCTTATATTTCCTAACATGTTATGAACTACGTGAGATGTACTGTGCTCGCTCCTGTCCTGACTGGACATGTTGAAAATATTACAGATGATGATGATGACTGCCTTACCTTCTATGGGACACATGAAGGTGACCTTCAGGAGCCTGAGGAGCATCTAGCTCAGTAGAGGGTGCCTAGTCTAGTCTAGTATTTATAGTTTTCGGTTTGTATCAGATTGTTCCGATTGTTAGTTGAGACTTAGTTATATTTCAGGACTTGTATTTATTTGTGTTGGACATCTACTTTGTGTGGTGTGATAACTCTATTTATATTCAGTTCCCTTCTTTTATCTGATTCCATATCGTGCTCTATCTTTCCTAGACTTGTGATTGAGATATAGAGTTGAGATGTTATATTATTGTAAAACTCCTAAATTTATACTATTTTTTTATTTATTTAAAATTTGTACTGGTTTAAAATTTTGTATCGTACGTCACGTAATCGTATTGTACGTCGTGTGCGAAGGTTCGTCTTTCGTAATTGCTCGACGAATGCGAATATGTGCGAGCGTACATATTTTTGAAAAACATTATTTTTATTATTTTTATAGTTTCAAAGAATATAGACAATAATTAATTCTAGCTATTATTTTCAAGTTTACGATTTTATTTATGAAAGTCTTTTCGTTTATAGCAGTTATTAATGATAAATAATATTCTTAGGCATACATATATTTCCTAAATATTTTGCTAGTTTATTTTAAATAAAAATATAATTTTCGAGATTTATTAATATTAATATTTTATTATTCAAAAAGATATTTAAAAATATTTATTATTTTTGAAATTATTATTATTGGTATTTTGAAAAAAATATTTGAAAGTTATTATGGCCATTTAAATCTTGATTTGATTTTTGGATTTATTTAATATCCATAGTTGGAACTTGATTTGTCCTATTTGATTTGAGCTAAGATTTAATTAGATTGGAATTGGATTTGATTTGGATGTAGATTTATTGAATTGATTTAAATTAGTAACTTAATTATCTATTTTGGGTTTAAACAAATCCTAACCTTTATCTATTTGGGAATTCCCACATCCTATCCACCAAATTGTCTCCACAAATTATTCCACAAACCAATGGTGCGTGCCTCGTGTCCGTGTCCTCTTCCGACCATAATTCTTATTCCACTATTTATTACATCTACATTATCTTCTTCCTCGTGTCGGACACATCCCGACATCATCAAATCCCTAATCCTAGCCTAGCCTAGTCTAGTCTACGCTGCTTCTGCCTCCCGTCAACGTCCGCCGTACCCGACCTCAGTCCCCGACCTTCGCCACCAAAACTGCCACCTCCCGCCGGATTTCTCTCCCAACACCCGACACCAGCGCTACCACCATAACCACCACAGACCCGCCACCATTACGCCAGCCTGCCGCCACCAGCCATCCCGACTCCCCTCGGCCACCCGATCCGCCCCGACTACTACAGGCTCACCACCACCATAACCGTCACCACCACCGCAGCCCTCACCAATCCATCACCAACCCGTCATCATCACCCCGGCGGTCGCCCAACCCTCGGCCACCGCCACCAGTGAAAACTCTCACACCACCGTCGCCGGCGCCATCCGCCGGCGACACACCAAAAACCAAAAAAAGAAATATATATAAAGGAAACAGCCACCACCACTTACCCCGCTGCCGCCGGCCGGACTGCATGCATCCGCCGCGCGCCCGCCGGTGAGCCCCGCGCGACCACCACAGCCGAGTCCCCCGCCGCTGGCCCTTCCGCTTCATCCGTAGACCGCCGCCGCCGCCCCACTTCCTTTCCTCCGCCGACCGGAACCCTATCCCTAGCCGCCGTCCTCCGCCTTGCCCACCGACGACCGCCCGAGCCTCGTTCTGCCAGCCGCGCCACCCATTCCGTCAAACCCCAGTGACTCTCCTCCTTCCTCTTCCTCATCCGCCGGGTCGACCCCCTCCGGCCGCTCCGCCCCATCTCTCCGCAGCTCTGCCGCCCACCGGGGAACGCTGGACGAGCCACCCCTTCGTCCCCTTTTTCTTCCGATCGAACCGAAACCCCCGCTTCCTCTTCCTCTGACGTTCACCGACGCCCAGTCTCCCGACCGCCTTCGCCTCCACCGCTCTCCGTCTTCCGACCTTCTCCCTCTCTCTCTCCCTCAGCTCATCCCCTCTCTATTTCCGCCTCTCCTTTCCCTCTCTCTCTCTCTCAGTGTAGTAAAGGAAGAGAATGTGGGTTTTGCTTTAGTTACTGTGGGTTGCTTTTATTGTTAAGTTGCTATTATTATTATTATTATTATTATTATTATGTATTTTGTTTTATTTGTGATTTGCTTCTTTTTTTTACTATTATTGGTATTATTATATTATTATTATCATTTATTATTATTGGTATAGCTCCTCAACTCCTTTTTCCAAAGAGGTTTGCCTCAGGTTTGGTGTAACTAATGTTTTATTATTATTATTATTATTATTATTATTATTATTATTTATTATTATATATACTATTTTGGTTTGTTTTTGTTTAGTTTTATTTATTGTTGTTGATTATTTTTATGCTTTGGTTATTAATTATTTTCTCCTCCTTTTAGTATCTGCCATTTTATCATTATTATTATTATTATTATTATTATTATTATTACTGTTATTATTAATATTCTGTCTATTATTATTGTTATTATTATTAATGTATTTTATCAAGCAGTGTTTTAAAAAAACACTTATAAATCTTTCCGAATTTGGGTTAGCTTTAAAACGTTCTTTTAAGTCTTATATATTTCTCAAATATATTTGAGTTAATCCAAATATAGTCCACTACTAACAAAAATTACTTTTGCAAACCTAGAGTTTTACCTAAAATAATTATTCCATTTTATGATTTTTCCTAGAATATTTATCTACAAATATTTCAACTAAATATAGTTTCTACCAATTCTATTTTTCGACGAACTTAGAGTTTTAGCCAAAAATGATTTCTTGACTTTAGGTCTTTTCCATAAATATTATAAAATCTAGTTTTCAAATATTATAAGTATTTTCAAATATTTGTATCTATATTAATTATCGTTTCTCCTTTGATTTTTCTTTTCCATGACTAAGCCCATTATTCCTATCCTCCTACAAATTCTATCCTTCCTCCTTTTGTCTCTAGCTAAGTTGACCGTCCTGGACCCAATGGAACTGTCCGTGCCACCATCAGAGGCCACCTTGCATAGTTGTTGCACCGAAGTCGTAGTTCATGCCAACTTGATCATTGCAGCACACCAGACGTCCTACCAGGCAAGACACTTTGCCTTTACTGTTTAATTTTTGCTCAATATCATGCATGTTTTTACTTATTCTAGAAAATATAAATTATACTTGCAAATTATTATATTTTAGTTGCATATGGCTTAGAGTTAAGGGACCACCTTTGCTTGTGTCGCATTCATTGGCCCGACACTTTTGTATCACGAGTCACGAGTCTCATATAGTTCTCGGACGTACGTATCGACTGCCCATCGGTGCGCACATGCCGTACGATAGGCAATAACTGCTAAATAGTTATGGTTGTCTAGAAGACTTAGCGACTTAGCAGTTATTAGGAATGTCGTGATGTGGATTCAGCACGAGTAGTGCATGGGGAGGGTGAAGACAGTTATTAGGCGCAGGGGCTTTCATACCTTTACTTTTCTCTGGATGCCATTTGGACTCAGTCGAGAGACTAGTGGTCGTGCATTTATTTACTTTTCTCTAGATGCCACTAGTGCCTCGGTTGAAACACAAATGTACCGTGCATTTACTTTCCTCTAGCTGCCGTTAGTGACTCACCAAGAGCTAGTGGCCGTGCATTTATTTTTCTCTAGCCGTCCCTTAGTTCTCGCTCGAGTGCTAATGGGCCGTGCATTTACTTTTCTCTAGATGCCACTAGTGCCTTGGTTAAAACGCTAACGTGCCGTATTTCTAGCTTCGGGAGCCCTTTTGTGGAACGTTGTCTTCAAAATGCATTTCACATAGAATGGTTAAAGACCTTTATTTGGGTAGTCACATATACTTTTTCTGTTAAGCTAACTTTATTCAGTTTATGGCATGATTATGTGTGTTGTTACGTCCCTTTGAGGACCTGGTTATCTCGCCAGGTATGTGCTCTTGTCTTTCGCAGGTGCTTTAGCTCTAGCCGTGTTCATTGCTATTTCTCGAGGATGATTGCACTTGGATCGTCTCGCTTCGCTCGCCACTTATTCATTTTTTATGTACTTTTCCTTATTTTGTTGGTAGTAGATTTGTCTCTGCCCAATATATTGTATCAAGAAAATTCATTATCTTTAATGATGTCTTTTATTCTTTTTTTTGCGTAGATGAGATTAGTTATGGTTCTACTACATTTTTACAGCTTATGTATTCATATGAGGTTTCCATATTGGAGTGTACTTCGTATGAATAACAGCTGGCATGTCTACGTTCCTAGTCCTAGTATTTTGGGACTGGGACGTTACATGTTTTTGTGGTGGCCCATGAAGGTCAAGATAAATTGTTTGGTTACTTTACCGTACCAAGCAAGCCTGCGTATAGGATTAGAAGTCTAGGATCTCATCCACATAATTGACCTCTTTCCTTGATTTTATCTACCATTTGACTCATCAATTGCATCTTGCTTGCTTCCTTCTATCCCTTCTTATCTTCCCTTCATGCTTGCTAAAGATTGACCCTACTAGTTAGATGTCCCAAACACCATAGTTTAAATTCTTTAAGTTGGGTAGAATACCCCATGACCTGGCACCCCCTTGACCATTAAGGGACTACCAATAGTATTATCTAGACCATAGAGACTAGAGGAATTTAACCCATTGGTCCACCAAGCCTTGGTCAATGAAACCGTAGAATGATTGATAGGGATAAACAAGACTTAGATTCTGACTCTTAGACTACTCATATTTGTTTTTATTCATCTATTATTGTGCCTTATTTTACTATCTAGACTATGATGCTAACATAGCCTAGTATTTGCAAGCTAATTCTTTATCGAGCTTGATCAAGGCTATATATTGAGCGGGCGCTCACTAACATACTGTCTAATCAGAATCGGTGCATGATGATCTGATCAACCGAGTGCACTTTGGTTCACTTTTATCTATCGTTCTACGTGGATTGGGACATAACTAAACTTGTCATTTAGAGTCCCATCCACGACTGCCTTGAAAATTCTTTTCGAAATTTTTCGGTCGCCTTTGAATCAGTATTCGTATTCGATAACGCCTCCTTTGAACTCTAATTGCTTTCGCCCTCACCTATTTTAGGAGGATGAAAGCGTCATACTAGAACTTCCTCTAACCTTCCCATCGGCTATGACCATTCTCACTCGATGTTGTTATATCTTCATCCTAAACTACTCGTCCTTCTCTCGGCCCTATCAAGACCCTCTAATCGCTTAATTTAAGTGGATTTTTTGTTGTTCTATTAATCGCGACCCTCATTCATTATCCGTGACTATACCGTATTATTTTTTTCTATGATCTAGATCGTGATTTCTTACGACATGATTTGTATTCGATTGTTTCCCATCGAAACCCCCTTGTGTCCTCTCACCCCCTACTAATTCTTAATTTCGAGGACGAAATTCTTTAAGTTGGGTAGGATGTAAAACCCCTAAATTTCTACTATTTTTTTATTTATTTAAAATTTGTACTGATTTAAAATTTTGTATCGTACGTCACGTATCGTATTGTACGGTGTGCGAAGGTTCGTCTTTCGTAATTGCTCGACGAATGCGAATATGTGCGAGCGTACATATTTTTAAAAAATATTATTTATTATTTTTATAGTTTCAAAGAAATATAGACAATAATTAATTCTAGCTATTATTTTCAAGTTTACGATTTTATTTATGAAAGCCTTTTCGTTTATAGCAGTTATTAATGATAAAATAATTCTTAGGCATACATATATTTCCTAAATATTTTGCTAGTTTATTTTAAATAAAAATATAATTTTCGAGATTTATTAATATTAATATTTATTATTCAAAAAGATATTTAAAAATATTATTTTCAAAATTATTATTATTGGTATTTTGAAAAAAATATTTGAAAGTTATTGCGGCCCATTTAATCTTGATTTGATTTTTGGATTTATTTAATATCCATAGTTGGAACTTGATTTGTCCCATTTGATTTGAGCTAAGATTAATTAGATTGGAATTGGATTTGATTTGGATGTAGATTTATTGAATTGATTTAAATTAGTAACTTAATTATCTATTTTGGGTTTAAACAAACCCTAACCTTTATCTATTTGGGAATTCCCATATCCTATAAATAGGCAGGTACTCCTCCAATTTATTTTATATCCACCAAATTGTCTCCACAAATAATTCCACAAACCAATGGTGCGTGCCTCGTGTCCGTGTCCTCTTCCGACCATAATTCTTATTCCACTATTTATTACATCTACATTATCTTCTTCCTCGTGTCGGACACACCCCGACATCATCAAATCCCTAATCCTAGTCTAGCCTAGTCTAGTCTACGCTGCTTCTGCCTCCCGTCAACGTCCGCCGTACCCGACCTTCGCCACCAAAACTGCCACCTTCCGCCGGATTTCTCTTCCAACACCCGCCACCAGCGCTACCACCATAACCACACAGACCCGCCACCATTACGCCAGCCTGCCGCCACCAGCCATCCCGACCCCTCGGCCACCCGATCCGCCTCGACTACTACAGGCTCACCACCACCATAACCGTCACACCAACAGCCCTCACCAATCCATCACCAACCCGTCATCGTCACCCCGGCGGTCGCCCAACCCTCGGCCACCGCCACCAGTGAAAACTCTCACACCACCGTCGCCGGCGCCATCCGTCGGCGACACACCAAAAACCAAAAAAAAAGAAATATATATAAAGGAAACAGCCACCACCACTTACCCCGCTGCCGCCGGCCGGATTTCATGCATCCGTCGCACGCCCGCCGGTGAGCCCCGCGCGACCACCATAGCCGAGTCCCCCACCGCTGGCCCTTCCGCTTCATCCGTAGACCGACGCCGCCGCCCCACTTCCTTTCCTCCGTCGACCGGAACCCTATCCCTAGCCGCCGTCCTCCGCCTTGCCACCGACGACCGCCGAGCCTCGTTCCGCCAGCCGCGCCACCCATTCCGCCGAACCCCATCGACTCTCCTCCTTCCTCTTTCATCCGCCGGGCCGACCCCCTCCGGCCGCTCCGCCCCATCTCTCGCAGCTCCGCCGCCCACGGGGAACGCCGGACGAGCCACCCCTTCGCCCCCTTTTTCTTCCGATCGAACCGAAACCCTCGCTTCCTCTCCCTCTGACGTTCACCGACGCCCAGTCTCCCGACCGCCTTCGCCTCCACCGCTCGCCGTCTCCCGTCCTTCTCCTCTCTCTCTTCCCCTCCGCTCATCCCCTCTCTATTTTCGCCTCTCCTTTCCCTCTCTCTCTCAGTGAAGTAAAGGAAGAGAATGTGGGTTTTGCTTTTAGTTACTGTGGGTTGCTTTATTGTTAAGTTGTATTTTATTATTATGTATTTTTGTTTTATTTGTGATTTGCTTTCTTTTTTTTTACTATTATTGGTATTATTATATATTATTATCATTTATTATTGGTATAGCTCCTCAACTCCTCTTTCCAAAGAGGTTTGCCTCAGGTGTGGTGTAAATAATGTTTTATTAATATTAATAATATTATTATTATATTATTATTATATTATTATTATTATTTTGGTTTGTTTTTGTTTAGTTTTATTTTATTGTTGTTGATTTTTTATGTTTTGGTTATTAGTTATTTTCTCCTCCTTTTAGTATCTGCCATTTATCATATATTATTATTATTATTATTATTATTATTATTATTATTTATTATTATTATTATTAGTTATTACTGTTATTATTAATATTCTATTTATTATTGTTATTATTATTAATGTATTTTATCAAGCAGTGTTTTTTTAAAAAAAAACTTATAAATCTTTCCGAATTTGGGTTAGCTTTAAAACGTTCTTTTAAGTCTTATATATTTCTCAAATATATTTGAGTTAATCCAAATATAGTCCACTACTAACAAAAATTACTTTTGCAAACCTAGAGTTTACCTAAAATAATTATTCCATTTTATGATTTTTTTTCTATAATATTTATCTACAAATATTTCAACTAAATATAGTTTCTACCAATTCTATTTTTCGACGAACTTAGAGTTTTAGCCAAAAATGATTTCTTGACTTTAGGTCTTTTTCCATAAATATTATAAATCTAGTTTTCAAATATTATAAGTATTTTCAAATATTTGTATCTATATTATCGTTTCTCCGTTGATTTTTCCTTTCCATGACTAAGCCCATTATTCCTATCCTCCTACAAATTCTGTCATTCCTCCTTTTGTCCCTAGCTAAGTTGACCGTCCTGGACCCAATGGAACTGTCCGTGCCACCATCAGAGGCCACCTTGCATAGTTGTTGCACCGAAGTTGCAGTTCATGCCAACTTGATCATTGCAACACACCAGGCATCCTACCAGGCAAGACATCTTGCCTTTACTGTTTAATTTCTTGCTCAATATCATGCATGTTTTTACTTATTCTAGAAAATATAAATTGTACTTGCAAATTATTATATTTTAGTTGCATATGGCTTAGAGTTAAGGGACCACCTTTGTTTGTGTCGCATTCATTGGCCCGACACTTGTGTATCACGAGTCACGAGTCTCATATAGATCTCGGACGTACGTATCGACTGGCCATCGGTGCGCACATGCCGTACGATAGGCAATAACTGCTAAATAGTTATGGTTGTCTAGAAGACTTAGCGACTTAGCAGTTATTAGGAATGTCGTGATGTGGATTCAGCACGAGTAGTGTATGGGGAGGGTGAAGACAGTTATTAGGCGCAGGGGCTTTCACACCTTTACTTTTCTCTAGATGCCATTTGTGACTCAGTCGAGAGACTAGTGGCCGTGCATTTATTTACTTTTCTCTAGATGCCACTAGTGCCTCGGTTGAAACACAAATGTACCGTGCATTTACTTTCCTCTAGCTGCCGTTAGTGACTCATCCAAGAGCTAGTGGCCGTGCATTTATTTTTCTCTAGACGCCCCTTAGTTCTCGCTCGAGTGCTAATGGGTCATGCATTTACTTTTCTCTAGACGCCACTAGTGCCTTGGTTGAAACGCTAACGTGCCGTATTTCTAGCTTCGGGAGCCCTTGTGTGGAACGTTGTCTTCAAAATACATTTTCACATAGAATGGTTAAAGACCTTTATTTGGGTAGTCACATACTTTTCTGTTGAGCTAACTTTATTCAGTTTATGGCATAATATTATGTGTCTTGTTACGTCCCTCTGAGGACCTGGTTATCTCGCCAGGTATGTGCTCTTGTCTTTCGTAGGTGCTTTAGCTCTAGCCGTGTTCATTACTATTTCTCGAGGATGATTGCACTTGGATCGTCTTCGCTTCGCTCGCCACTCATTTCATTTTCTATGTATTTTTATTATTTTGTTGGTAGTAGATTTGTCTCCGCCCAACATATTGTATCAAGACAATTCATTATATATGATGTCTTTTATTCATTTATTTTGCGTGGATGAGATTAGTTATGGTTCTACTGCATTTTTACAGCTTATGTATTCATATGAGGTTTCCATATATTGGAGTGTACTTCGTATAAATACAGCTGGCATGTCTACGTTTCTAGTCCTACGTATTTTGGGACTGGGGCGTTACAATTATACCTCCGTGTGGAGATGATATGTTTATATCATATTGTTGTTAGATGTTAGATATTATAGACGAACTATACAACGTTCTACCGCCGACACTGCGGCGTAGGCTGGACGTACCCACGTTCTCGTGCCCTTCCCTAGGGTGCGGGTCGTGACAGGGTGGCTGCGGCGGTGGAGGCCGGAGATGGAGGCGGGCTGGAGGTCGGTGATGGTGGCTGCCATGGCGGTGGGGGCAGTGGCGTCGGCGGGCGGGTGGGGGGTCGAGAGAAAGGGTGAGGAGGAGAGGGAGTGAGTAGAGAGAGATTTGAGGGAGAGAGAGAGATCAGAGTGAGGGAGGAGAGGGGGAGCTCGGGCTGGTCCAGTGGGGGGGGAGAAAGAGGGATCGGGAGAGAGAGATGAGAGTGGGGGAGAGAGAAGGGAGGTGGGGTGGTGGCGGCTGAGTGAGAGAGGGAGTGAGGGTTTGGGTTTGGGTTTTCTTTAGGGGGGGTAGATATAGGGATTATAACAATAATAATGATAATAAAAATGATAGTAACAATAGTAACAATAGTTGCAAGAATAATAATATGAATAAAAATCACCTTCAAGAAAATATTAATAAAATTTTAACAATACCCAAATTTAAAATCCCCCAAATACAATAATACAGTCATATACCTATTTTATAAATAGGGATTTGACAGTGGAGGTTCTTCAGGGTTGGACTCCGATCGTCCCGTAATTTTTTTCGCAAGAGTTTTTCATGTCAAAAATCTTTTTGTCTGCGATTGTGTTTGGCGTTTTGGTTTGTGTGCTTCTGCTCGGTTCTCTCGCAGGACTTTCTGGTTTGGGAAAACGGTTTCCGCGCTTCGTTCCCAACCTAAAAGTTATGAGATCCGTATGTCTTTTGTTTGGATGCCAACATAAAAGTAAGTATAGCCGATAATTCAATTTGAGAACTTTCAATGTTTGGATGCCACCTCATTGAAAGTGATATAATCATTGTTTTAAGTAATGGTATGGTTCCTGCTCTCATCATTGGCAACAAATGATATTTTTTCAACAAATGATGATATGGAAAAAAAAAACTGCTTCTCAAGCCCAATATCATTGACAACAAATACAATGGAAAAAATATATAACATCCAAAATTTGGAGGGCAAAATTAGTTCTACACGTTAGTAATACATAACTATTTCGCTGAATATATCCAGGGCCAGTCCTGGGGTAAGCCGGACAAGTCTTAGGACTTGGGCAACCTCCCTCTGCTAGGGCAACCCCCCATGCTGAGCATGATCCCACCAAAGATTAGGGTCACGGATGATCACTGGAACTAGTTCACAATAAAGGCTAAGGAGCAATCAAATTAGTTCCAAGATAGGACAATCCAACCCTCCGGACCGGCCCTGGATATATCCTCAACTATTGAGTAATATATCCTCAAAAAAAAACATGCTAGCATGATTCAATAGGATAGTCAAAAAAAATAAAATAAAATAAAAAATAAAAAATAAAATAACCACAGAAAAGCATGTATTTCTTCTTCATTCTTCACATTCTTCTATATGCAGTTCATATTTTGTCTCGAAGTCCTGTTGCATGAAGTCGAGTTCGACTTCCCATACTATACTCAGTTGCTACAGATCGCGCTCTCTCTCTCTCTCTCTTTATTTTCCTATAAATTTCACTATTTTTCTTCAGTTGGAAACTGAGAGGTAAGTCGAGAGAAACCATGAATAATGTCCCATATATATATATAAAAGAACACAAATAAACTGAAAAATTAAATAAACAAAAAATCGTACCGATTTGATACGGTTATGAACCAATTTGATTCGATTTCAGTTTGATTTATTCGATTTTTGATTTATTTGATTTTTTGATTATTAAATTCGATTTGAATCAAATTAACCGTATGTTCACACCTGCCAGAGCTGAATGAGCTCCGGATGGAACAGCTGGACGTTGCACTTGGACCGAGCCCACACCCTAACCATTAAACATTTCGGACCTTTCGGGTCTACTTTTATCCAAACCCTAACCCATTAAATATTTTAGTTTGCTTCCGGGTCCGAACTCCGAACAACAGCCCTGCTCCCCAAGCAACCTATAGGCCTCGTTTGGTTCGCGGAATGGAAGGGAAAGGAAATCAATTCCTTGTCATTTCCTTTCCTTTGGGAAACTTTAATTCCTATTGATTTTCCTTTCCGATGTTTGGCAATGCCAAGGAATTTGGAAAGGAAAGTGAATACTTCAATGTGGGAAAGTGATTCCTTCCTTGGATGGATGGAATCACTTTCCCCCCTAATTTCCCTTCCATTGGGAATCACTTTCCTTTCCTCCTCAATTCCTTGGACACCCAAACATAGGAAAGTAATCACTTTCCTTTTCCAACCGGAAGATTCCGCGAACCAAACGAGGCCATAGTTTACATAAACCCAACCATTCCAACCCCTCAGAAGAATTTCCCTCGTCTCCAAATACTTTCCCATCTCCCCCAATTTTCTAGGGTTTGCCAAATCTCTCTCCAAACTAAAAGTAAAAAAGTCAAGATCCATGAAGCTCGACACCAGCGGCCTGGAGAACTTCGCTCCGATCCATGGCGGACTCGGCGACCTCTGCGAGAACCTCTCCGCTCCCGCCTCCTTCCCCCTCCCCAACTGCTCCGACGTGAGGAACAATCTGGTTTCCAATCCCACTCAAAGATTCCCCTTTCAAAACCCTAACTTTCAGATTTCTTTGTTTCTGTTCAGTTTGACAAGTTCCAGAAGAGTTCGGTGGAGATGGTGAAGCCGGCGAAGGGGACGACGACGTTGGCGTTCATATTCAAGGAAGGAGTCATCGTTGCGGCCGATTCCAGAGCCAGCATGGGTGGATATATATAAGCATCACTCTTCCAAAATTACGATCTTTCTGGTTTATTGTTCGATACGCATTTGTTCGATAGGCATTTAGATCTGTTAGCTCTAGTAGTTGGTAACGGTAGTTGTTAATTTCCGTGCCGTTACATAAAAAGCTCCAGAATTGACTGTTAAAGTCTCTACATAATTATGATACTTTGTGTTCGCTCCTATTCAACCTACCAAAATCACCCTGATATTCAAACGGCCTGAATGTCGCAAACTAACAAATATCCTTATTTCTCATCCCAATTGTTGACGCACTTAGGTCAGTCACGTTTTGTAGAAGCTTCTAGAAGCATTCTGGCAGGAAGGCCGACCGCTGCATAAATTGTAAGCACACACATGGCTTGGGGAGTAAGTTACCTTAATCCGCTTCCGGCTGAATTCACTATGCTCAGCAGCTCTAACAAGCCCTGGAGTCTTGCGGATTGAATAGCCATTTTTGGACTGAAAGCTGGATTCCTCAAATATATTCTTCTAAAATCCGCTTAAAGTGGCGCACCGGATGGGACAAGATTTGGATCTTGGTGGCTTTAATGCACATGTGGGGTTAGGTTTCGCATGCCCATTTTTGCTCTGAAACCATATTAGATAATGATTTGATGCTTTAATACCATGTTTAAGTCCTGAAGTCTTGCGGATCGAATAACCATTTTGGACAAAGACTGGATTCCTTTAACAATATAATTTTCTAAAATCCGCTTAAAATGGCACACCGGATGCGACAAGATTTTGACCTTGGTGGCTGTAATGCATATGTCGGGTTAGGTTTCCGTATACCCATTTGTGCTCTGATACCATATTAGAGAATGATTTGATGCCTTAATACCATGTTAAATCCCTGCCATCCACAAAAATCTCAAGTTGTGATGAGAGCCGAGGGTTAAATATTTATACTACTCTAAAAGTACTAACTAATATGTCATAGAATGTCAAGGTTTTTTTTTCAAATTTATCTAGTTGTGAGTTTATGATGGCTGCTGGCGCGTCCATCTTGCTCGATGAGAAAGAAACAACCCTGGTGGTTGTAGTTTAGGACTCATTGAGAGTGCTTTTCCCTACTTTTGGGTTTCTCAAAATCTAGTTGCTATCAAGTACTTTGTATTGCACTGAGCAGCAAAGAAAGCTGTTACATGCTTTTATTAGTTCTGGTCTTCTAGTGAGGCAGAGTTAGCATGTTTTTCTTAGGATCAAGTTAAGTACATTATCACGGCCTGTAATTTGAATCAAGTGAGGGGTTGCTGGGACTGGGAGGTTAAATTAGCTGTAACTTTACATCCTTAGTTTATATATTGCAACCAGGTTGCTTGTGTAATGTCCCGCTCCGCACGGTGCATTATGCTGAGTCGTTGACTCGAAGAGTCGCGTTGACCCGATTTGAGTATCGATGCGAATCAATATAAGAGTTACCTTGTCCCGAGAATGCATCGAGTCGGATCGATGCAAAGAGTTACGTTGATCCGAGGAACGCATCGAGTAAGATCGATGTAAGTGTTAAGTTGGCCCGAGAGAGAGCATTGAGTCGGCTCGAAGATTCTAAGAAATCGAATCGACGCAAGGCATTAGTCCGATTAGGACAAGTATTGATTTTAGTTGGTTTCGTGTGCAGGCTATACGTTTACGCTGAAATATAAGAGGTCGACATTTTACCTTATTTACAACAGGGTCCGCAAAACCAAATCACCGACGGACTGAAGTATAGGCACGGTAGGCCAAATCGTGTGGATAATTCAACGTAGCGCAAAGTGTTCGAATGGCCAAGTCAGAAGAGTTGGCCGTGCAATAAAGATATAAAATTGAGCCGCATCGGCTCGACGAAACGACAAGGCGTATCGGCTTAAGGCGGGAGGACCGACTCTTCTTTTTACTCCATGCCTAAGTAAAATGTATCATTGTATGCTAACTTAGCCTATCGACGCCACGAGACGTGGTCCGATCGGAAGATAAATCATAGTGTGTGTCGAACACTAGTTAGAACAATTGAAATGAAATGTGCATCAAATGCACGAGTCGCTATGGAACATTGATATCGCAAAGACGAGCGCCTCGGTGTGCAAGCCATAAGAACATGGGATAACTGTATTCGGCGAGTGCCTTCGTGCACGAGCCATTCCGTGCCTTCGCGCACGAGTTAGAAATGCTAGCACATTGAAATTTTGAAGGCGAGCGTCCTAGCGTGCAAGCCTGGACATTTAACATTAAGGCTAAGTACATAAAATTACGGTATCGAGGCGTGCATCGCATGCACGACTCGAAGAAATGAGAACAATTGTGTCAAAGCGTGCCTACATGCACGAGAATCATAAAAGATGGCTTTGTTGCGAAGAGAACAGTTGTGGCATAAAGGTGACGGAACTGTCAGAAGTGATATGATGCCTCGAAAAGTGTTCGGAATCTTCGGATCGTTCGGTTGATGAACATTGAGTTGAGGCATGATGCCATTGAACATTGAAACGAAGTATGAAATGTGAGAACATAGAAAGTTAATAGGAGAAATACGAGATGATAAAGTCTGAGTCTCGGACTCAAGACTATGTTTGGTTGTTTGAATAATAGTGCGTTGGATTGTCGAATGAACTTGAGGAAATAATGAGATAATCTCCCGTGCACGGGTGTTCCCTTCGAACGGTTGCGCGGGGCATCGGGACCGTTCGGCCTAGGAGGGATATAATCTTTGAGGGCGCACATCCGTAAGACGATTAGCGATCGCTTAGCGAGATATGAAAAGCCGCAAATGATGGTATGCAACGGAAGGTCTCCGTAATTGGGATAACAATTCACTACGAGAGGCGCCAGGCTACCCAATTTGAGAAAGAAAAGAAAGAAAGAAAAGAAAAGAAATTCTTTAGTCCATTCTGGCGCGGATAAGACAATGACCTTCATATAGTTAAGGAACGATGGGTTGAAAGTGCAGGCACGTATGTATCATGCACACATAGATCCTGCATAGAGACACTTATAACATGACAAGGAAGGAATATGACGTATTCACCTTATGTCGGTGCAATGACGAGTGTGTCTATGTTGGTAAGAAGTCGCGCCACGAAACAAACACGAAATTGCTTGCTTACTTGCCTATTCAATTCGAATAATATGTTGCCATGATAACATGCTTTACTGCTTTCGAATATGCCATGAAATCGACCCTAAGGAGAATATAGCAAGATCATAAGCTAAGTTGCATGATTCAACATAATACTAAATGTCGGTTTAGAAAGTGGGTCTTTTCATCAGTACATGCGAGGACGAACGTACTGTTCCCCTGCTAGCTTTCATGCAGGGTGCAGGGAATGGATTGCTCACGGCGGAGCTTTGCTTGAACACGCTGAGGCATAGATTGCTGTACGTATTTAAGCGTGCGATCGCATTGACGTTCGGACTTGTAACAAGATTGATGCAGCCGAGATATAAAAGGCATGATGTATGGAACTGTGAAATCCTTTGTGGGCAAGAGAGAACTTGAGTGTTGTAGCCAATCTGGCAAATTCAGTTGTGCTATTGAGAGCCTTTGTAATCTCAGTTCATTATCAATAAGAATTGTTTCGTATACTCTGTTTTCTTCCGTTTGCTAATATCAAATCAAAGATAACCATTTGAGAACTTGTCATTTTGCTTGTACGAGTGCAACTCCAGACTTGTACGGCATCACGCCCCAGCGAGGACGATCATTCGGATAAATCAATGCAAGGATGAGCTATTTTTCGGATCGGGGCGTGACAGCTTGGAGGCTTAATTTAACTGTAAAATTCAATAAACGTACAAGGTTGTGAAAAGTGCTAGGCGCTAGTCGGACGGACACCTAGCGCCTAGCCCGCCTAGGCAGTTCAAAAAATAAAATAATCCAAACAAATCTACTAAAAATGGCAGAAAAAATCATAAAACCCCAAAATATGCATAGTCGGACGTCACAAGGACTAGGCGGGCATCAGACGGGCACCCGGCGTCTAGATGCCGCCTTTTAAAACAGAGTAAGCGTGCAATATGCAAGCTCGTAGTCTAGACATGCACAGACGCAGGATATTGGAGACAAATATGATATGATAAGTTTGTGGTGAGGTGTCAAATCTGAAAACAATAGGATATGATACGCGTGGTTACAAATTTTATATGTAAAGGCGTATCTTAGGTGGTTTTTTTGGTGGTGAGCTTTTCTGTTTCCTCTGCTCTCATGTCCTCTATCTAGATCAAAAATGGAAGATTAGGCTATAGTTTCATTATTTAAGTTTACACCCCAACCACCCCCGACCGCCAAACGAAAATTACTAATCATGTTACCCCTCTCCCGCTAGTCTCTTGGATGTATAGTGATGCATTTGAGAAATTCATGCCCCATAGAAGGTAGGAAGCACCATATGAGGCGCTTTTGCTATAAAGTATAATGATGAACTTCATATTAGCAGGCAACTGAACAATCGCAAGGTATTATAAGTGGATTCCTAAAATTCGTGGAACTCTATAAGACTACAAAGGGAGAAATTGTAGGCAAGGTAAGAGTGAAGGCCAGATCACTGTTATCATATTCACTACACACGCCTACAAATTGCGTCCCAAAATGTGGCGCTTTCCTATCAGGAATAGGATACAAAAGTGGGATCCAGATCTTAAAAGACGATATTCAAATTATCTTTAGTGACACAATTAAATGAAGCAACCTGATGATAAAACCATTGAAGGCTAAAATTTGATAGGGAAACACGAACAACCTGCTCTTAAGTAGCCACTACCCAAGTACTGCACCGGATAATCCCCCATTTTACCTTGAACCGGGGAAAGTACACATCCCTTTATTGAAGCAAACTGCAAAACAGTAGGCAGGTAGCTTTAGGCCAAATAAACTTATGTTTGAACCAAGTACAGATAACATTTGGATGATAAGATACTTAGATAAACATCTGTTTTTATACACCATGTAAACTAAAAGCATTCCAAGCTTGTAGCTTCATTGTGGCTTAGAAGCTTACCCAATAAACAAGCATAAAACAATATCTTGGAATCACTTTGAATTTGGCTGCTAGACAAGAACAAAGCCTTTGTCCCCAAAATTTGAAATTTAGCTGCACTAGTAAACATAAAACAAATGGAGCCCTAGAATACACCCCCACCAGAGGGGCCGAATTTATACCAATTTTGACAATAATTAACTCAAAACCACTGACACAACATCTTAGGTGCAGCACTTATTATTCCACATAGAATAGATACAAGTATCATATGATATATTGCTCAAATAATTTTATAGTAATTGAAGTTTAAGAGTATTTAACTGCAAATGCCATAAGAAGGATTTATCAATATTTTGTTTTAGTGCTCATGTAGGCCATTTTTGAAGCAAACAACTTGTCGTACAAACATCTCGAAACATAAACACGCTTAACTGTGACCTCCATTTCCTTTACTGTGTGAGTAGGTTCATCCAAAGCTACATTTTTATGAAATTTGCTGCATGTTTATATCCATTATTCAAGATATCATTTAACTTAGTTATATATGATTTGGGCAAAAAGAATCTAGCATATGCGTTGGGAACGTAACACTATACATTTCTGATAGTCTTTTTTAGAAAAAATGTAAATATTTACAATTAAGTATTATCATTTGGAAAAAATGCCTTGTAAGCAGGAGACCTGAGATTATATTAATGTTTTTTTAATACAAGCCCCTCAAATCTTGTCCTTTTCAACATAAGCTCCCTGTATCTTGTTATTCGGAAGGACACCCCTCAAATCATTTAGATTATTGCTCATAGGCCCCTATGATTAAGGACACTAAATGACGTCCATTAAATTTAATGGATGTATTTTTTACCATTTCTCCCTATTCAGTCTCAAACCAGTTGAACCCTAGGCCAGTCTTCTTCTCCAACCCAACCACAAAGGCGCAAACTCCTCTAGAAGTGGTGTCAACCCTCCTCCAAAAAAGGTGTCAACCTCCTCCCTCATTTCTTCTCCTCCTTTGATCCTTCATCCTAAATCCAACAAACTCAAACCCAAAAATTCCGAAACTCCATATACTCAAACTCATCTTACAATAAAACAACTCCCTCCTCCCCCCTCCTTGACTAACCAGTCATCCCCCTTCCTCCCCCCTCCCACTCTTGGCGATCCCCATCTTCCTTGGCCATTGCCTTCCCTCTCCTCAACCTCAAATGTAACAAACACTAACCCTTTCCTATCAAAAGATAGGGACAAAAATTCATTTAAGTAGTATGGACCATATGGTTAAAGTTTAACTATAGGGTTAGACTACCTTAACTTGGACACAAGGTGCCGAATGGTTTATGTTGAAATGGACAGATTTGAGGGCTCTCCTTGCAAATAACAAGGTTCATGTTGCTTATGTTGAAATTGACAATATTTGAGGGGCTTATATTAAAAACCTATATTTGTTTATGAAACAATTATCAATGTTAACCTTGCTGATTGGTAGTCGCATAAAATATATGTAGTTCTCTATTAAAATTTTCAAGAGAGTTCAAAATAGCTGAAATGGTCTAGTACCTTGTTTGGAAATTGAAATTCCATATATGATTACTAGTTTCAAGAATGTTGGTCCAGAAATTCTAGTTCCATAATAATTGAAAGCTCTAACTTTCATCTAATTTCTCCGTTTGTCTGCAGCTTCTCAGTCCGTGAAGAAAATAATCGAGATTAATCCATACATGCTTGGGACAATGGCTGGAGGGGCTGCAGATTGCCAGTTCTGGCACAGAAACTTGGGCATCAAGGTGACCTGGATCTTCTGCTCTGTATATAGGCCTCCTTGTTTTATACATCAGATTATTCATGTTGGATACGAATAAGTTTTCAAGTTTGTTGGGGCACTGAGATGACTTGGGACCTCTTTCTTCTCAGTCTTTGAGTTACCAGTAAGTATGTACGTCGGAGAATTGATTGCAGCTTTTCTTTTGTACAGTGTCGGCTACATGAACTGGCCAATAAGCGGAGGATATCTGTAACAGGCGCTTCAAAGTTGTTGGCAAATTTCTCTATTCGTACCGTGGAATGGGATTATCTGTTGGAACTATGATCGCTGGATGGGATGAAACGGTACGTATTTGACTTTGTATTCTTAGTTGACACATATTTACTGAAACTAATTGCTGATGTGAGATTTTCTGTGGGTTTAGGGGCCTGGTTTATATTATGTTGACAGTGAAGGTGGGAGGCTCAAGGGAACTAGATTTTCTGTTGGTTCTGGATCACCATATGCTTATGGTGTCCTGGATAATGGGTAAGGATTAACTTTTCTCTTGCTCAAGTTATTGAAGCAGAACCTCTTAGAAATCATGATATTTGCTGTATCAGGTACCGATATGACATGTCAATTGAGGAAGCGGGCGAACTGGGTCGCCGGGCAATTTATCATGCAACTTTTCGCGATGGAGCTAGTGGTGGAGTTGCTAGTGGTGCGTCTCTCTCTCCCTCTCTCCTTTCTTCCCCTCTCTTCCCAGGCAACTATGCAAGGCTTTGCATTTTTCTGTCCTCTCATGCAAGGATGTCTGCATTTCATGCTAATATCATTTTGCACTACCTCCATTGCATCTTTATGGTTTGAAGTCCATTCATTATCAGTGTTTCAGATGGTAGTATGGTATACCGAACAGTATGCCAGTTTTCAAGGAAACCGGTGCGGTTTGGGTGTCCGAGAGAGAAAAAAACTATCCAGAAATATCAGACTGTTTGACCTGATGTTCCAGCCGGTTTGACCACTATAAAGGTTTAAGTTTGCGTGTTTAAGTTTGTGGGTTCAAACCCAATAGGAAATTATTCATTTTTTCTTTTTTGTGGTTTATACCCAATAAGAATTTTTTTTTCTCAGTTTCCTAAAACAGAATGTATCCCCCCCTTCTCTCTCTCTAACCCAATAAAGAAAGATAACAATTGAAGAAGCGAAGAAGAAAAAGAGTTGAACAAAGAAGACTTACCTCTTAGAGCGAAAATAAATACACTTAGCTTTGAAGAATAAAAACATGACAAATGACATCCTAGCATTTGTTTTGTGATTTTCTTTTGGAGATGCTTCTAAATATTATGTTTGGAGAATTTTATAGATAATAATTTACTTAATTGTTAGTTTGATCTTTGAAAGATGATTGTGAGTTGTTTATTATTGAAATTATATAAGGATGCTTTTAAGATTTATATTAATGCTTTGATTCTGTTATGCATGTCATATATGAAATGAATTATTGTTTTATACACTATGGATCTATATCCCGATATGTCGGGTATATCGCTTGGTTTCTTGTTTCCTGTATGACAAACACCCAACTGATATGGGGCAGATATCCGATATCAGGAACCTTGGTCATTAGTGACACTCCTGGCCTTTGTCGTGGAAATGTTTTTTTCAGCTAGCTGGTATTTTATTATTTTCTGATCCTTTTTTATTACTTTATATAATCCTTGTTGAATTTAGTAAAAAACATGAGCCTGTCACATAGCTGCTTACAGTAATCACTTCCTCAACTCTTTCATTGATTTATATTATCAATATGCATTCAGTAATTTAATCAACCCCTTCAATTTTATCCTCTGTCTGAGGGTACATGGATCCAATTTTCTAGACATGTTGATTCTCATTCTAATCATATATGATCATTCTCTCATTGAAAGATACACTGACAGTGACTGGTGCATGGGATCACCGAGTGCATATATCCTTGTTGTAGATATTTCCTCATGTGCTTTAAGTCTTGCCCTTTTTTTGCTGCTTGACAGTTTATTATGTTGGGGCAAATGGTTGGAAGAAGCTCTCAGGAGATGACGTAGGAGAGTTGCATTACAGTTACTACCCTGTTTCTTCAACCCCTGTTGAACAAGAGATGACTGATGCTCCGGCATCTTGAAGGTGCTAAAAAAACTTTGTCAAAATGTGATCCCCCCCTTCTCTTATTCTAAAATGCATATCATTTCTAGTGCAGAAGTTTAAAGAACTAGCATATTTTTAATATGATTTTTAAATTTATCACTCTCGTGCCTTTCTTGGAATTGTTCATAGTTAAAAGTTGGCTTTTTTCCTTTTGCGGAAAGCTAAAATATTCTATACATGATATAGGTTTTGTTAACCATCACAAAACCATTGTGGAGAAGCGAAATTTTTGTTTCCCATGGAAATGTAATTATTGTATGGTCGGGTTCGGGCTTGTTGGGTTTGCATGAGTCAGGTTTGGGCCAGTCTGGTCCGGGTTGAGTTCGTGCCAGTCGGGTTTGGTTCTGGCGTGGTCTGGGTCAGCCGGGCCAGATTCAGACCAATTGGTCCAAGTCAAGTTTGCTACTGTCAGGTTTGAGTCAAACGGGTCCGTATCGTGCCCAGGTTCATGTTCATGTCGTAAAAGTTAATTATGTTTAAAAATAGTATGGTGTCGGTATTTGAACCATGATCTCCATTATTAAAGTCTAGTATCTTAATCGCCAACTGGACTACTACAAACTTTGACTACGAACAAAGCCACTAAACATATCTTGTTTTAAATCAAGAATGTCATATTTTCTGGAATTTATTTATTGATATCTGGAAGTAGAATTCCTGGAAATATGGGACTCCCAGTATATTTGCAATCTCTGTATCAAAAGCAACTAAATATTTAGCCATGACTTATTCACTTGTTGTGTAGTGCTTCAACTTGTGAAAGTATGGTAGAGGTTTGATATTTAAACACTGAAGACTCGGAGAATGAACTTGGAGATATTAACATAATGGGAATCATTGCAAGTTAGAGATTGTGTCAAAGATTTCCACAAATTTTATTGACTTTACACATTTACATAGTATACTAATTTTAAAATCTAACATATAAATACAAATCTATCTTTTATAATTTTTTAGAAATAATTATTAATAATTACGCTGTAGTCTTTGAACCAACCAAACGGTTCAATCAGTGTGACTGCAATGTATAGCTCACAGGTCAATCATCAAACCAGTTTTTAAACCATTGGATTTAGGTGCATATCCGTCTGTTAGGATTCAGGTTGGGTCAAGTCTCAGGGTTCTCCTCCAGTTCTGTTATGTGTGACATGTGGCACTTCAAGTAAACCTGACCAGGAACTTGAGCTGGACGCTACCCATTTGATGAGATGTACTGGGCTGGTAAAGTGTTTGAATGTTGATCAAAATATCATTTCACCATGTGAGTGAAAATATTGCAAGTTTTGAGCAGGTTTAGGATATTATGAAGTTATCTAATTAAGCAACACACACTGTTGCTATGGCGCATAGTGAGGCACACACTTCGTCAAGTGATGCACACTTTTTAATTCTTTCTAAGAAATTACAAGAATACAATAGCATCATAACACCGGGTAAAGTGCATATAAACCCTCCTTAGATTTGCCTCGTTAGCAAAATAAGACTCGTTAGAAAACTTAAGCAGTTTATATCCCACCTTAGATTGCCCGCGTGAGCAAGAAGCCCCTACCGTCTATTAGCCGTAAGAATGACTGTAAATGACTTTAAAAAAATAAAAAAACTACCTAAAATACCCCCCCCCCCCCCCCCCCCCCCACACCCACACACACCACACACACACACTTTATTTGTAGGGCCTCGGGGATCTTACAAGAAACTTTGAAACTTATAGGCCTAAGATATTTACACGATGAGAAAAATCTAAAACTTTTAGAAACTTAGGGAAATCTCGTGAGAGTTCAAGATGATTCCCACCATACTCTCGAGAATTCTAGAGCCTTCCAACTATATCCCTTGGCCTGATATGTTGTGCAAAATCATATCGACGGAGCGAAAAATCTTGCGAGTGATATGGTGGTTTCAGGGATTTGGTAGTAGCAAATAATTTTTAGATAGATCGTAATTCGGTCTGAAAACCCAATATTAAATTTGTATGTTGATTTTCGTTATGCAATGATATGAGTTCTTTCTGGACTTTTGAAAGTATTTTTTACTTGTAAGCTCCCTCTCTGAAGTATGTTAACTTTTGACTACGCAAATAGAAGGATGACGAGGGAGTTTGAATTGTGGAGATAATAAATGTACTGAAAGGATTATGTGGTTTGACCCCAACCTGCCTACATGTAGTCCCGAATCATTCTGCTATGATTTGCACTAACACACATGAAGGCTTTTACCATTTCTTTTGCTTGGTATGACAACTAAATTCCTCTCCCGGATTGACCTGCCACAGTCACCCTTCCTAGTGATGTCCACCGTTGTACCAATGATTTGTACAAAGAGAGTTTAAGAAGGTGTGGATGCAATTTTCACTTATATGAATACAGGTTACAACCAAAAGGTGTTGGATCTTCAAATATAGCTTAAGATTGTGTTGGAGATAAGTAAATGATGTGCGATAAGTGATGCCTTAGAGGAGCATATAGGGATGGCTCAGTATATGAGTCAAAAAAACCTGGTTTTGGTGGAGTTGGGGAGTTGGGAGCACGTAGTGTACCTTTTCACTTTCCAACGGTTAACAAATTGTCGGGGAATAGTATTGACCACTTACTATGTCACCTGCGACAACTAGTCCTAAGAGCATCCACAGTGGGACTAATTTCAAGTGCTATATTTGGTCTTTAGCCAAATTTTGTAGCACTTGATGGCTCCAATGGACTCTTGCCCACACTTGAAAATGGTAGAAAGCTAAGAGACTCCCAAATTTGGAGAGTCCACTAGTTGAGCTATATTACTTGCGGGCCCACATATTTACTTTTCTCTTTTATTCTTTTTTTTTTGGAGTGTTGCCACTTGTCAATTATCAAAGAAAAATGAGGAAAACAAATGGAGTGTTGCCACTTGTCAATTTGGAGTGTTTATTTAGGCTATACCATTGTGTACCAACATGAAGGGAATACTCCAAAATTAATTATTGGAGTATGGTTTGGAGTGATTTGGAGTATGGTTTGGAGTGTTGCCATTGTGGATGCTCTAACTAGCCAAGTTGGCTTGTCATGCAACTGCTTCAGCTTGGCTGCAATCTCTGGTTGTATACACATGCCAACCTCAGCTGTTTTCTCTGTTAGCAATAAACTCCAAGATAAGGTTCACTGGTTTCGTAGCCTCATAAGTAGGAAAGGGCATCCTACACTGCAACATAGTAATCTTTCAAAAGAAATTAAGAGAACTATATTACATTGAATTTCATGTCATTACTTTGACGAAACGCTTGTTAGCTCCTCTGCATGGCTCCCTGTACTGATTGTTTGCGGTGTGATATCCATTTATGCTTCAATAATGTTGCAAAGTATCCATGTTCATGAGAATCCTCGACACACTCAACTATGCACCCTGCACTCACTATAAAATGGTAAATATGAGGATCATCTCATATTGGTTGTTTCTTGGCATCAAAATCATCATCTTAGTGAAATGAAACACTCTGGATTAATTGATTTCTCTGCATATTTGTGTATTATGACCTTGAACATTCTATTGGCTATCATTTGATGCCCCTTATTGTTTGGTTGGCATCACAGGCAAGACTCAGAATCCGAAGAAACTTTTGAGTGAGGCTTTAAATCGAAGGGTGTCATCAGAAGATTATCTTTTCATTTCAAAAGATTCTCACAGACGGTCTTATTTATTGCCTTTTTTTATTATGGTGTTTCTTGGCCAATTGTTCCGAATGTAATGTGGCACTTCGGTCGGTTGACAAGCTACTTATGTAGGATGTATGAACATTTTACTTCAGTACTTTGGTATTTCTACATGCAAAATACCCAGCCTCCTTGACTAGTTGGATCCCCTTTGTTTTTGTGGTGACAATCATCATACATTGGAGGCATTGGATACCATAAGAAAGAACATTGCCTATATGTGTACCATCACGATACATGTATGGGAGAAGTTAAATAATAATTGCAGGTTATGAACATATGTCCATGCATGTTATGCATTTCTCTGCCAGAGTACTATTGAACTCCCATGCTTGCATCAAGCTATAATTCAATGGATTAAGCTGTTAATCTCTCTCTTTCAAATAATATATCTTTAAAAAGAGATCTAAAAATCAATCTCTTCAAGATTTGGATTTTTTTTTAAGAGAGACTAGTATAAGTTCCGCAATTATTCCGTAAACAATACTCTATAACAGAGATTTTTTTTCTTCTTCTGATTTTGGATTCTTTAATTACTTTATGAAAAAAGGGTTGTGTCCAGCCGCTTCGGTACAACATTTTAAGGTAGTAATAGCAGCTTCGGTTTTATGTCTAAATTATCATATGCTAAAAATGTACTATAAAGTAAGAATAAAAACATCTTCTCTATCCATTCAAGAATTGTTCTTATATTTAAGTTTTTATAAAGAAGATAATTCTTCATCTTATTTTTCAATGTGAAGAGACGAAAGAACGTATCATATACTTTCTTCTATAGCACGCGATATTCTAATCGTCCTGGTGTCCACGGTAGCATTGGAATCTTGTAGTGCATGTAAAAACGAGAATGATGATGCCAGATATTTTGGAAGCTTGTGTCTTAAGATTGGGTGGACAACGGAAAAGAAAAAAAACTTGTACATTTTACTACAAATTTTATGAAATAAAATATCAAACTTGCAATTTTCAATTTTGTTAGTCAATTAGTGTTATAGCAGATTTAAATTATATTGACATTAATAAAAGTTTCAACTTTTTCCTTCTCAATTTTTTTGTTAGTTAATGTTATAGCATATTTAAATTATAATAACATTGATAATTTTTTTTCCAATTTTATTCCTCAATTTTTTTTTTTAAATTTAAAAAAAAAACCAGGCCGGCCCGACTCGGCCCGGCCGCCCCCGACCGGGTCAGGGTTCGAACTGGCTTTTCCAATTTGTCTTTCGGCACAACCCGAACCAATTCCTCTATCGGATTGAGCTCGGCCCGACCCAAATTTGCCCAAATCTGGTTGACCTGGCTACGGGCCAGCCCGGCCGGCCCGATACACATACATTAGTAGGCTAAAATGCACTGGTGGTACTCTAACTTGGGGCACTTTAATACTGAAATACTCATGCATAATTCGTTACAATAAATGACTAACGTTCAATTAACAATAGAAAATGTACCTATCGTCCCCTTCCGTCCAATTCTTCACAGAACGTCCTCATGCTTGTCTTCTGCTCGATCAACTTCGACCCCCGCATCGTCTCAGTGGCCGCCTGCGTCAGCCGCCGCCTTCATGCTGTCGCCAGTCGCGTCCTCTAGCGCGAGCTCTGCTTCTCCTGTGCCCCCTGCATGGCCTCCGTCCTTGACTTCGTCGCCGCCGGAGGCACTATCGCGTAGCGGGGTGGGGGGGGGGGGGGGGGGGGGGGGGGGGGGGGGGGGGGGGGGGGGGGGGGGGGGGGGAAGCCCTCGCGAAGCTCCTCTTCTTCTGTTGCGGCTCCGCCGTCAACATTTCGTGAAGAGATCAGACGGAAGGGGATGACAGATACTTTTTCTATTTGTTAATTGAATGTTAGTCATTTTATTGTAATGAATTATACATTGAGTACTTTATTATTAAAGTGTCCCAAGTTTGAGTAGCACCAGTGCATTTGAGCCTACATTAGTATGGACTATTTGTCCTTTGTTTTGTATTGAAAACTTTATCATCTCCTATGTAATATTCGTACTTCTTTACTGTGTACTTAAATTTTTGTATTTGTATTTGTCATTGCGATTTCACATTTATGGTGTAAGATGGGCCGGGCTGGACCGACTCGGATACAGTGTTGACCAGATTTGACCGGACCTGGGCCAGGTCGGGCTTAGACCAGATGGAGAAGCCGGTCGGGCCGGTCCGGGTTGAAAAAAAACCAAACCCAGTTCGGACCCATGGTCCGGTCTTAAGCGGGCCGAGCTGAAACAGGCTTGGGTTGGACTGGTTCATGGTTGGGTCCGGGCCGGCCCGGTATTTCAAATTTTTTTAATGTTGACAAAAATGAGAAATAAAATAACATTAACTAAAAAAATTGAGAAAAAAAAAATTTGACAAAATTTTATTAATGTCAATATATTTAATGTACAAGTATTTTTGTTCCATTAAATTTGTAATAAAATGTACAAGTTGTAAGTTGATATTTTATTTTCCTAAAATTTGTAAAAATGTACACCTATTTTTGATCATTTTCAACAAAATGACCAAAAATGTTCTTAAAACAGTCCTAAAAATGAGGGCATTTCGGTCCTTTTAGCCTACAAACTGTCACAAAAATAAATCGATTCAGATCGGATCTGGACTGGGCCGACCCGACTAGATTTAACTGCCTGAACCGGCGGTCAACAGGGCCGGGCCGGTCCGGGCTACTGGATCGAAAAGCCGAATCCATTCCGAACCCGTGGAGTGCTCGGGCCGAGCCTGTTCGGGTCGTTGATCGGACTCGAACCGGCCTAGACCGAACCGGGCTGAAACCGGCCGTCCGGTCCATCCCGCACCTTGACTGCACATGCATAGGAACTAGGAAGGGCTGAACCTCGAACTCCGAGGGTGGGTCCCGCCAGGCGCCACCCCCTTGGTATTTCCTTCCACAATACAAAAAGGACCTTCACATACTCCACCCACTCTCCACTATTCTCCTCTCCTTCTCGATGAAGGGGACTCCTATCTACCCGCCGACGAAGGCGGGTCCCCCGGCGGGTCTGACTCGCTACGGATCCGCGCCCGGGTCCCTCCTCACCAGCATCGCCGACTCCATCCTCGACGGAGACGACTCCGACTTCGGATCCGGGTCCCGTTCCGAAGCCCCGCGCCACCTCCTCTCGAGCAGGTTCTTATCCTCCGCCGCCGCCGCCGCCGCCGCCGCGCTGCCGCCGCGGGAGACTCCTCCCCATGCCTGACCTCGGAGTCCAGCTGCTGCAAGGGCGCGTGCGGCGATGCGAACCCCAAGCAGCTGCTGGCGAGGCAGAGCAGCTCCCCCCCGGCTTCTTCTCCAATCTCCTGCTCGACAACGGTCAGTCTTCACCTCGCTCTCTCTCTCTCCCCCCCTCTTGGTTCTATTCGGGGCAAACTTGTCATTTACTATTGGAAACTACTATATTTCTCACATGTTTATTTTCAGAATTATTATTAGACTCGGAGCATTTCGAAAATGTCCATTTGAATTATTAAAGTCAATGACATGTTTCCACACGGCAAATGAATGAAAATGTAACCGCAACCGACACCATGCCTGACTGGGTCTCGGTTGTGCTAGTCTCGGACCTGGACCCAATTACTATAGTGCCGTCAAGATTTGCGTTAGAATCCTATTGATCGCTGTTCATCTTGTACACAAATTGTACTGAAGTTGTATTATTTTTCTCTAGATTTTCGCAGTGAGTCTACTGGAATCTGTGTGTGCCAGAACCCTACCCATTTTGCAGATTGAGTTTAATTTTGAGTTCCGTAAAGGCCTAAACCCTGACCTAGTAGATCATAGGCGGTGAACAGTGGGCCTGGTGGCTTATTCTGGGTTGAGTTTGGTCAGCTGTTGACCGTCCTGACTCTGGAGTCTCCTTTAAAAAGAAAAAGCTAGGCTAGGATTATAACCAAATGTTACAACTATTTACAACCGCCTACGTGACGTTTGTCATGGTTGTCAATTGAGTTTCCGTTTGTCATGGTTGTCAATTGAGTTCCCTCTCCCCATGTGGAGTAGGAGGGGGAGAAGAGGGAGCCAATTGTCAACTCTCACACAGACGGTTGTAAATGGTTGTAACTCAGGACTGTCAATTTTTTTGAAGTTGTTATTTTAGGATTGCCAAAATTTGGTAGTCCTTATTTTATTTTATATGGATTGCCAAAATTTTGACAGTCATCGATATGCACATGACTGTCAAAATTTTAACAATCATATTTTTCAAAACTGCCAAAATTTTGACAATATATGTACATGTCTTTCAAAATTTGGCAGTCCTTGAACTGTCAAAAATGTATTGTCCTCTAGCTAGAATTCTTGTAGTGACTTAACAATTTCCAAGATAAAACTCTATGCAATTTGAAATTGAGGATGAGTTGCACATTACCTCCGTGTCCTCTCTGGTTTTTTCAACATACTGTCGGTCACTTAAACTCCTCCATGTAGGGATGATGGAGTGGTTGATGGATGCTGATTGTGGGAGCTAGTGTCAGACTAGAAGTGTGGTTAGCCACTGGGGGAGGGGAAAGAAACGGTCATAGGATCACAGAGTAGGACTTATGAGTTACGGTATGTAACGCCCCAGTCCCAAGTACATAGGAGTAGGTACGTAAACATACCAGCCGTATAATAATATATGTAAACTGTAAATGTAGTATAACCATGGCAAACTAATCTCATCCACAAAAGAATAAGCTTTTTATAGAATCATATGAAATGTCATTTTACATGTTGCTGGGTGGAGACAAATCCACTATCACATGAAACTAGAAAGATCGAGTAACCAATTAAAGAATAAAAGCAGCAATCATGATCCAAGAGCAAGTCATCTTTGATAGAATAAAGAAGGCCATGCTATTGGCTAGAACTCATGCGGAAAGTCAAGAAAATACACACCTGGAGAGATCACCAGGTCCTCAGAAAGACGTAACAAGATACATATAAACATACCATACAAACTGAATATAAAAAATGTCACAAGTCGCAGGAAATAGTAAAGTAGTCATAATCATAACTAGGCCCAGCATCCCATTACCGCAACGGTAGACCATCCCTACAACCAAACAATGACAAGGAATGACGCACTATTCCGTGATGTGACACTGTCCCATGCCATGATTAGAATAGTGTGACAAGACATACTAAGGTCACCTAACCATTCTACTGTGTACATGAAGTTAAGAATAAACCTTCAACGCACGAGCCTTCTGGCTATAAATGGGATCGATATAGTCTTCACTTGGGATACCAGGGGCCAAGCGCATAATGTTTTACGAACGTCAGTGGCCAACCGGAGAGGGTAATCTCACATCGTATTTCCAGCGGAGCTTCCAGGTTACAAAAGGGAATGCGCAATCGTGGCCCATATGCTAAGGAACTGCCCTCTCCACCCTATGCACCTATCTATGTCGTATCCACGACATTATACCTCTACTAACTGCCAAGTCTCCTAACATGTATCTATTTGACAGTTAGACCTAACGCATGCGCGCGGGTGATCAACCAACACACAAATTACCTGTTACTCATAACTCACACATATCTTGTGGCACAGCTATGACAAAGTTTATAAAAAGTACACTAACAAACGGTAGTCCCTTAACTCTAAGTCCATAAGCAAATTTAAAGACAAGTATGAAAATATGACTAGCATTTGCATCATGTATAACTGGAAACACTATAAAGTAAATCATGAACAGTAATCAGTGATGCAACTAGAAAAACTAGAAATAAATAAACAGTAACCAACAGAGGATACACCAAACTAATTATGTGATGTGATCCACAAAACTATGTTGCGGTCATCCTGGTGTCCCAAGTGGACGCGAGAGCGTGAGCAAGCCAGCTACGTATCAAGCGGACTCCAGTCCAACTCGAATACGTAAACGTTGTCTGGACTATGGTAAACTGCCAACTCATAGCAAGGTAAAACTATATCTCAAATCCACAAGAGTAATATAAACACGAATGAACACTTAAGGACAGGAAAGATACCTTGCCTCCTTCTACAGTTCATTTTCATACTTATAGTTCATCTGTTTTATTATGTTATCATTTAGTTACTCTAGTTGCTGTGGATTTAAATGATAAAACATATAAATCAAATCAACTAGAGAACTAAATGATAACATATAAATCCACAGCAACTAGAGTAACTAAATGATAACATAATAAAACAGATAAACTATAAGCATGAAAATGAACTGTAGAGGGAGGCAAGATATCTTGCCTGGTGGTAGCATGAAGAACCAACAATATACCGTCAACTGTAAGCCATAAAGTCCAAATCTCACAACTGTCTCTGAAAGCTGAAATAGACATTCTCAACATTCTCAGAATAGTCAAATTAGCTAGGATTGCTTGTCCTTAAGTCCAATTCTGGACACGGACAAAACGGTCATTTCGGTCAAAACGGTGTCCGTCATTGGAACCGCTTTGCACCGAAAAGCGTGCCAGAGTCGATGGTCTCTAAAGTTGTCAAACTATATGTCTACTGATTCGTTTTGATGATACGAACCCAACCGTATGTCCAAAGTTGGGTTCAGAGGGGTCGTGCACAAAATCGTCCGTTGAGTCGGATCGTGGGGTCCGCAAAACGGCGATCCGATCAACTGTTTCAGAATCGGACCAAACTTGGCATACAGGACCAGAAAAATGATACGGTTCTGTTAGCGCAAGTTTCGTCTCGATCTGACGAACGTGTACAAAGTAATTGAAAAATTTGCAAAGAGGTCGATACGGTGAATTTTAACGGATACGCATCAAATTCGTCGCGCACACGCGACCAATTTAAATTTCGTCAAAGCCCACACATCCGCGAAGTCGATACGCACCTTTCGATGCTTTCGGTTCGCGACCACGTCGTCCGGTTTGGCGGAACGCACGCCGTATCGGAGGTTTTATTGAAATTTCTATTATTTTGAAAACAGGTTTTTGCTAAACTTTATCATCGAATTAATCTGTATACAGTAGATGAAAACTAAATCTATAAAAAGTGTTTTGCAGCCCTTTATATTGTCTTCCATTGTTTTAATTGGTTTTCGAAAATACTGACTATCGAGCCCTATTTATGTCTTGCATGTTGGGTCGATAGACTGCTCTGTTTTGCTATTTGCAAACAGGTTTTGGTCGATCTTTGCATCGATTTCTCGACAAACAAATTACGCATCTACCTAAACTAAATTATGGAATTGAAAGAGGGTTATATTAGCTTTCCGTAGAAGTTTATGGATTGTGAAACGATCAAGTATCAAGAGATTAAAGTTACGACGAAGTTGCTCTTCCGCCGTTAATACTGCTGTCGCTGCTCCTCTGTTTCACGCGCGATGCGCGCGTGACGGCAGACGATGGGCAGCGCTCCGACGTCGTTGGGGTGTGCGCAGAGGTTGCCCAAGGTTGGGGTAGGCTCTGGGGTGGATCACGAACTCATGGGATTGAGATTGGGTTAGGGTTTGTCGAGGAAACATCTCGGATTTTACCTATATATACAATAGGGGAGGGGGTCGGCTGTGTGTTGAATTTGCTCAAGGGGGAGCTCGGCCTGTGAGGCTGGGCTGGGCCTTAGTTGCTGTGTGGGGGGGTTCCCTACTAGGCTGGGCCTTTTATTTTATTTCTTTTTTTCTATTTGGTTTCTATATAAAACCATATATATATATATATATATATATATATATATATTTATATATATATATATATATATATATAAACCATATATATATATGTGTGTGTGTCTCTCTCTCTCTATATATATCCACATATAGATTCTCTTATTCATACAAAAATCTAAAAATACCTTTATTAGCTATTCTCATAATGCAAATGTAAAATATCATTATAAATAGTAATATTATATATATGAGATACCTCATTTATTATACTTTAAAAGTAATAATCATTATATAACAATAATAATAAAATAATAAGGATAACAAAATAAGGTAATACGATAATAGGGGTTCATACAAATGTGTATAGTAAAATCCTAATGCACAAAGATAATGTAAAGGAAATAGTTATCATATTTCCAAGAATAAATATTCAATCAAAATAACTGAATATTGATATTAAATATATATAACAATTATTCTAGGAAAATATTTATTAGACACTTAAAACAAGGTAGAAGTATACACTCGTATATCGTCATGGACATCTTTGGACTCACTATAAGCCTACACGGGCTTGGGCTCGGTTCGGGCCCAGTCCGGACTAGTTTGGTACGATCGGGTCTTCTACAAGTCAATAAACTAATTAATAAATAATTAAACCATCTATAGGGGTTAAGTCGCAACTTGATCTGGTTTTCCTAGTTAGGACACACATATGGCTCAACCTTTCCTACCTTGGCTAATACACTAGTCAAAGCACACAACTGTACTATCTGTGCTATGATTCCTAGTCGTCTTGTACTTCAAAACTCAACCATGGCTAAAGTCCTCTACCGTAATAATTAACTAATTAATTATTTATAAAATTCTAAAAATCACCATTTAAATAAAAATGTTTCAAAATTTCCGAAAAGAGGAGTTACAGAAAGTCCTTCAGGTGCCGTAAAGCCTGATTATAACAAAATATACTAGGACACACCAACATATGTGCCATGTCCTTACCGTGTCATGACGTATCCGCGTTTGTGCAACATTGATCTTACTAGTTAGTATCTTAGATGATTCCCCTCATATGTCGAAATTCCCATGGATGTCAATACTAGTAGTCAGGTCAGGTCATGTCTTTGTGGTGTGTCTGACAAGACGCGTATTGGATACCACATATGCACTCGGAAACATGTACATAGAGTCCATATTACATCACTTTGAAAAGATCAGATATGGGCTTTCTTACAACTACTTTCACAAGTCCAACTAATTTAAATGGTGATGGAAGCGTCAGAAATTTTACTTGTAGATTTCTCCTTATGTAAATCGTAATCTAGCATAAGAATAATGTTATGGAACTACTAAACTAAATTTATAATAGGCATGTGGCCTTTCTAGTGTGCCATAGTATGCATGAACAAGTTTCCAATGTATGCAAAAAGCATCCACAACATGGTTCAGAAATTAATACATAGGTAACCATTGCTTAAACCTCAACAATCATATATTGGCATGCTAAAAACAGAAAAAGGCACTCCGTAATAAGAATTATCTAGAGACATGATAAAATACTCGTGTGTAGATATAGTGTGCATATATTTCATACCAAACTAGGAGCAACACATGATGATGACCACCACTGTAATCAAGAATTACAACATCCGTAATACCACTCCTGAGATCCATTCTTCTAAGTCGTAGAGTAACTTGTGATCACTGCCATCAAAATCGAATTGGCAATCTAGTTCATGAGAAAAGTAAATGCAGTTGCATCTCAATTCTGGGTAGTCTATGATGGATAGAGACAGCGGCTGGTTCCTGCCAAGGAAGAATTTGCACCGACCTAGCTAGTTCATGCTCTGACACCATAATGTTTACCTTGTGTTTGTGTCCCCGTGTATGTATTATACATATTTCACAAACATGTTGCAGTCAACAAAAATTAGAGCCATAAATAAGAGCCATCTTGGATCTGTGTTCGACAAAACTAAAAAGAGTCAGGGTTAGGGTAAACCTTATTGCGTTGCGTGGAGGAGGGAACACAAAGGTGAAGTGGTGGTGGCCCGGAGAGGAGCGATGGTCTGGCAATATTGGTGGTGTTGATGGTGATGATGATTTGATGGAGTTTGATGAAGATGAATGATTGTTAATTTGTTGCTTTTATTTTATAATATGTGTTCCTTTTATTTTGTTAGTTCTTGGTAGAGAACAAATTCTTACTAGTTCTGTTGACTGCTACTGTTGTTATGCTAGTTCATTTAGTTATGTTTGAACATGTTTTTGTTGGTTTTAATATGTTATTTGGTTTTATTTCTTTCATTACTAATTTATTTATTTATGTATATATTTTTATTTTTGCACCTTGTGCCTCAGACAATATGGACCCTTTGTGTCTCGAGTGCGCCTTGCACCTTTGACTACCTTGTGATTAGGTCAGGTTTGCGATCTCGGGAAGCTTGACGAGATGAAGGTCAGCGACCTCGGAGAGGAGCAAGTTGTCTCCCGTCGAGATTAGGCGTGCGTGTCGTAGAGGCGGCACAGAGAGGGTCTACTGTTGAGAGGGGATGCCAAAGGTCGGCGGCCTAGAGAGGAGCGGTAGTATGGTCGGGTCTGAAATCTCGGGGATTGTCAAGAGGGTTATGACCTTGCGCACGGCAGAGCTACCGCGGAGAGGGCCTCCGGTCCAAAGGGGTTGCCGAAGGTTGATTTGGGGAAGGATTTGAGAACGAGAAATTTGGGGGCTCGATTTGGAAAAGAATTTGGGGTCAAAACAAAAATATAAATCCAACTTAGGTCATCTAGCGGTGGACGAACGATGGACACGCCCGTCACTCATCTTTGAACGGCTAAAGTTCGACAAATTTAACGACCAAGTAGCGAAGGATTCATTTTCGCATATAATGGTAGTCATCTAGGCATCGCTATTCCGTAGCTGTGGAGCGGAGCGACGGATTGTCTTCCGTCGCTTCGGTCGTCACTATTTTCCACTTTTTTTGTATTGATAAATTTCAAATTGAATGATAATTTTCAGCATATAGATTGTTTCTAATCCCTTGGCATGCATCTAGTGTTCAATTGATCCATGGCCTATCACACTTGTTGCAAAACTATTGTCAAACTTAAGTCATGTAGATATAGTTGATGTTCAACAGGCTATAAGAATAACCTAGCCTACACCGGAATAAATTAAGAAATAAGGTATATGGCATCATAAACTTTTCTAAAATTTATTTTGGTGAACCACCTTTATGATTTTAGCTGCTTGCATATCCATCTTAAGAAAAATGTTCGATGAGCATGCGACAGCATGGATTTGATCTCTTTAGCAATCTAGTTGAACAGATATCCAATCTCTTATTCAACCAATGAATGTGAGAATTAGCATTGAACAGAATATGGGAGTCTCTGGACCTAATTTTTTGATAAATGAAATAAGTTGTTTGTTAATCCTATAATTCTATTACCTTGTATATACTTTATATTATTTGACAGGTCTTCTTTGTGACAGGTTTATCGGTTAATAGTGGCAATGGACACTACTCTCAGCCATTAAGTAATGGTGTTCATGCAATTCCGAGAACAACAAGATTAAAATCTCAACTTAGCTTCTCAGGACAAGAGGCACTTCCACAAATTTCAGAAATCGGTGTCACTGACATGGGAGAGAGTGTGATTGGAAGCAACAGGTCCGATGAGACAGGTGGAAATGTTGGACAATCCTACAGCTCCACTAATTTCCAGATCAGCTCTTGGGATGACACCAACTCAATTGCCTTCTCTGCTCCATCAAGTAAAAGAGCAAGAGATTGCAATGAGGACCTACTTAACAGTTTTAGCAACATTGGTTTCGAGGTACTTCTATAGATGTAGGAATAGTTGGCGATACACTTGAACCTGTAAATTCAATATTGATCTGTTGGTATGTTATATAGTGCACATAAAGGCGCATCAGCTATCATTTTCATGTTTCATGTAGAGACATACTACTATTGATGCTAAAAGTAGGTCATCATCTGCAAATCGTCTATGTAACCTTATTTTGGCATGACTTTTATTCAGTTTGGCCTGACATCATTATTAGATATGGAAGCTCAACAAGACTCTGTTGCTTTCAAAGTTCGAGCAAAGCGTGGATGTGCCACTCACCCCAGAAGCATTGCTGAACGGGTTGGTTTTTACTTGATTATATCTATTTCCTTATTCAATCTATGCATTTTGTCTCACAACCATGGAAATAATGAAAGTGCATATGCGTGCTTTTGCAGTTTTGTCATGTTAGCATATACATACAAATGTAGCATGCATGATGGATTAGCCCATCTATCTTTAAGATGTAATGCGACTTAGATTGATTAAATGACATTTTTCTTCATTTATCATCTAAATGTATTATGAACCACATGTATGTTTCCAACTTTCAGTTCACCTACAAGATTCAGAATTGAGCATCTTTATTTCTTGTTTCTTTTTTGTACCACAGGAAAGGAGAACAAGAATCAGCGACAAGTTGAGGAAATTGCAGGAACTTGTACCTAACATGGACAAGGTAAGTTAGGAACTACAATGTAATCTCTATAAAGATGCATTTTGTAACCTTTACCTCCTAAACTAATTTTTTTTGAGAAAAAGAAGTAATGAACATATGACGAGTCTTGAACTTCTCATGTGGCAATCTGCAGCAAACAAGCACAGCAGACATGTTAGATTTGGCTGTTGACCAGATAAAAAGTTGCAAAGCCAAGTGCAGGTCAGTGCTTTATTTAGCTTGTTTCCTGCAATCATATAACTAGTATAATCTTGACTTTCTGGTTGAGGTAAAATAAGCTCTTCATACGTCCTATGTTCAAGTGGGATAGTTATGCTGACAAAAGAATCAATAATACTAAAGTCCAAATATTTGAAAAATTGTTTTGGTTAGGTAGTGACTGTTCTTTTTGACTAATTATCTTGTTCTCGAATTAGTAGTAATGAGAGAGGAGAGAGAACAATTGCAAGTACAAAGGATGAAAGGACAGGCAATGTTTTGCTTTGTTTTTTCTTCTTGTAGTGATAATTGTACTTGTAATTGTAATATATTATATATATATATATATATAATATATATATATATATATATATATATAGGAGGAAGATGGTGAGGAAGGGAGGGGGCGAGCGGCAATCCCAGGCGGGCGGCGGAGGCGGCCTCCCGAGCCGGGGGGGGGGGGGGGCTGGCGGACTGGCGGGCCTGCTCCGCGGCATCCAGAGCAGGGAGGGGCCGGCGACGGCCAGGGGGGGGGGGGGGGGGGGGGGGGGCGGCCGACCCCTCCAGGCCATGGCGGCGGACGGGGCGGCGGCGGCCCGGGGACTTGCATCTCTGCGGGGGTGGGTTCCGGGTTGGATTCTCCATTTTTGAATTCGGATCCGGCTCCGGGACTAGGATGGCCGGATGGATGATGAAGGTTGGACGACGGTGGTGAGACGACGTCCGGGAGGGGGAAGAGGGGCTCAAACTCAGGGTATGAGCCGGACGGGCCCTGGAAGGAACGGGGGCAGGTCGACCATCGGCCGGTTCCACTCGACGACAGGGAGGAGGTCCGGGACGCACTACGACGGGATGGCGGCCTAAGGCGACGACGGAGAAAGGAAAAAAAGTATTGCTGGAGATGTTGGGAGTCAGAGGCCTCCGTCTGCTCCTCCCGGACGGGCACAGACGGCCCCGTCCCAAATCCTGGAAGGATGTTGTATGCGGGTGGGGACAAGAGCCCGGTGTCGATGGAGTATGTGCCACCGATGAAGGTTGGAGGAGGACTTCGGGCATTTTTCGGCGGAAGAGATAGCGGAGGTCACGGACTTCTGGAAGAACACGCTGGTGATGTATGTGTTGGGGAGTAAACCGTTCTATGGTCAGATACGGGGTTATGCTGAGAGGGTGTGGCGGCCCAAGGGGAGTATGGAGTTCTTCTCACGGGAGAATGGGTTCTACTACGTGAAATTCGGCTTGGAGGAAGATGTGTCCAGGATTATTCAAGGAGGGCCCTGGTCCTTTGACGGGCGGCTTATTATCCTGAAGGAGTGGACACCGGAGCTGAGATGTGAGAAGGAAGTGCTGAACGCGATTCCCGTCTGGATTCGCTTTCCTGAGTTCCCGGTGAAATATTGGAGCATCCCTCTGCTAATGCGATTGGCTAGCTTGGTCGGTAAGCCGATCAAAGCGGATGAGGCTACGGCTTTCCGTACCCGACTGATGTACGCCAGAGTATTTGTGGAGATAAAAGCCGGGACGGAGCTCCGAGTATTCTTGAGTATCAGGTGGCATCCGGGGAGGTGTTGACTCAGGCTGTGGAGTACGATTGGGTCCCCCCAATGTGTTCCTTCTGTGAGTGCTTTGGTCACTCGTCTAGTGCTTGCCGGACTCGACGGACGGAAACAGCTAGGTCCTCGGTAGCGCGGATGGAGGTAGTGGAGCCAGAGGTGACACCCAGTCCCATTACAGGAGTGGCGGAGCCAGTCAGACCGATGGAGGAGGTTTCCATGATGGAGGGGGCCAGGAGGTCCACGACTGACACCCTGCAGAGACAGGAGAGTTCTCAGGGCGCGATAGTCCCGTTCAGGCCCCAGAGGAGTATGGTGACCAGGGGTATGAGTTCCCTGGATAGCAGACAGGATAGGATGGAGACTTCTATGGTGGCACAGGTCTATAGCAGGAAAAGGCATGCCCCGTCCCCTCGGGAAGAGGAGTACCAGCCAGGGGGGCTTGATGATCAGACCGTGGCCAACCCAGATTGGACCTTGACTCTCTCCAGGATTCAGGCCCATCTTGCACCTTCCTCGGGGACGGGGATGGGGGAGGATATAGATCTGACGGACGAGACACTTTCCTCGGGTGTCGGTCCAGACGGTGTCCAGAGGGTCCTCACATTAAGTAATTAATGTCGGTCCTGGCATGGAACATTCGTGGGGGTGTTCCATTGGGAGATGGAGGGAGATTAGTGGAGTTCTGAAGAAGGAGAAGTGACATTACTATTCTTCTCGAGACGAAGATTAGAGGGGAGACTATGTTATCTCGCAGGACGCCTGCGAACTGGGCTCATATCCACAACCTGGATCTTTGCGATATGGCTCGGATCTGGGTTCGGTGGAACAGAGACAGTTGGGGGGGAACAGGTCCTGATGACAGAGCAGCTTATTGGCATCTCTTTCATCAACAAGGGAGGCTTCCACTTCATTCTTGGAGCAGTTTATGGGCACAATGACAGGCGGCTTAGGGAGACCTTGTGGGCGGACATCGTGCGAGTAGGCCGTATGGCGGAGCACCTACATCTTCCCCTGCTGCTTATGGGAGACTTCAATGCCATGCTACATCGTCAGGAGAAGATGGGAGGTCGTCCAGTGCCGGATTCGATCTTATACGACTTCCAGAGGTGCCTCCTCTTGTCTGGGCTGAGGGGTCTGGAGAGAGCCGGACACATTTGGACCTGGCACAACAAGGCGGTTCACAACAGGATTGTGTCAGCTGGATCGGGCTTTGGGAAATAGTGAATGGTTTCGCTACTTCCCGAATTCCATGGCGGAAGGGCTAGCGGCAGGGACCAGCGATCACTCCCCTATCCGGGTGGGTCTCTCTGCGAGGCCCACTTGGAAGACCCGGCCATTCCGGTACAATAATGGCTGGTACCTTTCTGCGGGATATGAGGAGGTTGTTATGGGAGGGTTGCGCTATACTCGGGAGGGCACGGCTCAGTTTCGTATGGCTCACAAACTCAAACAGGTCAAGAGAGCTTTCGGGATTGGGTGAAGAAGATGCCGCGGTCTTCCCTGGAGGATAAGGAGGCCGAGCTTCGTGAGGTTCAGGAAGCTCTGCAGGCTGACATGCTGAGCGGTGAGTTGGCGGCTAGGGAGCGGGACCTGATTGAGGAGGTCAACATCCTGAGGCTTCAGCAAGAGATTAGTGCGGCCCAGAGGGCCAAGTGCTCTTGGCTCAAGGATGGGGATCGGTGCACCAAGTTCTTCTATGATGTGATCCGGGCCAGGCAGCACCGGAACAGCATCCCCAGGCTGCTTAATGGCGAGGGCAGGCTTGTTGGTGACCCGGTGGAGATTCAGGGGAGGCGGTCAGGTTCTATTCTGACTTATATCAGCAAACTGACTATCCCACCACGTTCCCAGGTCTTGTCACGAAGAGGCTGGTGACGCTACATGGGAATAGCTTGCTGTTGGCCCCTGTGAGATTGGAGGAGGTGGAGGATATTGTGATGAAAGCAGATCCTAATAAGGCTCCGGGGCCTGATGGCTTCTCTTCTGGGTTCTTTAGACGTCATTGGGGTGTTCTAAAGTTCCCAGTTCTGGAAGCGGTGCAGGAGTTTTTCTTGGAAGGGAAGTTGCTGAAGGAGCTGAATCATACCTTCCTGACCTTGGTTCCGAAGAGGAGGGTGCTACCTCCCTCGCCGACTTCAGGCCTATTGCGTGTTGTAATTATCTTTACAAGATAATTACGCACCTCATGTGTCGGCGTATGGAGGGGATTATGCAGGCTTGGTGTCTCGAAATCAAGCGGCTTTCATCAAGGGGCGCTCGATTGCCGAGCACAGTCTCCTTGCTCATGAGATGGTGAGGGATTTCAACAAACCAGGGGGGATGAAGGCATGTGTTAAACTGGATTTGCGGAAAGCCTATGACACGGTCAACAGGGACTTCCTCTGCCACCTTATGCTTGCTATGGGCTTCGATGAGAGATGGGTGGCAAGGGTGAGGGAGTGCATATGCTCCCCCACATTTTCGGTCTCATTCAGGGGCTCCTTATGGATGCTTCTCGAGCAACAGGGGACTGCGGCAGGGGGATCCTCTCTCTCCGTACCTGTTCACTCTGGTGATGGAGTACTTCACTTGTATGATGGACCTGGCGGTGCATAGTAGGAAGATTGTTCCCCTTTTCAGGCAGGTTAAGCCGGTGGTGTCCCACTTGATATATGCTGACGACCTCTTGGTTTTTTGCATCCATCTATGCGGGGGTTGAGGGCGCTTTCAGATATTATGGAGGAGTTTGGACGGTTGTCCGGCCTGCAGCTGAATAGGGAGAAGAGTAGGGTCTATTTCAGCTCTCTGTGCTCAAGGAGGAACGGGCTCTTGCCCTGGGAGTGGAGAAAGGAGAGTTACCAGTGAAGTATCTGGGGGTACCGTTGACGGTTAATTATGCCAGGGATCAGGATTGTCTCAGCCTGGTGGAGTTTGCCCAAAGGAGAGTGGAAGGTTGGCAGGCAGCTGGTCTGTCCTTTGGTGGGAGTATGAGGGCGTTTTGAGTTTGCGGTCTGTTATCCTGGCATTGCTATGTTCTGGTTGCAGTCGATTCAGATCCAGTAGCTACCATTAGGAAGGTAGTCCATTTGTGCTAATTTCATCTGGAGGGGAGGTATGCATGCGATTGCTTGGTGTCACTTTCCGTTTCCAGAATACGTATTTATTTAATATTATCATGCATTTGTTCTGTATTTAAATTCTTCAATTTCGCACTTATTAATTTTCCTGCATTTTATTTTCTGCTTTTTCTTGGCTCTTGGTTCATTTCGGTTCATGGTAAACCAACTTGGTGTGGTTTGGTTCAACATGGAAGGAATGGATGGCTTGGATTTGGTGGAGAGAATGAATGGTGGAGATCCACTTGACTTGATATAAAAGTTCTTCTTTCATTCTCTCTCTTCATTCATTCACATTTACTTCTCCACCAAACCCTAACCCACTTGTGAGAGGCAAGTACATCTTGCACACCATGAGGGATTTCATGCATCTGATGTGGGCGGACCACACACAGGACGAGCAGGCGTGAGGGCGGACCCGGGGCGGGCACGGGCAGTGATGGGCGTCATCACGTACACACGTCGCAGGAGACGTGGAGGAGCTAATTGAGCCTATGTTCTATTTTTAGTCATTTTCCTATTTAGTAAGGAAGGATTATTCACCAATAATAACCCTTCCTTAATAGTCATTTTCCTATTTTAGGCAGGAAGGATTATTTTGGTCTTTCACCAATAATAACCCTTCCTTAATTAAGCCAAGGATTATTTTGGTCTTTCACCAATAATAACCCTTTCTTAATTAAACCTTGGTTTTTCCCTAATAAACTAGGGTTAGCCATTTTATTTTCCATGCTTGTATTGAGAAGAAACTCTCAAGTATCAATAAGAAGGATTTAGACTTTGTCCGTCCACCAAAGTTGGAAGTTTGTTCTTTCTCACAAAAGATCATTATCTTTCTCTGTTTCTCTTTTCTACAAATCTTTTGTGAATCGAATAGGTCGATTCACATCAATTGGTATCAGAGCTCTCTACGATCCATGGCGTCCGGCACAAGGAACACGATCGAGGAGAAGATCCAGGGGCTTCGGGAGGATTTCAACATCGAGATCGAAAGTTTGAAGGCCGCAATCAAAGATCAAGCGTCCACACAGGAGGATCTCCAGACCGAGGTACGAAGCATGCGGGAGGAGATGACGTCGATTCCGGCAATGATGAAGTTGTTGCAAGACATCTCAAAGAAGGTGACCGTGCCGGGTCGAAAGCCAAACGGGGCGCGCAGCGACACAAAACCAAGGGGGCCGGCCATTGGTGCGGCATCGTCAGGGGTGGGGCCAGCCGGCGGACTGGCCGGGAGGTCGGAGGTCGCGGGTCAGGCGGGCCAGGCGGACCAGGCGGGCCGGTGGGACCGGCGGGTGCCCGCACGGACCGGGCGGACTGGTCGAGCCGGGCGGGTTCGGCGGACCAGGCGGGTCCGACGGCTGAGGCGGGTTCAGCGGCTGAATCCGGAGGGAGCCAGGGCCAATGGCCGTTGGCTATGATCGGGGCCGGGGCCGGCCGACCGACAGGGCCAGTGGCCGGGGCCGTCGAACCCCAGGGTCACTGGTCGATCGGCGCCGACTACATAGGCCATGGCGGGGCTCCGTCACAGACAGGGAGGGGATTAGCGCCAGCCGTCAACGAATGGGGAGAGCATGACAACCCAGCAACCCCTCCTTGGGGAGCGCTACGACCGCCCATCCTCCAAGGGGGGCGGACAGGAGGGACAGGGACCGGGGGAGGCGCCCCGGGGGTAGCAATTTCTTTGGAGAAACGGCTCATGCTCAGGGCCAGGAGCGGTATGGAGGAGATGGGGCACCCTACGAGGCCCACCGACGAGACGCAGGTCGGTGGAGAGGAGGTCGAGTCAGGACGACGGACATCAGGGAGATCTCAGCGCGGACCGACGGTTGAAGAAGCTGAAGCTACCCACGTTTGAGGGTACGGTCCGGACGAGTGGATCTTTCGAGCGGAACGCTACTTCGAAGTCATGGAGTTGACAGAGGCGGAGGTACTCAGGTGCATCGGTATCTACTTCGAGGGCCCGGCCCTGGCGTGGTATCGGTGGAGATCGGCGAGGACCCCGTTCCGTAGCTGGGAGGAGCTGACTGCATATCTCTTAGACCGATTCCAGGAGACAGCCGGGGGAGACTTCTACGAGCAGTGGTCTTCTCTGCGGCAGGAGGGATCGGTCCGGGACTTTGTAGCAAAGTTCGAGATGTTGTCCGGACGTGTCAGAGGCGTGTCGGATGATTGCAGATTGGGATGTTTATGAAGGGTTTGAAACCTCCATACGAGCAGAGCTCCGGTTGCAGAGTCCGCAGTGCTTAGAAGATCTCCTCCGCCTGGCTCACAAGGCGGAAGAGAAATTGACGGAGAAGCGTCTTAAAGGCGCTTGGGGAGCATCGGGACAGCGCAGTCATACTGGCTCCATACCCCTACGACCAACAGCGGGGGCGCAGAAACCAGTACCACCGAGGACTGCATGCGGGGCGGGAGCCACCATAGTACCGGGGAGACGTGTCAGATGCGGATATGAAGGCACGAAGAGCAGCTGGATTTGCTTCAGATGTGACGAGAGATTCACTCCCGGTCATCGGTGCGCGAGCAATTGTTGCAGATCGTGATCTTGCCCGATGAGGAGGAGGACCCGACGGAGGGGAAACCACCATAGCTGCTGAGACAGAGGAGGAGCCAGATCAGGTACACATGGATGTCGCGGAAGTGACCCTCAACTCCGTGGTGGGGTTTACCCCGAACCACACCATGAAGTTGGTAGGGACACTGGGGGAGCAGGGAGTGACGTACTGATCGACAGTGGGGCCACCCAAACTTCATCTCTCAGCGATTGGTCGAGCGCTGGGGTTAGAGCTGAGCACGGCGGAGAAGTTCACAGTATTGCTGGGCACCGGAAAGACGGAGGAGAGCAAGGGTCTATGCAAGGGGGTGTCGCTACACTACAGGGTTATCAGCTGGCGGAGGACTTCTTACCCTTAGAGCTGGGCAGCGTCGATATCATATTGGGGGTCCAGTGGCTGAAGAAGCTCGGGGAGATGAAGGTGAACTGGAAGCTGCTACGGATGGAGTTCCGGGAGGGCGGTCAAACGGTGGTGTTGAGGGGGGATCCGACTCTCTGTTGTTCCCTAGTGGCCTTCAAGGCCATTACGCGTGCTTTGCGGACAGGAGGAGAGGGGTACTTAGTGGAGTTCCAGGGGGTGTCCGTCGAGGGCACGGCACAGGGTGAGACATCCGTGGAGATAGAGGCAGTGTTGGAGCAGTATTCAGAGGTCTTCCAGAGTCCGCAGGGGTTACCGCCGAGCCGAGGACATGAGCACGCGATAGTACTACGAGGAGAGGGGGCACCGGTGAGCGTGCGCCCCTACAGGTACCCGCATCTGCAGATGGACGAGATAGAGCGGATGGTGCAGGAGATGCTACAGGCCGGGGTGATCCAGCCCAGTGTGAGCCCTTTTTCATCACCAATACTTTTGGTGAAGAAGAAGGACGGGAGTTGAAGATTCTGCGTCGATTAGGCGCTGAATACGGAGACGGTGGTGACAAATTTCCCATTCCTGTAATCGACGAGCGCTAGATGAGCTACATGGAGCGACAGTCTTCTCGAAGATTGACCTCAGAGCAGGCTACCATCAGATTCGGATGCGGCCAGAGGACGTACCGAAGACCGCCTTCAGGACACATGAGGGGCACTACGAGTTCTTGGTCATGCCTTTTGGCTTGACCAACGCGCCATCGACCTTCCAGGCTCTGATGAACAAGGTATTTCAGCCTTACCTTCGGAGGTTCATCTTGGTCTTTTTCGACGAATCCTGGTGTACAGCAGGAGCAGGGAGGAGCACGTAGGCCACCTGGAGGTGGTATTTAGGGAGCTGTTGAAGCATCAGCTATATGCCACCAAAGAAGTGCGTTTCGGTTTGGCACAGGTGGAGTATCTGGGGCACGTGGTATCCGCAGAGGGTGGTCGGCAGACAGGACGAAGATAGCAGCAATGCTGGATTGGCCGGTGCCCACTACACTACGAGCACTGCGAGGCTTCATGGGGTTGACGGGCTACTACAGGAAGTTCGTCAGAGGATACGGCACTATCGCACGGGCCCTCACGGAGCTGTTAAAGAAGGAAGGTTTTCACTGGGGGGAGGTAGCCACCAAAGCCTTCGAGGCCTTGAAGGTGGCTATGACGACGGCGCCAGTACTTGCTTTACCAGATTTCAGCAAGGCGTTTGTGGTGGAAACGGACGCCTCAGGATATGGTCTAGGGGCAGTACTCATGCAGGAGGGGCGACCATTGCTTACTTTAGTCAGGTGCTTTCTGCTAGAGCCCGGCTAAAGTCAGTATCGAGAGGGAGTTGATGGCCATCGTACTAGCAGTGCTGAAGTGGAGGCCTTATCTAATGGGGGGGAGTTTGGTCCGGACCGATCAGAAGAGCCTCAAGTACCTACTCGAGCAGCGACACGTGACAGGGAGCACCAGCGTTGGTTGTCCAAGTTGGTGGGCTACCAGTTCACGATCGAGTACCGACCGGGGATGGAGAACAAGGCTGCTGATGCTTTGTCGCGACGGGAGGAGGTGGTGGATTTGAGGGCTCTATCCCGACCCAGAGGACATGATGGGAGCCGATGCTGCAGGAGGCTGAGCGTGACGCGGGGTACAGCACATCAGGCAGCAGATAGAGAGCGGCGAGAACGGTCCTGCGGGATATACGGTAGTGGGACGACAACTGCTTTATCAGGGGAGGATGGTGATACCGAGGACTTCGGCCTTCATTCCGGCATTGTTTCAGGAGTTTCATAGCTCGGTGATGGGAGGGCACTCGGGCGTTCAGCAGACCTATCAGAGGATGGCCAGGGAGGTGTTTTGGCCAGGGATGCAGAGGTGTATCGCCCGACTGGTCGCTGCTTGTGACGTTTGCCAGCGTCACAAATACATGGCTATGGCACCTGCAGGGCTATTGCAGCCACTGACTCTGCCAGAGAGAGTGTGGGAGGACGTCACCATGGACTTCATCGATGGGCTACACGTTCAGAGGGATACACGGTGATCATGGTGGTGGTGGACAGGCTGAGTAAATATGCTCATTTTATTCCTTTGAAGCATCCTTACACAGCTATGTCTGTAGCGACGACTTTCATGAGGGAGGTGGTACGACTGCATGGGATACCAGCTTCCATAGTCTTGATAGGGACAAGGTGTTCATGAGTATCTTTTGGAGGGAGTTGTTTAGGGTGCAGGGTACGGCCTGAAGAGGAGCACCGCTTACCATCCTCAGACGGACGGCCAGACGGAGGTCGTCAACCGCAGCGTGGAGACTTATTGCGGTGCTTCGCCTCTGATTGTCCCCGGCAGTGGCACCGATGGTTGGCATGGGCAGAGTATTGGTACAATACGTCTTATCATTCGAGAGCGGGAACAACCCCTTTCAGGGTATTGTACGGGCGAGATCCCCCGCCTTTGGTCCGGTTTGGCGATACTCAGACTCCGGTGGGACAGGTGGAGGATTACATGGAGGCGAGGGATGGATTCTAGAGGAGTTGCGGAGGCATTACTACGAGCTCAGCAGGTGATGCGAGCGCAGGCGGACGACATCGACGAGACGTAAGCTTCCAGGTGGGAGTATGGTTTATCTCAAGCTACGTCCCTACAGGCAGAGATCGATGGCGAGGAGGCAGAATGAGAAACTGGCGGCTCGTTGCTTTGGTCCATATCAAATCGAGGCCCGGATTGGGCAGGTGGCATATAGGTTGAGGCTACCGGATACGTCGGCGATTCACCCGTTTTTTACGTTTCTCAGCTGAGGAGGGCGATCGGGGATCATGCAGTATCACACACTTCCTCCTACACTCACGGAGGATATGGAGGTACAGTTAGAGCCTTTGGAGGTACGGGCAGTTCGGCAGGGACCGGGACAGACGAGGGAGGTTCTGATTCACTGGGTCGGACTACCTGATTGTGACGCGACTTGGGAGGACTATGCGGGGTTCCAGGCGCAGTTTCCAGATTTCCACCTTGAGGACAAGGTGGCTCTTTTAGGAGGGGTATTGATTGTGGGCGGACCACACACAGGACGAGCAGGCGTGAGGGCGGACCCGGGGGCGGGCACGGGCAGTGATGGAGGCGTCATCACGTACACACGTCGCAGGAGACGTGGAGGAGCTAATTGAGCCTATGTTCTATTTTTAGTCATTTTCCTATTTTAGTAAGGAAGGATTATTCACCAATAAAACCCTTCCTTAATAGTCATTTTCTTGATAGTCATTTTCCTATTTTAGTCAGGAAGGATTATTTTTGGTCTTTCACCAATAATAACCCTTCCTTAATTAAGCCAAGGATTATTTTGGTCTTTCACCAATAATAACCCTTTCTTAATTAAACCTTGGTTTTTCCCTATATAAACTAGGGTTAGCCATCTTTTATTTCCATGCTTGTATTGAGAAGAAACTCTCAAGTATCAATAAGAAGAATTTAGACTTTGTCCGTCCACCAAAGTTGGGAGTTTGTTCTTTTCTCACAAAAAGATCATTATCTTTCTCTGTTTCTCTTTTCTACAAATCTTTTGTGAATCGAATAGGTCGATTCACATCAGCATCCCCATTTATTTTTAGTCTATGTTGTTCATCTTCTCTTCCTCTACAAGTTTAGGTCTTGAAGTTCTTGATTTCCATGGTTGGGTGTAGATCTAAGTTTTAAGTTTTGGTTTTCATATGGACTTTATGGTTTTGATCTATCAAACTTTGTTTTCGAAAATAAGTGGTTCCATGTTGTAGAGAATTTAATTCTACCAAAGTTTGGCTTTTGAAAAGTTAGATTCCGATTTATTTTGAGGAAGTTATGGCCAAAACAATTTTGGTCAAACTTGTATGTTCATCTGCGGCATGAGGCACATGTCACAGTAGAGCCGCATAGATGTCGCGGTTGGGCCGCATGAGCCGCATGTCGCAGTAGAGCCGCATAGATGTCGGTTGGGCCGCATGAGACACATGTCGCAGTAGAGCGCATAGATGTCGCGGTTGGGCCGCATGAGCCGCATGTCGCAGTAGAGCCGCATATGGTGTCGCAGTAGGGCGCATGAGCCGCATGTCGCAGTAGAGCCGCATAGATGTCGCGGTTGGGCCGCATAGGCCGCATGTCGCAGTTGAGCCGCATATGGTGCCGCGAATGAGCCGCATGGGGCACATGTCGCAGTTGAGCCGCATGATGTCGCAGTTGGGCCGCATGAGCTGTATGTCGCAGTTGAGCCGCATATGGTGTCGCGGTTGGGCCGCATAGGCTGCATGTCGCAGTAGCCGCATATGGTGTCGCGGTTGGGCCGCATAGGCCGTATGTCGCAGTTGAGCCGCATATGGTGTCGCAGTAGGGCCGCATGAGCCGCATGTCACAGTAGGTACGCATGCATGTCGCAGAATAGGCCGCATATGCCTATTTTGGTTGTTTCTGACTGTTATATGTCCTATTTTGACTGAATTATGGCTAGAATTTCTTTCAACTCCCAACATGAAAGTTGTAGATCTTTTTCTTGGCTTCAAGAATGTGTTACCAACTATTTTATGCTAGTTATAGACTCGACCATGCTTAATACTAATTTGACTTTTATGCCTTGTCACGAATTGACCCGACTGTTACTTTGACTAATAATTGATCATGCGTTCCTAGTTGGAACTAAGAGACTGGCTAGTCGTCTTATTGAATTGAATGAATGAGACACGTTCATATTAATTATGAACTATTGTAATCGACTGGCTGATCCCGAATATTGACATACAGGCACATGCAGGCTTCAATTTATTTATTTATTTTACAAAAGCAGCATGTGTACTTTATGGTCAAGGCATGATTACTCCGTGGTTAGTTCTGATTGTTGCATTACGCTATGTAAGACCTGCAACCTAACCGCACTGGTATCGTTGTAGAGTTGTGCATATCGTACCCCGTACGAAAGTACTCATTTGAATGACCATGACCCATGGCATGGGATTTTACTTAAGTAGAGACTATTAAGTTAAATAAAATAATGATTGCATGGAGAGAATGGATTTCCGAGTTCTTACATGGCAGCCTCTTGGGACTAGTAGTGCCCGACAGGCCGGCTGGTCCCCACAGATACTGCAAATCTGCCACACGGGCAGGGAGCGGTATCTGGTTATATTATCTATTGTATTTGTATATTGATGACGGGCGTCCTGCTGGGACTCGTCTAATTCATGATTGGCGCAATTGATTGACTGGGTAAACTAGCCTTGCTTGCACATAGTAAGAACTGAGGAATCTCTATTGCATAATTCCAGGATAACTTGGAACTCACAGTAGCAAGCCGTAGTAGTTGAATGGCCGTTTAATTAACTTGTTTGTGTACTGTATGTCCTCTGTTACCTAACTGAGATGATCAGAATGTCAGGACATGACGTGCCAACTTCTGTCCTTGTTTGGTTGGGAGGTTGGTTCGAAGTGTCGTGATACTATGTGAATCCCAGTAGAAAGCAGAGATCTATTTATCATATTTTCTCATTACTGGTTTTAATCCCTCATATCGTGCTTCCTTGCGGTACTTGCTGTTAGAGGTCTAACCTCTCTGGTTTTGCATGGCCAGATTTAGAGCCGGTCCCCGAGGATCCAGCTTACTTCTGCCTCCACGATGGTCAACACTAGAGGGATGATCGCAGGAGGGCTCGAGTGAGTTTTCTTACTTCCCCGCTCGTTTTGTTAAATACTTTATACTTTGCCGTTTGGCACCGACATGTTAGTCGGATTGTCTTGTACCTACTTTTGCATAATTGTAACTATGTCAGGCTGCAGCTGATAACAATTGTGTATACTGACTACATCATCTGGCTGTGTTTTGTAAAGCCAGATATCAAGAACATTTTGACTGAGCGTTTGGGACGCCTTACTGCTTTATCTCACATGTTCTCTATTTCTGTTTCTTGTTTGAATGATTGAGACAATAGATGTGAAGTGACCATAGGAGACTTTCATGTAGTATGCACCCCCTCGTCTTGTTAGACAGCATTGATCGTATTATACGGTATTCATCTACCCGTAATACGTAGGCTGAGTCATTCCCCGCTCTCCAGTATTCTGGTTCTGGGGCGTGACAAGGTTTTAGTGGTGGCCCATGCAGGTCTGGTTTCAGACTTGTGGGGTATTTTAATTTATAGGATGTCTCAATCACACATGTTTCCCCTTGATCTCATGATTCGTTACTCTCGACTCTAGCTTGACATTCCGGTATCCTTTGACTTCATTGATCTTTCCAGTCCGATCGTTTGATTGTTCTCTTGTCCCTTTTCTTAGGGGTACCTCGTCCGCATCTGTCAGGACTGGGCAACAACAACAAGGACAACATGGACAACCTGACCATGTTGGTCAGCAACAAGGGCCGGTACTAACTCAAGAGACCATCCAAGAAGAAGTAATAGTGGAAGCAGCAGCTGGACCGCAGTATCCGGATGTTCCACCACACCAACAGTTCCACCTACCCCTGTGGAAGTAGACACACCGGCCCTTCTGGAGATCATGAGAGGAATGATGGCTACTCAGCAACACCAGATGTTAGCCCAGCAGCGCATGCACGCTCAGTTGCAGGAGCAGAACGTACTACTCAACCAAGGATTGCAGACGACATTGGAAAGAGGGGCGAGGCCAGATTCAGGAGCATCAGCCAGGTTTTGCAAGTACAACCCCGTCGTTTCGAGGGCACGGAAGATGCCATCTCAGCAGATGCATGGCTTAAGGATATTGAGGCTATTCTGACAGCAGCTAAGGTGCCGCCAGAAGAACGTGTGGATCAAGTGAAGTTGTTACTTCAGGATCTCGCACGTGATTGGTGGGAATCAGAGGAAGTAGGTATCAGACGTCCCGTTGCTTGGGACGATTTCACAGCAAGATTCAAGACGAAGTACTATGGAGTTGTGGCGCAGTTTGAGCTACAGCAGAAGTTTATCAACCTCAAGCAGGCCGGCAAGACGGTAGATGCTTATGCAGCGGAGTTTTGCAGATTGAGCAGGTTCGCCCCAGAGATGGTAGTAACGGAGCGCCAGAGGGCGATGAGGTTCCAGCAAGGGTTTCATCTTGAGCTCTTGCAATTGATAGAGGGGCACAACTATCAGACTTTCGACGAAGTGTTAACGGCAACCCGAAGGCATGAGATCACCATTCAGAGGATCACGGCAAGGACTGGGGGTCAGAAGAGATCTCACAGTCAGATTGAAGGAGGAGGGGGAGCAGCGCTCCGGACAACAGCACCACCCCCTGGCATTCGTATCCACGATGTGGCGATACAAGGGCCAGCACCACCATCCAGGCAGCAACAACAGCAACAGAGGAAGAACCAGCAACCCCCGGCGGGCTGCACTATTATGGGAAGATAGGGCACACTAGAGATGTGTGTCGGACATTGAACGGACTGTGTCTGATATGTGGAAATCCAGATCATCGGGTTACCACATGTCCCATGAATTCAAGGTCAGGAGGACCAGTGCAGCAGTTTCCTGCTCTGCCAGCACCAGGGGCAGGACAGTATCGAGGACCCGCAGTGGCAGTGAGACCATTGGCCCAGCGTCCGTTAATGCCGCAAGCTCAGATGTTTCGGCAGCAGGGACCGCCGATGCAGCAACACCAGCATAGACCACCCCAGCATCATCAAGGAAGGGGCCAGCAGCAGCACCAGGCTAGGCCACAGCATGGAAACCAACAAGGAGGTCGAGGGCAGGCATTCACTCTGTCCTTGGAAGAGGCATTAACATCGGGAGATGTTGTGGCAGGAATGGAGTTCGTGGCATTGCCAGGGAGGCTGAATATACTCACTGGTAATGGGCTCGTAGGAGTTAGTAGAGTTATTCTAGCGTGTAGCGTTGTAGTTTGCGGGCATTCCTTACCCGCCCAAGTGATAGAATTTCCTGTTGGAAATTTCGACGTTATCTTAGGCATGGACTGGCTGAAAGACAGTCATGCGACAATAGATTGTCGTAGTGGGAGTGTATCTTTTGATATTCCAGGCATGAAGAGATTCACCTTAGTCCGATCCGTGGCAACTCAGCAAGAGCAGGGAGTAATAACGACAATGGAAGAAGTTCAGGTTCCGAAGGTAGTTGAAGAGTTTCTAGACGTATTTCCTGAAGAACTTCCAGGTCTACCACCGGTTAGGGATATTGAGTTCAGTATAGAATTGGCACCTGAAACTAAACCGATATCAGATCGAGTTTACAGAATGGCGGATTCAGAGCAGGCCAAGGTATATCAGCACATAGAGGAACTGAAGGAGAAGAAGTTCATCCAAGCTAGCGTATCACCGTGGGCAGCACCAGTGGTACTTGTGGGGAAGAAGGATGGGTCATCCAGATTATGCATTGACTACAGGAAGCTTAACGCAGCAACAGTAAAGAACAAGTACCCATTACCCAGGATCGACGACTTATTTGATCACTTGAGCAGGGCTAGAGTTTTCTCCAAGATAGTTTTCGTTCAGGGTATCATCAAGTGAGGGTTCGGAAGGAGGATATTCCCAAGACAGCATTCAGGTCGAAGTATGGGCATTATGAATTCTTGGTAATGCCGTTTGGTTTGACCAATGCTCCAACAATATTTATGGATTTGATGAACCGCATCTTTATGCCATACTTAGATCAGTTTGTCGTTGTGTTTCTTGACGACATTCTCGTATACTCTACTAGTGAAGAGGAGCATGAAGACCACTTTGGGAAAGTGTTACAGGTTTTGAGAGAGAACCAGTTGTATGCCAAGCTCAGCAAGTGTGAGTTCTGGACGGATCATATTTCATTTTTGGGTTATATCATATCAGGAACTGGAGTAGCAGTAGATCCCAAGAAGGTAGAAGCAGTAGAGAGCTGGCCAGTACCCAAGACCGTAGCTGATGTACGGAGTTTCTTGGGATTGGCAGGATATTACAGGAGATTCGTATCGGATTTTGCAAGACTTTCAGCACCCATGACCCGCTTGACACGGAAGGATGTGCCATTCGTCTGGTCGGCAGAGTGCCAGGCATCATTTGAGACCTTGAAGCAGAAGTTGATATCATCACCTATTCTTACATTGCCAGTTGGACCCGGAGGTTTTACAGTATATTGTGATGCGTCAGGTAAAGGACTTGGATGTGTCCTCATGCAGCATGGGAAGGTGATAGCGTATGCAGCTAGGCAGCTTCGGGACCACGAGAAGAATTACCCAACTCATGACTTGGAGTTGGCGGCAGTAGTATTTGCTTTGAAGCTATGAAGGCATTACTTATATGGTGATCGAGTGGATATGTACACGGACCATAAAAGTCTGAAGTACATCTTTACTCAGAAGGAGCTGAACATGAGACAGAGAAGATGGTTGGAGTTGATCAAGGATTATGACGTGGAGCTTCAGTATCATCCAGGCAAGGCTAATGTGGTAGCAGACGCTCTTAGCAGGAGAGGCGGCGCATTTATGTTGACAACACAGAAGCACATCTTAGAGGACCTTCAGGAGATGGGATCGAAGTTATACTTCCTAGTGATGTAGGAGTTCTAACAAGTTTACAAGTTCAATCCGACTTGGTAGACAGGATCAAGGCAGCTCAGGCACAGGACCCAAGGATTCAGAAGCTTAGGGCAGAATGTGAGTCAGGACTCAGGAAGGAGATGCGATTCATGAGGATGGTACACTTAGGTTTGGGTCACGTCTATGTGTGCCTAGTGGAGATATCAGATAGGAGGTTATGACAGAAGCTCACAGTTCTCAGTATTTGTACACCCTGGAGGGACCAAGATGTACCAAGATATCAAGCAGCACTTCTGGTGGAACGGGATGAAGAGGGAGATAGCTAGATTCGTTTCCCGTTGCTTGGTATGTCAGCAAGTGAAGGCAGAACAGCAGAGGCCAGCTGGGTTATTACAGCCACTTCCTATCCCGGAATGGAAGTGGGAGCACATCACAATGGACTTGTGACCGGTTTACCGAGATCACCAAGTGGTAAAGATGCTATTTGGGTGATAGTAGATCGGCTTACAAAGGTGGCACACTTTCTTCCTTTCAGAGTAGGACAATCTACAGAAAAGTTGGCAGAGTTGTATATGCAACAGATAGTCAGGCAGCATGGAGTCCCTGTCAGTATTGTGTCCGACAGAGATACCCGTTTACATCACATTTCTGGAAGAGCTTACATCATAGTCTGGGCACCAAGTTAAGATTTAGCACGGCTTACCATCCACAGACGGACGGGCAATCAGAAAGAACAATTCAGACTTTAGAAGATATGTTGCGAGCTTGCACCCTAGATTTTGGAGGATCTTGGGAGAGTCACCTGCACTTAGTTGAGTTTTCATACAACAACAGTTATCAAGCCAGTATCCAGATGGCGCCATTCGAAGCACTATATGGTAAGAAGTGTAGGTCGCCACTAGCATGGGATGATATCGGGGAGAGGAAGATGTTAGGCCCGGAAATGATTGTTCAGACAGTTGAATTGGTTAAGGGAATTAGAGAGCGACTTCGAGTTGCGCAGGATCGGCATCGTCATTGGGCGGACCAGTATCGTAGGCCGTTAGAGTTTTCTGTTGGGGACCACGTGTTCTTGCGGATCTCACCTACCCGTGGGGTCATTAGATTTGGCGTTCGCGGGAAATTGAGTCCGCGGTACGTGGGCCCATTTGTTATTCTTGATAGGATAGGCGATGTTGCTTATCGTTTATCTCTTCCACCTTCGTTACGAGAGGTGCATGACGTATTTCATGTATCTCAGTTGCGAAGGTATGTATCGGACCCAAGCCATATCCTTGATCATTCTGAGCTGGTTGTTGGTACCAACCTGTCTTGCGAGGAACAGCCTGTGTCCATTTTGGACCGAAGAGAGAAGATACTCAAGAACCGAACAATTAGCCTTGTCCGGGTTGCTTGGGGTCATCACTCTTTAGGGGAGTCAACGTGGGAACGTGAGGATGATATCCGATCACGGTATCCGCACCTGTTTGACTCACAAGGTATATCTTTTACTGTATACCTTGATTGTCTTAACTCCTCATGCTTGTCACCTTACGAGTAGAATTGCTTGGTATCGTAGAATGTTCAACATGGATATGTTACTTACTGTTAACATTGTAGAATGGTTGCTTGCCCCAATTGCTTATGCTTAGATTAGTTTAGCTTTGATGTTTCATCCTGCTTGGATTTAAAATTCCGAGGACGGAATTTTTCTAAGGAGGGTAGAGATGTCACTTCCCGTTCCCAGAATACGTATTTATTTAATATTTATCATGCATTTGTTCTGTATTTAAATTCTTCAATTTCGCGCTTATTAATTTTCCTGCATTTTATTTTCTGCTTTTTTTGGCTCTTGGTTCATTTCGGTTCATGGTAAACCAACTTGGTGTGGTTTGGTTCAACATGGAAAGGAATGGATGGCTTGGATTTGGTGGAGAGAATGAATGGTGGAGATCCACTTGACTTTGATATAAAAGTTCTTCTTTCATTCTCTCCCTTCATTCATTCACATTTACTTCTCCACCAAACCCTAACCCACTTGTGAGAGGCAAGTACATCTTGCACACCATGAGGGATTTCATGCATCTCCATTTATTTTTAGTCTATGTTGTTCATCTTCTCTTCCTCTACAAGTTTAGGTCTTGAAGTTTTTGATTTCCATGGATGGTTGGGTGTAGATCTAAGTTTTAAGTTTTGGTTTTCATATGGATTTTATGGTTTTGATCTATCAAACTTTGTTGTTTTCGAAAATAAGTGGTTCCATGTTGTAGAGAATTTAATTCTACCAAAGTTTGGCTTTTGAAAAGTTAGATTCCGATTTATTTTGAGAAAGTTATGGCCAAAACAATTTTGGTCAAACTTGTATGTTCATCTGCGGCATGAGGCACATGTCGCAGTAGTAGAGCCGCATAGATGTCGCGGTTGGGCCGCATGAGCCGCATGTCGCAGTAGAGCCGCATAGATGTCGCGGTTGGGCCGCATGAGGCACATGTCGCAGTAGAGCCGCATAGATGTCGCGGTTGGGCCGCATGAGCCGCATGTCGCAGTAGAGCCGCATATGGTGTCGCAGTAGGGCCGCATGAGCCGCATGTCGCAATAGAGCCGCATAGATGTCGCGGTTGGGCCGCATAGGCCGCATGTCGCAGTTGAGCCGCATATGGTGCCGCGAATGAGCGCATGGGGCACATGTCGCAGTTGAGCCGCATGATGTCGCAGTTGGGCCATGAGCTGTATGTCGCAGTTGAGCCGCATATGGTGTCGCGGTTGGGCCGCATAGGCTGCATGTCGCAGTAGCCGCATATGGTGTCGCGGTTGGGCCGCATAGGCCATATGTCGCAGTTGAGCCGCATATGGTGTCGCAGTAGGGCCGCATGAGCCGCATGTCGCAGTAGGTCCGCATGCATGTCGCAGAATAGACCGCATATGCCTATTTTGGTTGTTTCTGACTGTTATATGTCTATTTTGACTGAATTATGGCTAGAATTTCTTTCAACTCCCAACATGAAAGTTGTAGATCTTTTCTTGGCTTCAAAATGTGTTACCAACTATTTTATGCTAGTTATAGACTCGACCATGCTTAATACTAATTTGACTTTCATGCCTTGTCACGAATTGACCCCGACTGTTACTTTGACTAATAATTGATCATGCGTTCCTAGTTGGAACTAAGAGACTGGCTAGTCGTCTTATTGAATTGAATGAATGAGACACGTTCATATTAATTATGAGCTATTGTAATCGACTGGCTGATCCCGAATATTGACATACAGGCACATGCAGGCTTCAATTTATTTATTTATTTTACAAAAGCAGCATGTGTACTTTATGGTCAAGGCATGATTACTCCGTGGTTAGTTCTGATTGTTGCATTACGCTATGTAAGACCTGCAACCTAACCGCACTGGTATCGTTGTAGAGTTGTGCATATCGTACCCCGTACGAAAGTACTCATTTGAATGACCATGACCCACGGCATGGGATTTTACTTAACGTAGAGACTGTTAAGTTAAATAAAATAATGATTGCATGGAGAGAATGGATTTCCGAGTTCTTACATGGCAGCCCTCTTGGGACTAGTAGTGCCCGACAGGCCGGCTGGTCCCCACAGATACTGCAAATCTGCCACACGGGCAGGGAGCGGTATCTGGTTATATTATCTATTGTATATTGTATATTGATGACGGATGTCCTGCTGGGACTCGTCTAATTCATGATTGGCGCAATTGATTGACTGGGTAAACTAGCCTTGCTTGCACATAGTAAGAACTGAGGAATCTCTATTGCATAATTCCAGGATAACTTGGAACTCACAGTAGCAAGCCGTAGTAGTTGAATGGCCGTTTAAATTAACTTGTTTGTGTACTGTATGTCCTCTGTTACCTAACTGAGATGATCAGAATGTCAGGACATGACGTGCCAACTTCTGTCCTTGTTTGGTTGGGAGGTTGGTTCGAAGTGTCGTGATACTATGTGAATCCCAGTAGAAAGCAGAGATCTATTTATCATATTTTCTCATTACTGGTTTTAATCCCTCATATCGTGCTTCCTTGCGGTACTTGCTGTTAGAGGTCTAACCTCTCTGGTTTTGCATGGCCAGATTTAGAGCCGGTCCCCGAGGATCCAGCTTACTTCTACCTCCACGATGGTCAACACTAGAGAGATGATCGCAGGAGGGCTCGAGTGGGTTTTTTACTTCCCCGCTCGTTTTGTTAAATACTTTATACTTTGCCGTTTGGCACCGACATGTTAGTCGGATTGTCTTGTACCTACTTTTGCATAATTGTAACTATGTCAGGCTGCAGCTGATAACAATTGTGTATACTGACTACATCATCTGGCTGTGTTTTGTAAAGCCAGATATCAAGAACATTTTGACTGAGCGTTTGGGACGCCTTACTGCTTTATCTCACATGTTCTCTATTTCTGTTTCTTGTTTGAATGATTGAGACAATAGATGTGAAGTGACCATAGGAGACTTTCATGTAGTATGCACCCCCTCGTCTTGTTAGACAGCATTGATCGTATTATACGGTATTCATCTACCCGTAATACGTAGCTGACTGAGTCATTCTCCCGTTCTCCAGTATTCTGGTTCTGGGGCGTGACACTTGGGAACAACTCTGTCGGTCCCGGGAGGAGGAGGAGTGGGGTTGCGACCTCTTCGGACGGTTAGGGAGGCATCGGGGGTGCGGATGGCGTGGCGGTTCATCAAGGGAGGTTCCCTTTGGACAGAGTGGCTGGCTAGCAGATATGTGCGGCGATTGAATTTCTGGAATTGTAGGATTGATAACAATTTTTCGGTCTCATTTAAGGCTATTCTTAGGTGCAGACCGGTCCTCCAGTCCGCTATCTGCAGGATTATGAGAGATGGGGCGAATACTGATCTCTGGCTGGACCCGTGGATGGGTAATGGCTCCCTTCTGGAGATCTTGGGGGCACAGATGGACAGAGAGGCGAGCAGGGGAGTGAAATGTAGTCGGATTATCAGGGATGGGAGCTGGAGGCCGGAGGAGTATCCATACACAGTTCAGTTTGGGGAGGAGATTCGTCGGATTACTATCGATACTAGCCTGACTGAGGACTCCTGGTGTTGGGTTGATCCTGGTTCGGTTGGTGGGTCTGGGATATTCAGTTTTAAAAGTTGCTATAATCTGGTTCGGACCCCACGCGACAGGATTGCGGAGTATGACTTATTTGGACGAAGGGGATTGCTCGCAAAATGCAGCTTTGTTCATACAGACTCCTTCTGGGTAGGTTGATGACTCGGGACAGACTTATTAGGTTTGGGATGCAGATTCCAGACTCGAAGTGTGTTCTCTGTACCGGTGACGCGGAGTCTATGGACCACCTATTCTTTGAGTGCCCATGGACTTGGCACATATGGGAGGAACAGTGCATGCGATCGATGGGAGGAGTTGGCAGGGCCAGAGATATCCGGGGGATCCTTAGCTGGATCAGAGACCGCCGAGGCATGGACCCTGGTTGGGCCAAGATGGCGAGAGTTAGACTTGCTGCATCAGTTTGGCATGTCTGGAGGTAGCGCAATAGGCGTATCTTTGAGGGACTGGTTACTCCGCCAGTCGGAATTCTACATATATAGAATTCGATGTATCTGTAATGGCCCCTTAACTGGGGATGGAGATGTGAGAATAGTGTATTGTAATACCTTTGCTGTGATTTGCGTGGAATAAAATTTACCCTTGTTCCAAATATAGATATATATATATATATATATATATATATATATATATATATTTGAAAATCAAATTTATGAGAAGGGTAACACAAGTAAGCCATTGAATTCAAAGGCGGTCAGTGGGAATGGGATTCTCGAGTGATTCCAATTCTCAAATTTATGACATTGTGAGTTTTACCAATGTACATAATTGCAATTTATGAAAATCAAATTCAGGCCCACCTGTGTAGACTCAATGCTGAGGTGGTCAACTTTGGTTTAACTTGATGCATGGTTTTGAATTATCCAAGCCACATGACTTTCTATTTCTATATACAATCTAGGATGTGTAGAACATGATGAACAGTGACAACCGTGATTGGATGCCAAAGAGCAACCAGTTTCAGGACCTAGTTCAGTACTTACATAGTTACATAACACAATGCAACAGTTGTAGTAATTAGTAGTTAATATGTTGGAGATTATGCCTAATATGCAAAGAATAGCAGAACTAGAAATTAAAGAACTAAGAAAAAGGTTTCGAGGCACGTTAGAAAACACGCTTTCCTTACAATAGATTTTGCCCACTCAAATCGATGCACCAGAGTTGACAACGCTCTACTCCCGAGACACAATGAATCCTAACTCGCTTCAAGGTGCACTCGGTGGCGAATCCTACGATCGATCAATCCCGCCTTGCTCGAAGGTAGAGAAACTGAGGAAAAGGAATTGTGGAGATTTTTGTTTTGGATGAAAATTTGTTATGTGTCTTTTCCTGAGGAAGAAAGAAAACGAGAAAAACGAAGTACCTAAATTCCAAATCCCTCGAAACCATTTAAGCAATCCGTTGTTCAGGATATCTGTACCACGTATCTTGTAACGAGATTACATGAAAATCGAGACTTCTTAAGACCGTGAACTGTAATCCAAATTAAAAAAAAGTGACATTACCTTTTTACCCATGGCCTGGCCCACACCGCGAAGTGCATCTAATAAACACGTCAAAAGTATAAAATTATTTGCGCACCCGCACGCGGGTTGCGTGGCGTTTACTTGCAACTTACAGAACCCTTCCATGTAAATGCAAAAACTCAACCTAGCAGTGAGGCTTATAGTCGCAGGCAAAAAGCACAACCATTCTTTTATATATGTGTGTGTGTTGCGCGCGAGCTCTAGTGGTCAGCAACTGGAGACATAGCACATCTTGGCTGGACGGGTTCGTTAGATCCCACAGGGAAGCAGATTATTCATTCCAATTATATATATAATATATATTTTTTTTTTTTCCAATTATATATATATATATATATATATATATATATATATATATATTGAAAGAAAGGTAATTTATATTAATACTTTCAACAGCTTACATATAGGCATTACTACATTGTCTTCCCTATCATCACCCGTACATCATACTCAATATTATGCAAAATTCCAATTTGGACAATACAAGAATTTTCAAAGATCCGTCTGTTCCGTTCGCGCTAGACGTGCCAGACAGACGAAGCCAATCTAACGCACGCTTCCCAAAACCACAGCGCCCCTCTACGCATGGCCGCCAATATTCCCCTCATAATATGCTTAATCTCTTGCGCTCCTCCCAGCGGTAACTCAAGTTTGGCCTCTGCTCCTGCCATATACTGTTTGAATGTGGACATAAGAAGAAAAGATGCCCCATGGATTCTGGTTCCTGGCCGCACATCACACATTCCGGTCGATCGATACAAATCCCGAATCGGATGAGTCTATCTTTGGTAAATAACCGCCCCAAAGCCAATCGATATAAACACATCTGCATTTTGGAAGCAACTTCTTTCTTCCAAATGATAGCTGCGAACTCAAGGCAATCATATCTAGGTCGTATGCTATTGTACACCTGAGCAAACATAAACTTCCCAAATGCATTACCATCCCACATCCACCGGTCATGTGTGAGGGACCGGTCAAGTGGAACCCGCCGAATGGCCTCTCCACATAGGCGAGCAAATCTGTGAGTATCCGGCCGCCATCCCTCCATTGTGAGCACAGTGCAGACTCTTTCTCCCCTTGCCACCAAATTAGCATTGTGTCTGCTTAAAATTTCCTTCAGGCTTCTGTGTTCTATCCATGGGTTCCCATAGATCCGTGTTTCTCCATTGGCGATGATTCTAGTGATGTATTGTTGCACCACCTTCGTGTGCTTCAGGATAGTTTTGAAAGTGACCGAGAAGTTATTATTCTGCTTCATACCCCAGAAATTTGCTCCTTTGAGATACCGACTCCGCATCCAAGTGGCCCAAAGTGAACCACTATGTAAGAAGTTCCATGTGATCTTCATAGCAGCCACCGTTCTCTGATTTTGTAGGGAGTGCAGGCCCACCCCTCCCTCTTCCCGTGTCCTACGAAGGGTGTCCCAGGATATACCATGGAGTCCACCTCTCCATAAAAACTCCGCACACATCTTTTCAATTTTTTGGATAGTGCCCATGGGTAGCATAATTGCCTGGAGCCAGAATAATGCAATTGCATTAACCACCGATCGAACAAGTTCTATTCTTCCACCGAACGAAAGGCACTGCGATTGCCATCCCTCCATCCTACGTTGGACAAACTCCACCAAGTTACGACACTCCATGTCCCTGGCATAATTAATAGATAGCGGAAGACCCAGATATCTAACTGGTAATTCTCCCTGGGATACGTCGAGTATACTCGCCCTTTCTACCTTGTCCGTACAATGCGCGTTAAAGTACACCGTACTTTTCTCCTTTTTCAGTTGAAGTCCTGTCCACTTACCAAACTCGACCATAAGTTTTGTCATTGCGGCCAGGCCCCTATGTGTAGGCTCCTTGAAGACGAGAAGGTCGTCAGCATATATCAGGTGCGATATTTGTGGTGAGACCCTCCTGAATAATGGGGTAATCTCTCTCGACTCTACAGCAATATCCATCAAACACGTAAAATACTCCATGACAAGGGTAAATAGATATGGCGATAGCGGATCTCCCTGTCTCAGCCCCCTGTTACTGCGAATAAATCCATGCGGTTGGCCTCTGACAAGAACTGAGAACGTGGCCGTCGATATACATTCTCTGATCAAGTCGACCCATCTCCTGTCAAAACCCAGCGCTAGCAAAATATGACAAACAAAGTCCCTATTTACCGTGTCATAAGCCTTTCGCAAGTCCAGTTTCATGCACGCCTTTTGTCTGCCTTCTTTGTTGAACCCTCTCACCAGTTCATGGGCAAGCATACTATTCTCCGCAATGGCTTTGCCTTTGATGAAAGCTGTCTGATTCTTCGAAACCAGACCCGGCATGATACTCTCCATCCGACGACACATTAGGTGCGTGATCACTTTGTACAAAAAGTTGCAACAAGCGATCGGCCGAAAATCTGTAAGCGATGACGCACCCTCTTTCTTAGGTACGAGCGTCAGGAACGTGTGGTTCAGTTCTTTGAGTAGTTTGCCTGTGTCAAAGAAATCCAAACCACTCCAATATTGCATCTTTCAACTCCTCCCAATGGACCTTGAAGAATTTGCTGCCAAACCCATCAGGCCCAGGCGCCTTATTTGGGTCCGCCTTCATCACAATCTCCTCTACCTCCTCTATAGTTACCGTAACCATCAGAACTTGGTTACCATGCTCGGAGACCAATCTCTTGCAAATCAAGTCAGGAAAAGTATGAGAATAATTAGTTTGGTTGTAAAGATTGTCGTAGTACCTGATGGTTTCCCTCTGAATGTCCTGTAGCTCAGTAACAGCGCTCCCATTTCGATCCAACAAACGACTAATATGATTGCGATGTTGTCTAGTTTTTACCATATCATGGAAGAACTTGGTTGTCACGCCCCGCTCCCATAGGAGCGATCGTCCTCGCTAAGGCGTGATGCCGCACGGGCCTAGGTTGTGCCCGTGCAAGACTAAGTCCAGAAACGGCCGATTTGAGCTAGGCCACAGAGTCGCACAGAGTGTTCCCATTTGCAGCGGAAAGTAAATGAACACAAATTGAAGCGAATTCAAAACTCTTTATTGATTTCCAAGAAGTTTACAAGCGGCGCTAGGCCGAGTTTACAAGTCTCTCAAGCTCTCTCTTCTGAAACATAAAAGTGTAGAAGCATGGAATTTCAGAACCAGAAGTCCTATGCGCCTAACACTACATGCGCCAGGAGGCTCGGATGAAGTACTTGGCACAACAAACATCAAAAGCATAGACATTAAAAGAAGATTTTTATTTCATAAAAGTCTATTACATGTCTAAAAAAGGCTGTACAAAGGAGAACTTCTACAAAAAGAAAAGACCCTAAGTCTACAGCCAGACACAGCAACCACCATGCGCTCTCAAACAGGCGCATCTCACCATGCGCTCTCAAACAGGCACATCTCGCCATGCGCTCTCAGTCAGGCGCATCCCTTCAGCGGCTCAGTTATGTGCATCCCTTCAGCGGCTCAGTTATGTGCATCCCTTCAGCGGCTCAGTCATGTGCATCCCTTCAGCAGCTCAGTTATGTGCCGTCCCTCCAGTCAGGCGCATCATGAAGTCTCAGCATATGCGCCATCAAATGCTTCGACTAATGAAGCATTTATTGAGCAGAACGAGGGTGGACAATCAACCCTCTAGCTGGAGGAAGAGCTCCCCAAACCAAGGAAGGAGAGCACCGCAATCGACCCGCGGCTAAAGGAGCAGCTTTCAACCCAACCAGAATGGGCAACACCCACTCTAGCAGGAGGAGGAGCTCTCCCAAAGCCCAAGGAAGATGATTGGAGCACCACAATTCCGATCTGCGGCTCTTCCAGCATAACGGAGACGGGGCTCGAGCATCCCGATCTTTGGATGCAACAGGCACCTTCCGCCTGCCTCAGAAGCCCTCAACTCCGACTTTTTGGATGTAACAGTCACCTTCAAGTGCATCAATGAAGACAATGCGTCGCATCTTCACCCTAGGGGGCATCTCGTCAACAGAATGTCCTCGAGCAAACAAGTTTATTTCGGAAGGACGTGAGAGAACGAGAAGCAAACTCTCTCCATGCCACTATTTATAGGCCGGACAAATCAAACCCATGCGCCCAGTGGCTGGCTCTCCGAATCCCGTGCAATGAATTTGCATTAATGGTGTGAACCTGACGCTTCGGATTCAGCCAAGTCAAAACGGCTATTTAAAGCACTCGAAGAACGTAACAGTCGGACCAATAAAAACGTGTCATGCAAAGCGGATGCGCCGGTCAGACCGCGCATCATACAGATGCGTCCATCAGCACCAAGCGCCTTTTGAGCATGCGCCCCAATGCGTCCCCATGCGCCTAGTGGAACGCAGATCGATGCGCCCACTCAAAGGCCCATCACCTGTCAAGAACATTAAATGCTGAAGTCTGACAGAGTTGGCAGCACGTCCCCCGAGGACTGAACAGTTGACAGCTTTTTCAGAAGACGAAACGTCGCCGACGTCAGCATCATCATTACTTTCCTCCGGCGGTTACAAGCCACGTGGCCGCCCAACCATTCGCATGCGCCTCCGCAGCCATGCACCCAAATCTCTGCATGCGCCTCAAAAGCCATGCGCCTCAGACTTTTCTCTGATCCCTAAAGACAGAAGTCAAGTCACTACTGAAGCCCCGCATGCGCCTCAAAAGTCATGCGCCCAGACTGGTTCGTGACTCCTAAAGGTTACAAGTCTAAGTCTCCTCATGCGCCCAATCCCAGGCGCATCCTATCTGATCACTCTCCACCAAATCTGAGATCTTTGAGCCATGGACCTACGACACGTGTCCTTTGACTCGATTCAGCCTATGAAGGGGTGCTAATCACCCAAGATCTCAGCAACTCGATTCAGCCTTTGACTCGATTCAGCCTATGAAGGGGTTTTAATTTTTTTATATTAATGTTAATGTTAATATTAATGTTAATATTAATGTTAATGTTAATATTAATTTTAATGTTAAGTTTAATGTTAATTTTAGTATTTAATGTTAATATTAACATTAATATTAACATTAACATTAATATTAACATTAATATTAATATTAAATTATGGATTAGAGTGGGAGATTTTTAGGGGATTTTCTAAGGAGGGCTTTTGATCCGCTTCCTATATAATATATATATATATATATATATATATATATATATATATATATATATATAAAACAGCTACTTGTTTCATTACAAATATGAAGATAGGGGTCCAAACCAAGCTTAAGTGATGATGTGGCACTAAATCATGCTATTTTGTTATACAAAATTTAAACCGTTCTATTGTTAAATAAACTTAGACATGTATATTTTACTAAATTTAAACCATTGATTTCTTTATGACAACACATGTTGCAGAATCTTAAACAAGAACAAGCAGATTGTACATGCGCATGCAAGGAAGAAATTCCATGAGCGGAAGAGGAACCATTGTTGGTGTATAGAAAAATATCTTGCTGTATTGTTAGTTGGACATGGGCAAGATATATTTTGTTCTTCTGCGGGTCGTTTCGAGTTCCTAAGCAGTTATAATAAGGAGCAGGTACTGTTTGTGTTCAAAAATTAATTGTACGAATTGAATCATAATAAAGGATCTTCTGAAACAGAGTTTCTTTTCTTCTCCATGCACAGAAGTTTGAAGTTCTATGAGTTTGGAAATTAAATTTACACGTATCAAGCTTTGGTGCTGGTTTTTGTGTGTTTGGAAGTGCATGAAGTGAAATTTTGTTGCAATTTACCCCATATTGAACAAACCATATCTATAACCCAAATCATCCAAGTTATTCCCTCCTCATTCATGACATATCTTCCTTTCTTTACTTTCTTTGCTTCATAAACCCTTTGAAATTTTCATTTTTCTCCTTTACTTCAATTTGGAATGCTATTTCTTATCAGTAAAGCTTTACTGTGAGTTAACAATGCACCCCACAATGTATGTTGAAGAGGCACATAAGTAACTCAACAGCTCGAACAGAAAATGTCATTGTCTATTCCCTTCCATTTCCAAAAGAGGCACATAAGTAACCCTAACCCTAACCTTCACATTGAAATGCAATAAAAAAATAAAATAAGAAGTCGATCTTTCCTTTGTTGAAACAAGGAATTGGGGTGGCGAGGTCCTTGGATGTATTTGTCATCTTCATTGTCTTACAATTTTCCACCAAAGTTTCATTGTCATACAATTTTCCACCAAAGTAGCAAAACGAGGAATCTAGTTCAAAATTGTGTCTCTTTTGTATTTGTTCCCGTATTTGAAAATATTTGTATCCTCTATCAAATTGTGTCCTTTTCCTGTGTAGTGTAGCATTCACTGGAAGAAAGTAACACGAAATTTGAGCCACTTAATGAGCAATATAGTTCCCACCTGCTTTTGCTGCGGTCAAGCCCCCCGATAAAGTGGAAATAAGCTGAGCTTCTAGTAGCCTCCGTTTGGTTCGTGGAAATGAAATAGAATTGTTATTTTTTTTATTTGAAAAATTATATTTTTTAACATATTTTTTCGGTATTTGAAAAGGCAAAAAAAATTAAAAGGGAAAGTGAATACGTAGGATGAGAAAGTGAATCCTTAGTGGATAGAGAAAACCACTTTTTTCATATATATATATATATATATATATATATATATATATATATATATATATATATATGAAAATTATTTTCTTTCATCAATATTTTGTACTACCTGCGGAAAGTCAATATTCTACAACATATTGTACATGGATTGTTTATTCCTCATATAGTCCTTTTTGATAGTGTATTGCACTCGTAGTATCACTATGCATTTCGTTATTATAGTGTAGTTCATGGCTCTTATTATCTTATTCTAGTTATAATTATAATTTTCATGTTATAGTATAATACTCTTTCCTTTCTCGATTCTATTAGTACTTGAATATATATATATTGTGTAAGCTTGTACTTGTATTTGCTACAATTCTGACTAAATATCTAATGTTGATGGTTTGACCACTCTTACCCTGGTCTACGGAGCTTCGAGATTGAGATAAAATATGCCTAAACTATCTCACACTAAGTCAGAAAATGTAAAAATAGATTAAAAAAGTTTCATTTACCACTATTCCTTTCGTATCATAGGAGAAAAAAAAAATTACTATGATGGTTCTATTGCTTTCTATATTTATCTCATATGTGATTTAGCAATTCCAAAGTTTTTTCTTGTCATTGTTTTCCGTGAAAAGTTTGAAAGAAGGAAAGCTTTGGTATATTGATTGTGGATGAATTGTTACAGATTTTTAACAAGAGCTTACAAGGAAATATCTATTATATATATATAGAGGTTTGGAGAAATATGACGATAGAGACTTGATTGACGTGCCATCATTTTGCTCCATTAATGATCAAAACTAAGTTGTTTCTCGATGCGATGAAGCATGTTCTTAGGTGCTTATAAACTCCTCGATGTCGACGGCGAAGCGAAGGAATTTTTTCCGGAGATGAAGTGGCTTGCTCTCTCGAATGTTATATGCTCTCCTCTTATGTGCTCTCAAGACGTCGATTGCAATATGCTCTCTCTTATGTGCTCTCAAGACGTCGATTGCAAGGTGG
>JANAVB010044046.1:0-20254 GCA_029216955.1 Iris pallida
CATCTTTATAAAAACATTTAGCCAAGAGCTTAAGAACACTGTTCATATGATTATAGCACGAGGTTGAAGTGGGGTGACACTTTAGGAGTTCTTGGAGTGCTTTCTGATCGTAAGGATATCCTTGAAATTGTACGGAAAATTGCACACAATAACACTAAGACCAACTAATATTTCGGGTCGTGTGCACTTAGGAAAGAACTCTTCCAAAAGATAACTAAAATGAGAATGTTAATATGAATGGTGACTACACGCTAAGAGATTGGAGTCCAGTTTCGATTCGAGGTGTTTGAAAGTAACAATTTGATCATCGTGAAGTGTCAACGGGAGTTGGGACAAAGACGACGGAGGATCGATGGCCAAACCGGACTCGAATTGAACAAAAAAAGCAGTAACAGTATACCGGCGGTATACTGGTAGTTTGTTGCTTAATGTCCTGTTGCTATCTTGTTTTGGTAGGAGGCCTCCTCTTTAGTGGAAATTGAGCTGGAAGCTCCGTATGTTTCTTAGATGTGACTTATTTGTTCTGGAACATGCCTTCTGGAAGGTACTCGGGTCGCCTCGAGGCTTTTGAAAGTTCGAAAACTTTCAAGGGATTGACTGCACCTTTGAGAGATTGACATTGTAGAGAGTTGGAGTTGGTGCCTATTACAGACCAAATATGTTCTGTGCCCAGACTATATACCAACCCATCACCTGTTAGAAATGAATTGCACGAAGTACTATTGGCGGACACGAATTTGCAACAAATTTTTGGTTAAAACAAATCAGTACTATATATTATAAGATTGAGGAAATTGTATTCTTTACATGAGAGAATTCATAACGTTGCTCTTATTTAGGTAAGGATACCTGTAACTGGTTAATGGTTTTCAAATTGGCATTAGGAAAATATGAGGTCATAGGAAACATGTTAAACTTTGTAAAGTATTGGATTAATTTTACTAGATTAATGAATGTTTTTCCTAATTTATTTGCTAATGCTAGAAATCTAGATGTTATGGTTCTTATCAGTTTAGCATTCAAAATGGTAATAGGATTTGGAACATAAAGCTTACTAATCACAAAAATAATAATTCCTTAGATGAATATAATATGCTGATAACTCTTCTCGGCAATTATTTTTGTGGAATCTTATTTATTTCTTGGTATTTCTCGACTAAAGGTCAATTTACCGTTAAATCTTTATTATTCGCCGCTCAATGATTCATGAATGAGATGTTTGGTTGGAAAAATTATTTGGAAATGACTCGTTTCTATCAAGGTTAAGATATTAATTTGGTTACTTCATATAAAAATAGACTCCACACAAGTGATATTCTGCGAAGAAAACATATTGCCTGTCATTTTTTTATATATCTTTTTAAATACTACTCGTTAGAAAATTCATATCATATTTTTGTTGAATGCAATATGGAATTTCTTTAAATTACTTTCAATTGTTAATTTATATCCTTTTAAGTGTTGAAGAATGATGGTCTTCTTGGAGAACTAAATACGTTCCTAAAAATTTGAGATTGAGATGGGATTTAATTATGGCTGTTTTGGCTAAATTTTTGTTGACTATCTTGAGCTAAGGTGAAGCTACCTAGTGTTGAAAGGGTGATCCGATGGACACATCAGTTAAGAGAACAGTTTCTGCAGATTGATTGGATCAATCTCAACCGGGAGTAGAAAAAGAAGAAAAAAAGAGGATCTTTTAATATTAATTAGTTTGTTCTTGTGAAACTTTTTGTATTTGTAATAAAGTGACTTTGGATATTGGTAATAGTTGGAAAGAGGACTGTGGAGTAGTAGTATATTGGTTGTAATAGTGTTGGTTATAATGTTGGTTGTAACAAGTAACAAGTAAACTTTTTTTTTTTTTTGATGTGTCCTTTTCTCCGGCTTAACAAATGTCAATAGAAGTCTAACCTGCACCTTCCGTGCCGAGGCCCCTTATATATATATATATATATATATATATATATATATAAAAGAACCAAAAGCAAGAAGGAATTACATCTAAGAGAGAAGGCAAAAACCTTGAAGTGGCACATACATACATAATATTGAGGAGAAAGTGGGGGTGACATTAGAGAGAGAGAGGAGTCCTTCTTTGACGACGAGATCAAACATGAGGACGTGTAACCCGACGATGAGGCATTGGGTGGTTGACACGATGCTCTGCGAATAAGTGGGCAATGTAAATGTTGGATCGACCAATCCGATCAATAGACCACTCAAAGTTCTCGTCTCTCTCTTTCTCCTCTTCTCATGTTTTGGTTGATCGAGGAGATCAAGATCTTGCAATGGAGAGGTTAGGCCATCTCCAACCCAACTTCAAATTTTTTTCTCAATTTGAGGACCCAAAACGTAATATTTCTATATTATTTCATCCTTAAAATTTTATAACTCCAACTCATTTCTCAAACAATAAACAACTATTATTTATTTCTACATAAATTTATTTCTTAACCATGTTGTAGCTGAATAAATTGATACATGACTTCTTTTATTAACACACACATATATATAGGAGAGAAAATATTAGGATTTGTGTGTATCTCAGTTAGCTTCGTCCATGCAGCCAATGTTTGTAATTATTCGCAAACCACGGCTTGCGACATTTCTCCTATGATGTCACTTTAGTAATTACCTCACTAAAAAATTGTCCAAAAAAAAAATTCATATTTGATAAAAATCCATAGTGAAAGAAAAGAATACATTGTATTCTTCATGAATCCAAGTGGATGTGACTTACAGTGTCTCGTTAAAAAATAAAAGAAAAATCAAATGGAAATAAATCTCATTGAAGAAAAAGCGTATAATGCACAAAGACATTCTTCAGGTTAACTCCATTTTCACAATGCTTGCATCTGCAATGATCTTCCTCAAACTTACTTAAAAATATGATATTTATACATTTAGTTCATACATCAACTTAAACAAAAAGTTAATAAATAATAAGTTTGATCATTACATCACATTCCAATATTTTATCAGTCTATACATTTATATGCATAAATGTTGAAGTCTTCTCATGTCAACCTCGTGTACTAACTTCTGAAAGGTGGACTTTGGAAGGAATTTTGTGAAGAAATATCTAAAGACTTGATCTTCTTTACATCAATCATCTTTTCTTCTTGGAGCTGGTAGGTGAAGAAAAACTTTGGTGATATGTGTTTCATCCCATTTCCGTAGATAAAGCATTCTAAAATTTGTTTTATACATGCTACATTATCCTCATAAAGGGTTGTATACTTATTTATGATTTTTGGAAACTCTCATTGATATGCTGAAATGGTGATCTTAGCCATATACATTCTCTGCTTGCTCATAAAGTGTTAGAATTTTCGAAAGATTGATCGATATTGTTGTAGTATTTTGTTTGGCTGATCTCCATGAAATAGTTGCACTAATATTATTCAAAAAAAATATATCATGTTTGTGATATCCCCTATGGGATAAAATAATAACCTATGCCTGTATATCCAACATGGACATCACATTCTTATAAATAATATAAACCAAGATCAATGGATTCTTTAATGTATCTAAACGTGTTTTGCACCATTTAAGTGCCTACGTGTATGTGTATAGCTATATCTAGCCAACAAGTTCACTTAAAAAGATATGACAACTCAGTGCATTGTGCTAAATAAAGAAGTGCACCTTAACTATGGTAACTTCATGACCAAGACCATCTTCATTTTCATCTTTCATGAAATCAGACTGTTTTACCTGTCATTTTATTACGTAGACCTAGTTAATTACTTCCAGGTTAGGAGAGCAGAATTATGCAGAGCTTATCCTTAAAGAATGTTGATGGTTGTTTTCTTGGATTTCAGGTATTGTTGAGTAGATAATTGTATCTTATATCTTTCATGGATTATGTTTCATGCAGTTATTTTTATCTTACGGTTGCATAGTGTTTGTAGACCTATATCATTCTTTCGGTGCATTTCTTCTACTTTTTGTTATATCATCTTCTACTCAAGCAATCATTTAGTGGAAAAGGAACTGATCCATACATAATGTTCATTCTTGATATTCATACACTACAAGAAAAATGACTTTTGCTAACGGGTTTTTTCGTCACCAAAGGGTATAATTGACTGTTTCCCTTCCGTCAGCTAGGCCAGTGTCAGCAAAAGTTTTTACTTTAGTTGCCGGTTGCCGGAGTGAGTTTAGTTGACGGGTTTTAGCCGTCAGCTAAACCTAGTTTTTTGAATGTCAATATAGGTGCATACTTTTGCTGACTATGGCCGACCAGACGGTTAATGACTGTCAATATAGGTTATTTTTGTTGACATTTTTCAGCCGTCAAGAGACCATGTTTATCAATTTCCATTTACGTTGCCGGTTCCCATTTACATTTACCCGATCCACAATTCCAGAAACGCATAATATAAAATCCAGAAACTCTCACAAACATCAAATAACTTATAAAAAACATATTTCAAATTAAAAAAACAAACATGTTCATACAATACCAGTACTTTTGTACAATAATCAACAAAAAAAACTTGTTCATAGAACACCGGTACAAGATACCAACCCCATTTCATTCACTAAAGTGCCAAAATACAACAAAATACCATTAACCGAAGCATGCAGCTTCACAAACACAAAATATCCGAAACTAAAGCCCGCAGCTTCACAAATCATCATTCATCGAATCCCTGTAGCCAATTAAGAATACATTGTTAGCTTCACAAACCATCATTGTGGTGATAAGGCCTTGTTTAGTAAGGAAGTATTAGAGCTTAGTAGTGAAGTATCAGAACTTAGTGAAGTATCAGAGCTTAGTGAAGTAGAAGTATCAGAGCTTAGTAGTAAAGTATCAGAACATTGTTATACTATCATCATTAGTATCGAAGTATCAAAGTAGTAGTGGCTTAGTAGTATAAAAGTATCAGAGCTAATGCATGAGTATCAACAATTAGCCTTAGGTATAGTATCCTGAACATGAGTATTAGAGCTAATACTAGTAGTGGCTTAGTATCATGAGTATCAATATATCAAGTATCCTGAACACAAAATTAAGGACAACAATGGTACTTTACTACTAAACAGTATCCTTATATTCAGTAATGCATAAATATACATCACATAATGAGTGCAAATCCTAGATAAAGTCTAAAAATTACCTTTAGGAATGGCTAGGTCAAGAACGGTGACATATGATCCATCCACTCAATACGAACTTCATTAATCTCATCAAAGCTGTACTTATTATTCTTATTGTACTGTTTGTAAATAGGAAGGAAAAAAATATAAGTAATCGTAATATATTTTAAACATACATATTGATTAAGCAGAACATCACCTATTAAGCAAGCTTGGATCATTTGTGATCTATTTCATATATCTCATCACGTAGTAACCACATTCGATAGCACCACTTTGTTCTGGCACCTATGCATAGAAAAGCAAAGTCCTTACACACTTGTTCATTTCTTATTTATATATATTAACGAGAGAAATATATTGTACCTTAATTTAAAACCAATTCAATTTAATTTTTTTAACTTGGTTCCATATTGAACATGATATATCTAAAGCCCACTATGCAAATTAAAGTAGACAACATTATTTGTCATTATTAAGGCATATAACATTGACTATAGTTGTGCAAAGATTTGGGACAAATATATTCATGTATATCTTGTTACAATTTGTTTAAGGTCCTCACATATGCGACCCCCCAAAGAATCCAAGTAGTACACTTTCATTAGTACAATATCAATGACAACCAAAACCTAATGATCTTTGTAACACCATATAACACCAAGATATATACAAGTTAAGGTATCAGATTTCTAGGGTCTATTAGGATCAGTTGTAGTGTATATTAGAGTCGGTTAAGTAGGAGAGTGTAGTGGCCAGAGTTTGTGTGAGTGTAAATATAGTTTGCTAAGTAGGATAGTATAGTGGCCAGAGTGTCTGTGAGTGTTAATATAGTTTGTTAAGTAGGATATTGTAGTGGCCATAGTGTGTTTGTGAGTGTATAGAAAAATTTTGAATTCACTTTATAAAAGAAAAAAGTAAGAAATATAATACCTTGGGTTGTATGACACGAAAAATAGTCTACTTTGCTTTTCATATTTCAGATCCTTACAAATATCTCTTGCTCTTGCATCTCGTGATGCAAAAATGTCTTTTAACCTAGAAGTGGATGCTTTTCTTGGGTAGATAAGTAAAATATTTCCATTAGTGTTTAGGTCCTTTAAACAATAGTATAATGACCTACAGTTTGCAGATAATGCACATGGCTTGGTTAGTGCCCTATTGCACAGGGCTTGGTTAGTGCCTTGTTGCATAGGAGAGAGTGACGACTGAACTACAGCATGAGGGAGAAAATTATTCCCTACCTACACAGGGCAACTTGTGTTGCACACAGGAAGTGTGCACCTGCACACAGGTGGCAAGAAAGAGAGTGAATATGTGCATCAGTAATTTGTTCATAGCATTAACAGAATTGTTCATATTAGGATTTTCCCTTCTTATCAAAGTAGTATCAAAGTATCAGAGCTAATATATGAAGTATCCAAGTAGTATTTAAAGTTCTGCATACCTCTTTAGACTTTCTCTTTTTATCATTAACATAATTGCTCATTTTAGACATTGGGGAGGTTTGCACACAAGTAAAAACATATTGCATTTCTACTGAGTTAGTCTTATATAAAAAAGAGAAGAAGTTAGATATACTGCAAATGAACACTAATTTGAACACAAAACAGATTGAATAAGTAAAAAGTTCAACACATCAAACAGATTGCATAAGTAAAAATGAAGATAAAAAAGACTTCATTAATGTCAAAAATTTCTCGGATACAGAATCACAGATACAAATTTACTAATCAACCCAATCCCCTTCACAACCCACTTTTTTATAAAACATATTATCATCATCCCCAACAGCTAACAACCCATCATTCAATGATGTGTTAGTAAAGGAATGATGTTCCATCAAATTATCCACGTCTTCAGAATATTCTTTGAGTAAATAATCTTTTGGACTAGTTGACATAACAACAGACCATTAAGGATCTAGTTGGTCTTTTACGTAAAATACTTGCTTGGCCTGCAAAGCTAAAATAAAATAATTTGATTTGTACCCAACTCGATTAAGGTTCACTAATTTGAAACCAAATTCATCAACCTTAACACCCTTAGTCTCGACCCAATCATACTTAAATACTGGAATGTTAAAGTTATGATAATCGAGCTCCCATATTTCTTTGATAAATCCATAGAAACACATTGTCACAATCCTTTATGTGGTAGCGACAACCATTAATAATATATCCAAAACTTTTAAGTACATGGTGGCTAGGCCCTTGTGCTAGCCACTTAACAGTTTGTGAGATGTCTTCGTTCATATTTAATGCACCATTAACCTGTACAATTTCAATATTATTAATATTCTTTAACTTCTGAATAAAAAAGTATGAATATATTAATTTTGTTTCAACAACTACGTTCTGTTATAACCAATCGATAAATGACTTATTGTGTTTGTCCTACAACCGCTTTCTATTTTTAGACTTAAGGGGATGTTGTAAGTGTAACCACTCTATATACTCCCTGTCAAGTCATTATGAGAACTTATTATACAATGTAAACAAATTCATACAATGGATTAGAAATTAAAAAATTTATGATAAAGAAGCTTACTCAAAATATGGTTCAATTTTATCTATTTTTTCCAAAACATATAAATAGGCTTGTTGCCATTCTTCATGATTAATTGCTACGAGACGACCTCCAGGCAAAGGTTTTTCATCATGATGTTGCCTTTCCTTGCAAGGGGATTTCCTATTGCATCAAAATTTGATAGATAATCGCTACAAAATTCTATTACTTTATCTACAATATAACATTCTGTAATGTATCATTTGGGACAGTTATGATTGCGCACATAATCCTTCAAAGGTTTCATGTACCTTTCAAAAGGATACATCCACGTCAAGAAAATGCACTACTAAAATGTAGCAAATTGGCGACGGAGGATTAGCGACGGATCGTATCCGTTGGCAATAGCGACGGCCTCGCGACTACCTTGTGACTGGCTACCGTCAGAAAGCAATGGATTTTTTTAGGTTTTTTGCGTCAAAATCAGTCGCACATCCGTCGCTAATTTGACGAAACATTAGCGACGGATTCATGTCCATCGCTAATATGTCGCACATTGTGGCGGCAAAATATGAAATAAATGGCCCGCTAAATTAGCGTCTATTTGGCGACGGACGTTCCGTCGGTAATCTAGTTGTTATTTAGCGGCTATCTACCGACGGATATATCCGTCGGTAATCCGTCGCTACAAACTGTAACCTAACTTAAATTGACCAAGGGAGGGGGAATTTTTCATTCCCCCCAAAAAACCTTTAACTTTTCCCCCCCTCTCTCTCTCTCTTCGGCGAGCTCTCTCCAACGGATCACATTCTCCGGCGAAGCTCTCTCCGACGGGATATCTCTCTCTCAGGTATGCTCTCTCTCCCCTCTCTCTTTCTCTCTCTGTTTAGGGTTTCGGGTTGGTGGGGGGGTCGGCTGTCGCTGGGGCCGACGGGGTGGGGGGAAGGTTGTTGAGGGCGGGGGGCAGGGTAGGGTTTAGGGTTTCGGGACAGGGGTAGGGTTTCGGGTGGGGGGTGGGCTGGCTGTCGCGGGGGCCGACGGTGGTGGGGGAAGGGAGGGGAGCGGGGGGTGGATGGTGTTGGGTACGAGGTGGGGTGAGGGGAAGGGGGTAAGGGGGAGGGGGGTGGGTGTTTGCTGTCGGAGGGGGGGAGGGGTGGGTTTACTGTTGGGGGGTGAGGAGGAGGGGGTGGGTGTTTGCTGTCGGGGGTGGGGGGGGAGGGGGTGGGGTGGCGGTTTGCTGTCGGGGGGTGAGGAGGAGGGGGGTAGGTATTTGCTGTCGGGGAGGGGAGGGGTGTTTGCTGTCGGGGGGGGGGGGGAAGGGGAGGGGGTTTGCTTTCGGAGGAGGGGGGTGGGAGGGAGAGGGGGGTGGGAGGGGGAGGGGGGTTTGCTGTCCGACGGGGTAGGAGAGGGGGTGGGGGGTATCAGTGGTTTCAGATCGGACCATTCCTATGAGTATCGGTGGTTTCGAATCGGTGTATCGGATCGGGGGAGGGGGTATAGGTGATTTCGGATCGAACCAATCCTATGAGTATCGGATCGGAGGAGGGGGGTATCAGACTCGGAATCGGTATCGGACCGATACTGACCGATACCGGTACAGTTTGGCAAAATAGGTCGAAATACAAAGAAAAAAGTCCTCAAATGGAAGGAAAAGAGTCAAAACTCCTCACTATTGGCAACCTTATTGCATGGGGTTCTTATTTGATGCCTCTACACTATTTAATACAATTTAGAGGGTTTACAATGCATATACCTATTGGGAGATGGATTTCTAATAAAATGGCTCCAAGATCTAAAAATCCCCAAGCTCCAAGTGCTCCATCCTCTAATCTCATACAACTGATCACTAACTCTGATACTTGGATTGCTGACCTCTCTAACTCATGTATCCTAATTGCTAATAAAATACTAACTCTTAATATACCCTCATTTTACTGATCCAAAGACACCAACACAAGACACTCATACAACTGAACACTCAAAATAGTACCCATGTCCTCACTGATTGTAGGACTGACACCAACTAATATCCCTTCTCTTCATAACAGTAGCCCCATTCTCTCTTTATTTCTCTCTTTATTTCTTGATCTTACCATATGGCACCCATGACCCGAGGAGTGGCACGTCGTTTGAGAGAAATACTGAATGCTGAGGTGGCTCCTCCTACTGTTAAGAAGGAAGTGGCACCGGTAGCTAGTGAGACCGGGAGTTCTATTCATCCAGCACCGGTAGATAGTGAGACCGGAAGTTCTATTTATACAGCACTTGCAAGGGACTACATCTCTCCTAACACCGTCGATCCCACTTATTCGAGGTGGTTGCGTGATCGTATCACTGAGCATTGCGTGAGCTGCGTGGTTCACATTAGCTATTACTGAACTTATTTGTATTGGACTATTTGTATTGGGTTATTTTTGTATTAGACTATTTGTATTGGACTACATATATGATTTAGTACAGTGTCAATCTCTGGATTGTATTGGACTACGACATGGTGATCAGGACATAGCCCTGCAGCCATTCGACTGGCGAGGCAAAAACTATGTAGCCGTAGATGAAGTTGACTGTCCTCTGACCCTCATCCCTTGGCAATAATGATACGACAATCAGCCGGAGAGGATACTCTGAGAGATCCATCTGAGTAGGACGTATACTCTGAGAGATCACCTTTACAAGAATGATATCAGTAGTGGGATTAAGTGTTGTATGAGATACTATCAGAGTATACGTCCTACTCAGATGGGTCTCTCACTATTACTATTTTTTTCTGACAGCATGGTGGATGTGCTCCGTCAACAGATTCTTGCTCCGAGCCAAAACTTTGCCCCAGAGCTCAAGTGGACATCCTTCGTGTAGAGCTCGAGTGAGAGGTTCCTGACAGCATGGTGGTCTCTTTTGTCAAAGGATTTTTGCTCGTCCTACAATTGGTTGTAGGACGAGCAAGAATATTTTTACAAAGGAGACCACCATGCTGTCAGGAACCTCTCGCCCGAGCTCTACACGAAGGATGTCCACTTGAGCTCCGGGACAAAGTTTTGGCTCAGAGCAAGAATCTGTTGACGGAGCACATCCACCATGCTGTCAGAAAAAAATAGTAACGGTGAGAGACCCATCTGAGTAGGACGTATACTCTGATAGTGTCTCCTCCAACACTCAATCCCACTACTGATATCATTCTTGTAAAGGTGATCTCTCAGAGTATACGTCCTACTAAGATAGATCTCTCAGAGTATCCTCTCCGGTTGGGTTGTGTTCTGAGCCATCCGTTCTCACACTTAAAACACATATGAATTAGAACTGTGTGTCAATATATTTTTTGTATTTTCGGTGAACCCAGGGATTGGATTCTGTATTTTCTATTTTGGATTCTGTATTTTGGGTCCAGCTCCAGCTCCAGTTGCATTAATCTATGGTACGATATGGTGATCAGCACATAGTCCCTGCAGCCATTCGACTGGCGAGACAGAAACTATGTAGCCGTATATAAAGTTGACTGTCCTCCGACCCTCATCCCTCAGCAATGATGATACGACAACCTATCACTATATCTTATATAGTAGTAGATGATGTTTTAGTATTAAATTATGTGAGTTCATCTTGATTCTGTTACATTCTTCAGATAATAGATACTAGATTCGATAAGAACGTATACTACACTTTATGTACAGAATATAGATGATTCACACTAATGTATGCTAGAATAAACTTTGGGTTGTGTTATGAGCTATCCATTCTCACACTTAAAACACATATGAATTAGAACTGTGTGTCAATCTTTGTTTTTGTATCTTCGGCGAACCCAGGGATTGGATTCTGTATTTTGTATTTTGGATTCTGTATTTTGGCTCCAGCTCCAGCTCCAGCTCCATTTGCATTAATCTACGGTACGACAAGGTGATCAGCACATTGTCCCTACAGCCGTTCGACTAGCGAGGCAGAAACTATGTAGCCGTAGATAAAGTTGACTATCCTCCGACCCTCATCCCTCGGCAATGATGATACGACAACCTATCACTATATCTTATATAGTAGTAGATGATGTTTTAGTATTATATTATGTGAGTTCATATTGATTATGTTACATTCTTCAGATACTAGATACTAGATTCGATAAGAACGTGTACTACACCATATATACAGAACATAGATGATTCATACTAATGTATGCTAGAATGAACTTTGGGTTGTGTCCTGAGCCATCCTATCTCACACTTAAAATATATATGAATTAGAACTGTGTGTCAATCTTTGTTTTTGTATTTTCGGCGAACCCAGGGATTGGATTCTGTATTTTGTATTTTGGATTCTGTATTTTTGCTCCAGCTCCAGCTCCATTTGCATTAATCTATGGTACGACATGGTGATCAGCACAGTCTCTGCAGCCATTCGACTGGCAAGACAGAAACTATATAGCCATAGATACTAGATTCGATAAGAACGTATACTACACCATATGTACAGAACATAGATGATTCACACTAATGTATGCTAGAATAAATTATGAAAGATTTCCAATTACATGCGGTTATTGGTGAGTACATGATTACATAGTAATTCTGTTAGTCTTGTGATACAGATTTTTACTCTCTCATGCTACCAACGTCACAACTTTTCCAGTGCTGCTCCCTCTAATAATGATGAACGCAAAAATCAAAGACCCCCCTCTCCTTTCTCACTTTTCACAGTTCACACAACAGGAAGGTTCAGTGCTTTATAATTCTCTTCCATCCATGCTCTGCACCTATCTGCTCCTCCCTACTTTCTTTTTTCTTATTTGACGCTCTCAGCCACATATGATATCCAGCTCAAGTATAGAGTCGGGGGAGAAGAAGTGGGCAGGAAGAGGAGGGGGAACCAGCACAGCCGGCGGCATGACCTGGAGGAAGTACAGAGGATTTGCTGGAGGTATTGGCAATTTTTCCAGGATGGTGTTGAGGAGCAAGTGTAGAGTCGGCTGAAGGAGCCATAGCTTCCTTCGGCCGACTCTACACTTGCTCCTCAACACCATCCTGGGGAAATCACCAGCACCTACAGTAAAACCTATGTACTTTCTCCAGGTCATGCTGCCGACTGTGCTGGTTTCCCCTCCTCTTCCTGTCCACTTCTTCTCCCCCGACTCTACACTTGAGCTGGATATCATATATGGCTGAGAGAGTCAAATAAGAAGAAGGGATGTAGGGAGGAGCAGATGGGTCCAGAGCCATGGTGGAGGAGAGGAGAAGGCTTCCAAGACTCCCCGAGGTGGATATCATATGTGGCTAAAATTTTTGATAAACTTCTTATTTATTTTATAATTTGAGTAAATTTCTTTACCCTATATAAAAATTTTGTTGTCAGAGAGATGGCTCCCAAGACTCCCCGAGGTGGTGCTGTTAGCCGAGGAAGGGGCCGAGGCAAGGAACCCTTGGAGGTCGACACGGAGGAAGTCCCTGTCGTCAAACAAGAGCCGGTGACTGTTAAGGAGGAGGTGTTACCAAAGGTCGAGGTCAAGGAAGAACCGATGACCATCAGAGAAGAGATTGCTCCCAAGGTTGAAGTTAAGGAGGAGCGACCGTCAGAGAGTAGTAGTATCGGGACCGACCCTCCTGTCCCTACAGAAGACCTCAACCAGATTGAGACTTCATATGCAAAGTGGCTGATAGAATGGTACATGCCTCAACGTAACTATGATCCCTGGCTGTGAGGATTCATCTTCTGACTTGCGGTCTTTTCTGAAGCATTGTGTTGGATTGTTTATATTTGGATATTTTGCAAAGTGGCTGATAGAATGGTATATGTCTCAACGCAACCAGATTGAGCCTTCGTATTTGTATTGGGTTGTTTATGTTTGGATATTTTGCTATGTATGTTGGGATAGTGTGTTGGATATTGTGTTGGATATTTTGTTGGTCATTGTGTTGGATATTTTTTGTGTATGTTGTGATATATTGGATGTTTGGAGATATTGTGTTGGCAATATGGATATTTGTTGGATATATTGGATGTCGGATATGTTATATGTGTGTATGGTGGATGCTGAATATGTTATATTACAGGGAATAGTCTCTTTCCTGTAAAAATTTTTTCAAAAATATTTCAATTAGCGACGGATTATCGACGGCGTTCCGACAGAATTTTGCAGGTAGCGATGGATTACCGACGGTTTACCGACTGACATTTGCAATTAGCGACGATTTTCTGACGGATTGTCCGTCGGCCTATTTTTGGAAAAATTTTGCGACGGAAGAGCGACGAACGTTCCGTCGCTCATATTCTGGAATATGGAAGATTACCAGGAGGGTGGGGACGTATTATCCGTCACTATTCTGCCGCTAATCCCTCGACGATGGCGACACTTTGAGCGACGGATATTGCGTATCGGAAACCCTCGGATACACGGTTAGCGACGCTTTAGCGACAATTTTTTTGTCGCTAATTTTATGAATATATTTAAAATTTAAACTTTCGTAGTTGACGAGAAGCCGTCGGTACGTCGTCGCTAAAAGTTTTTATTTTGCCAACGAAAATCCGTCGCTAATTAGTCGCAGAGCGGCGGACTAGCGACGAGCTAGTTTTAGCGATGAGGTTATTCCCGACGAATTTTTTTAGCCCGTATCCGTCGAAAATCCGTCAATAACGACAATTACCGACAAAATTCCGACGGATAGTGCCGTCGCTAAAACCTTATATTTTGGTAGTGACGGGACCATAAATCCTGACTTGTGCAACAAGATGCAGAGGTAAATGGACCATAATATCAAAAAAAGATGGTAGAATGTACTTTTCCAGCATGCATAATGTGACCACAAGATTATTTTCAATATCGTTTAGTATATTCACATCCACCACTTTCTTGCATATTGCATTGATGAAGAAGCAAAATCGAGTAATAGCAACTCTAACCGGCTTAGGTAGAACTGATCATGGATTGCCATGGGTAGTAGCCGTTGCATTAGTGTATGACAATCATGAGATTTGAGACCATAAAGCTTCAAATCTTGCATTGAGACAAGATTTCTAATATTAGAAGAGTAACCTTCAGGAACCTTTATGTCTAACAATGTTTGACAAAATATCTTCTTCTCGTCATTTGTTAGTGTGTAACAACCTCGCGACAAATAAGTACGTTTAGGTTGTAGTTCGGTCCTTACCCCTTCTCCACAAGATCAGGACAAGCATTGACTCCATCCAATTTGTCTTTTCGAAAATGTTAAGTAATGTACCATATATGCTCTCATAAATATTTTTCTCGATGTGCGTAACATCGCGTGTGTGGCAAATATGCAAGTGTTCCCAATAGTCAAGTGTGAAAAAAATTGGCTTCTTCTTCAGCCATCTTCTTTCGCTAGACTTTGATGTTTTGCACTTTTCATGTTTCTTATCCCAGGAGTTCGAAATTTGACTAACATTTTCTAGTATCTCTTTTCCGCTCAATGGTGTTGGAGGACCACAAAATTTCTGCTTACCATTAAAAACTTTCTTGTGACTATGATACAGATGGTGGCACGAAAGAACCCTTATTGTACCAGTATACACATTTTTACAACTATATTTTAATCTAGGATCATAAGTATCTTCTCCACATATGGGGAAAGCATGATATCCCTTAGTAGTACAACCAAATAGATTTCCATAAGCAGAAAAATCGTTGATGGTCCACAACAATATAGCCTTTAAAGTAAAAAATTATTTATTTTGTGCATCATAATATTCAACTCCCTCTTCCCATAAAAGTTTCAAGTCTTCAACTAATGATGCTAAATAAATATCAATATCGTTGTCTGATTGGAGCGGACCTGATATCACTAGCTAGAACATCATGAATTTCCTTTTCATGCACAACTACGACGGTAGATTATAGGTCACAAATATAATTGGCCAACGACTATACTTACTACTAAGGGACCTATGTGAATTTATGCCATCAGTTGAAAGCGTCATTCGAAGGTTTCTAGGTTCTTTCAAAAAATTTGGCCACTTATGGTCAACTAGCTTCCATGATGAGGCGTCTGCAGGGTGACGAAGTTGGACGTCAGCTACTCTTTCAAAAGTATGCCAAATTAAGTCCCTTGCTGTCTGTGAGGATTGAAACATCCGTTTAAACCGAAAAATGGGAGGAAAATACCACATAACTTTGGAAGGTAATTTTTAATCAGAATTTGATGAGAACTACCATTTGCCTTCTTCCATCTTGACGTTCCACAAGTGGCACATTCAGATAAATTGCTATACTCTTTTCTATAAAGTATGCAATCAATGTGACATGCATGAACCTTCTCATATTTTAAACCTAGGGCAGTTATTAACTTCTTAGATGAAGGTATTTCATTTTGTGCTGGTAACATATTATGAAGTGATTTCAACAACTCATAAAAGCTACTGTCAGACCACCTGTATCTTCCTTTAATGTTATATAATCTCATCAAGCCCGATAGCTTTGTATACTTTGAACAACCAGGATAAAGAAGCTTTTCGGCATTTTCAAGTAGAGATTTAAATGTCTTTGGGTCATCGAAATCATCGGAAACATATTCATATGTTGCATTAACCATTTCTACAACATTTGCACCATCTTCAATGGAGCCACATTTATAGTTAGGTGTTTGTTCATCACTTGCTGCAATGCTTGTCGAACCTCTGCTAAGGTGTTCCTCACCATGCCAAACCCATATTGTATAATTTCGATCGATATCCCTATTAAATAAGTGTTTTCTTACGTCCCCTAGCTTTTGGAATATCAAATTTTCATATTTTTTGCATGGACATCGAATAAAAATATAATTATTCAAATGAAGCTTTGTAAACTTAAGAAACTCTTCTACTCCTTCCTCATATTCACTCCATAGTCTATCCTTCGACATCCATAACTTAGACATGGTTGTCTTGTCTGATGTTCCACGTATATCAATCAAAAATTCAATTACAGCAGATTATACAACCAGGTTATAAATCTACCTGTGCAGCAGCGTTAGATGATCGTAATTCCGACCTCAATCTGGGTGCTCCTTCCTTTTCTGCAATAAGAATGAGACAGCAGATTAGTGTATTGGTTTAGTGTACTGCAGAAGATCAATTTTAGTTCTGTGAATAAAAAAAATCTAGGACACGATGTTTTCAATTAAAAAAGTAATAAAGAACTTTTGTATTTGAACAAATAAAACAAGTACAACTTGGATCATCAACAAGATATTTCAAGTATAATTTGTTTTTTGAGACGAATAGCGATGGAGGGTTGATCATTTACTCCTTTGACGATCTGACGACGATCAGGAGGCAAATATAAGTCTTCGACTAGACGGCAATTTGGTTGTCCTGAAGTATGCTCCGACTCTCCTAATGTGTGAATTAATCCGGGGGGGGTTAAATAAAGGAGTGATCCTTCCATTTATAGGCGTGGAATGATCCATTCATGCGTGCATGTGAGATGCACATGAAAATTTGGCACGTAGGAATGCTACGCTCAAGACTTTGTCGGGCACAGGGGCGCTCGCCCGAGAAGCTTGAACTGAATCTGGTGTAACTGTACTGTTGGGCTGCAGATGAGCTGACAAGTGGCAATTATTGAGATTCATTTTTTGCTGAGATCTTAGGTGGTTGGCACCCGTTTATGAGCATGACTGAGTCAATAATACGTAGCGTGTGCACATTATTCTAAGATCTCGATCTACTTAAAGATGATATATTTGATACGCTTGGAAGATCCGACGCATGAGAAGACTTGGGGTATGATTTTTGGATGCATAGAAAGTTTTGGGCACATTACTTTAGAGGCGCATGCAAGTTTGGTTCGAGTCAGCCACGTGGCAAAGCACAGCTATAACCGACAAACGAGTAATGATTACGCCTGCGCGTGCTTACATAGGCGACTCTTCATTTTCTGTAAAAAAAACTGTCATCATCATTGCCTTCGAGTTGCTTGCTGCTGACTTTTGATATTCAACATTAAATGCTTGATAGACGAAGAGCTTATGTAGGTGCATCATCTGTGGGCTGCATCACTTTTGGTCAACCTTGTTGAGCTTTTCGAGGCTCAAAATAAATAACTTTGGCTTGGTTGAAATCGAGATGGCAGATTTATTGCCATTAATGCTAGGTTCATCATATTAATCTCGAGGAGGCTGCCACTTGGCACATGGATATCCAATCTTTGGCCTATAAATAGGTGTGTTCAAAGAGTTTGAGATTTGCTCATTTCTTGTTTTACTCGACTCTATGTCACGAATGAACTCGACTTTCGATGGCCGTGAGCCCCCTCCTTAGTAAATTGGTAGGCTGTAGGTTTTGGATCTATTCGTTCAAAGAAGCTTCAATTTTGACGAGGAACTCCGTCAGAGAACTGAGACGCACGGAGTTAGCTGTGGACAGAGCAGTTCGTGCTCATATGCTTCACTTGCAACGTTCTTTCCTAAGACAATATCAAGTGCCAAGATGTTGATTACCAGGTTTGGGTTGGTTGGCAACCCACTTTCTGCTCAATAACTACTTCATTCGAAGGGGATGCGCCTGTGCTGAGACAATGAAGTGATGCGCCCTTGACGAGGAAGTGATTCGCTCGTGACGAAGAAGTGATTCGCTCGTGACGAAGAAGTGATTCGCTCGTGACGAAGAAGTGATACGCCTGTGCTGAGACGTAGAAAGTGATGCGCCTGTGCTGAGAAGTAGAAAGTGATGCGCCCATCTTTAGAGTTTAGGTTGCAGTAGGTTTTCTATGTAAAAGTCCTTTTTATGTAATAGACTTTTAATATAATAAAAATCTTCTTTTTCTGCACTTTGTCTTTTACGGCTCTTTTTATGATGTGCCAAGATTAATTTGTGTCTTTGGCACATGTCTTTTACAGCGCATACGGATGTGCCTTCTTTAAACTAGGTTTCTAGGCACATAAATTTCCATGCTTCTACACACGAAACAGTTGAGTATGCTAATAAAAACAACAAATTGAAGAAAAAAATTCTAAGGACACAACACAGTTTCAGTTCTATCAATAAAAATAAAACCCACATCATATGGGAAAATTAACCCACAAAAAATCCTACTGTTTCTCAAATAGGACACGACACAGTTGAGTATACCAAAATTGACCTGCAAAAAACCCTACTCATTCTCAAGTAGAACACGACACAGTTGAGTATGCTAATAAAACCCACAAAAAACCCTACTGATTCACAAATAGGACACGACACAGTTGCCAAACACAAAAAACCCTACTCTCAATAAAATTCACAAAAAACCAATTGTTAATAAAAATTCTTATTTGCCACACACAAGAAATCCTAAACTCAGTAAAAACCACAAAAATCCTACTGGCAAAAAAACCCTACTCTCAATAAGATCCATAAAAACCCTAACTTCAACTTGCATTACCATAAAGTTGAATTGCAGAGAGAAAATATGGAATAAAATTGCATATTACTGTATGGTGAAGACCAAATTTGTCGTATGGTGAAGTTGCCGCCAATGGTAGGGTTTTGGAGAGGGGACGTTGGCCGTCGAGGAGACCAGAAATGCCTGTCACGCCTCGGTCCCATAGTACCTATCATCCTCGCTAAGGCGTGATGTTGCACGAGCCTAGGTTGCGCTCGTGCAAGGCCAAGTCCATAAACGGCCGATTGAAGCTAGGCCACATAGTCGCACAGAGTGCCCCCATTTGCAGCAAAAAATAAATGAACACAATTTAAAACAAACTATATAGTCTTTACTGATATTCCCGAAGTAGTACAAGCAGCGTTAGGCCGAGATTACAATTCGTTTAAGTATCTCTCTCTCAAAACATAAAAGGCTGCCAAGTGGCTTACAAGATGGAATGATTCATGCCGATGTTCCAATACATTATGTCCCGTATATGGTGCTTCAGTTTCTTTGCAACACTCCAAGGCTCTAGAGTTAGCTCCACGCCTTAGCACGTTCGAGGGAAGCCTCCGCACCCGACGAGATTCTCCTGTACCCTGCAAGCAGGCTATGTCGATAGTATTTCGGCTTTATTGTTGTAACCCATTTATTGTTTTATGTCTCAAGTAGTGGTATAATCTAAGTGATAAGCCTTTCGTTCATAGTTGAACGCATAAGTAAATCTACTCGAAATATAAGTTGTGCGATTACATGAACGTTGAGTACGGTACGAGAATTCATATATTTTTTAAGTTTTTTTCCATATTCTAAACATGCATACAAGATGAGATTATTCCCTTATCTAGGTGCGTTGAGTCATTTGTTAGCATGCACGGTGTTATCGCCTAACGATTCTAGCAGTAGTGTCTGTATTATTATGTGTATAGGCTAATCAAAGACAGGTTCATTAGAGCCACCCACCTTAGCGATGATCGCATCGGCCGAGCGAGACTCCGAGCACGCCTTTGAAAGTATAAAACTGTATTCTCCTGATGGTCCAAGTCTATTGCCTTTGCCTTAAGCGAGTTATTTCGCCGAGCAAGACGGGGTTTGAGTCGTTGTACTTGCACCGTTTGAGTCGGTGTCACTCTCCATTCCCAGTATACGTATCTTAAATTACGTGTGCGGCTTGAATGTATTTGTTTAATATTTATCATGTATTTGTTTTGTATTTAAATTCCCTTAATTCTCCGCTAATTATTTTTCTGTATTTTATTCTCTGCTTTTGTTTGATCATTGGGTTCGGCTTGGATTGGTTTTATTTTGGTGTTT
>JANAVB010044047.1:0-37364 GCA_029216955.1 Iris pallida
CCACTTTCTTTCTGAAAGCTATTTTTTCTGCGTAGAGGTTCTTCCGGGCTCTCTACGTCTGCAGCATGTGTTTGTCTTTGGGTGGAAGTTGGGGTCGTCACTTCTTCTCTGTGAGCCGACTCAGCCTGTTGCCGAGACTGCGATCGAGTAGTGACCCTTTTCGAAGAGTCTACAGCAATCTTCTTCTTAGAGACAGGAGAAGATGGTTCTTCTGCCTTCCTCTTCTTCTTCTCCTTAATCGGAGATCTTACAACTTTCAAAGAAACACGCAGCGGTTCGTAGACTTCTTCAGGGAAGTTGGCTTCCCTTGAAGCTTCTAGAGGTGCATCAGCTGGCTCGTGCTCTCCATCATTACCAGGAGGCAACAAAACAGGTGCTCCTTTTCTAAATCGTGTCACCGTCGCAAAGCTGTCTGTTAAATTGAAGTTCTCAGCAAAAGTGTTTGCTGACGTATAAAAGATCGAATAAGTATACAGTATGCGCGGGCCACGGTCATTCTTTGTCGGCATCGAAAACATCGTCTTTGTGTCATGGGCATTATAATAGGCCCAAGCCCGGGCCCCATCAATCAAATAACCTTTTCTCTGTAGGCATATTATGGCATTGCCTACGTGGAATTGGTCGTAGCCGAATTGGCGTACAAAACGGCTTGGGAGATAAGGTTCAAGATAGCATTCATCTTCGAACCGGTATACTAGATGTGATGGCCGAATCGTCCTCAACCAGTCAAAAGCTGTATGGCCCAAAGGCTGCATTCTCACTGAGTCGACGAGCTTCGTTGACATATATTCGTAACCAGCCGGAGGCGGAACACAGAAGAAGTTCCATCATTTGTCCAGGTTCAAGACTCGTTGCAGTTTTCAAAGTGGTATAGATCCACTTACATACAGAATATCTTCTCAGAAAACTGCCGCTCACTGCTCCCATAGCAGGGTTCATTAAGGAAGGATGGTGTAGAAGCAGCCATCCAAACAGATATATATAAGGCAGTTCCAGCCGAGGAAAGTGTTCCTTTTCACCTTTTCCTTGAATCATCGAATCAACGAAGAGACGGAGGCTGGCATTCATTCTACATGTCATTACTGACAATAAATCCATCCGGTAGCCGAAAACTAGACGGACGGCAGTAAACAGTACGCCGCGATGGAAGCGGTCAACTGCACTGGCCCCAGGAACGACATATCGTCGAAGCCAGTAGGTAAGGAAACCTGCCAGTTGGGCTTCCTTTGACATGGGCCTGTAACCCATCCTCATAAAACTCTCGACGATGTCTCCTTCCTTGAAAGGAGGATACTGAAGATCATCCTCAATCTTGATATACATCTCGTTGTGCGTCTCCATCAACTCTATCACATCGCTATTGCAAAGCGGTTTGAAGAAGTTGGGATTGCATTTTTCATGTTCTTTGGTCTTCTTCTCGATAATATGGTTGAAGAAAAGATATAGCAACCATTTGGTCGAATAGCACGTGCCGGCCGTGCCACTCTTGTAGTATAGAGAGCAAATCTTGTAGTGGCAGAGTAGCTCTTCAAAAACATCTACCATACGGGCATTCTCCTGGCGCAGTCTGTCCAACTCATCATTTGTTGGGACAAACTCTTCATAAGGGATATCCTCCATCGGCAGATTTGAGATATACTTCATCTCATGCAAGGCTAATCCAATTTCCCGCGTGGCGTCATGAAAGTCCCAGTCCTATAATTATATCTCTCCGCCAACGCAAGGAATAGATGTGGATTAGGGGGGAAGCCATAGACTGTGGCATACACTGCCTGATACAGATCAATCTCTTTAAGCTGATCTTCAAATTGAACCAATATCCAATTGGCTATACAGATCCACCTTTTATTATCCGGGTTCACAAGACCTGTCAACCGCAGATCTTGGTCCGGATACCTCCATTCCACCTTCGCAAACTCATTTACAAATATTAGAGTTCTTACTGGTAGCAGCAGAGAAGAATCTTCCGGCGGGATGCAACCGAGTTTTAGTCCTCTGAGTAGAGAGCTATGTCGCTCAGAGGAATTGTAGAATATATATTTATGATCTGGCCCCTTCTTAACACAGATATTACCCACTCGGGCCTGCTGCAACGGAGTTATATCCCATTCCATTCTTCTGGGATAGCTTGTAAAAGCATATCTAGACAGAGGGAGACATCTGAAGATCTCTGGCAGAAGTATCGTCTTCTCGCCCCTTTGGAAAATTCTCTGCTCCATGCGAGGCCTTGGCTGAGAATTCTTGTCAAAAGCCTCACCAAACAAGAACAGAGGTTTTTTATGGGTGACAGTGTCAACAGTTTGAAAAGGCTGCTCGTTCATTAGACACAATAAAGTATCATTATCCAGTACAATCAGGACAGCCTGCCGAGCCGACGGTAAAGCATATTGAGGAAAAGAGACATGAGAGAGATCTTTCTTGAATGCTGATTTAGACAGAGATCCTGCAAGAACCTCGTAGTTGGGATCTTCTTTGAGGTTAATTGCATCAAATAAAGAGACAAAGATCAGTATGTGCAAAAGATTTCTTCACAAATTCATCAAATTACGCTATGTGAAATAAACTATCAGATTACGCCAGCACAACCAATGTGCGCAAGACATCAGATTGCGCCAACCTACTTGCGCAAGACACCAGTTTGCGCTAGCAACTGACCTATGTAAAACATCAGATTACGTATCAATGCACAAATCGATGGATTGCGCTAATCATTTTGTCAGCGCTTTCCAACCGATTGTGCAAGGATACAGTTTTCATAAAAATGAAAACTGTTGAACATGCAGCCGAAACCCTAAACAGGGTGGCGCAAGTGGTTGAGAATACCATCAATCTCTAAAAAAAGAGAGGCATGAAAGTTCAAAACATCAAAAACCCTAAAATGGGTTTCGATCATGGTTCGTCATTCACCTTGCAGAGCTGGGTGACCCATCTTGTGACGAGAGACTCGTGGTGCAACACGAGTCGAAGGTTCGACAGGGGCCTTTTCCTTCTCAGTGGCCGATCGCTTGGGCGCCATTGATGTTGATGACAAGAAGAGGAAGAAGGAGTCGGAGAAGGAGAGGAGTTTCTTTCTCTTGAGGATTCAAAAGCAAAGTAAAGATTAAAAAGAATGAAAGATGAAACTATTTATAGTTTCTCACAGAATTGTAACAGTCACCTCCGATTGCGCCGAGAAAGTCGGAGCTAATTCCTCCAAACGCGTAGCCAGAGCGCAACTTGATTTCAAATTTGAAATTCAAAGTATTTCGAAACTTTGAATATTTTTAAAATTTAAAAACTTTGAAGGGGGTCTTGTAAGTCCTAAAAATCAAGTTGCATCCATCAAACAGGCAGAGAAATCTAAAATTGAGCACTCTTCAATGAACTGCACTGTAGGCAGACTGTGCTACAAATCAACTGTGCTAGCCTGAACTGCGCCAATGCCCGAGCGCGCTAGGCTGACGTGGCAATGCCATCATTACCTGACAAGAAGATCAAATCTTCTGACAGCCTGACAGCCCGAAAAGCGAGGAGTCTATTCATTTCTCGTGCCGTGCCGCCTTCTAGGACAGCTGTCCAAATCCTAGCACGGTCCAGCTGCCAAACCCTAGCGCGGTCCAACTGTCCAATGCCAGCACAATCTATCGACTAGATCTGAGCGTAGTCTGAAGCTAGCGCTATTCAAGTGGCACAATCCATCAAACTTGTTGAAGATAACTGACATTTATTACGTGGATTACATGCCATCAATTGCTCGCCATGTGGCAACCGCCTGCACACGACCAAGCGTATTTCAATCAAACAATGTCGCGCGTCTGAGTACGGTTAGCCCACGATCGAGCAACTGCCCAATGGCCAGTGCGGTTTGCAGTCTGCACAGTCTGCCTCCAGCGCAAACCATTGTGCGCAATCCAGAATAACTACAAAATAGTTATTTCTAGAACTCTATAAATAGAGTTTCAAGCTCTTTATTTAAAACGATCATATTATCATCAGAGATCAGGAGTTCTTGTCCAAGTGCTGCTGTATTTTTCAAAGGCTATCGTCTTCAAAGTTCACATCGTCCAAGGAATAAACCGATCGTCTTCAGATCGGATTCCTGTAGTTGTACTTTTCCAGAATTCATTGTACTCTTGTACTATTCTTTAAAGTTTGTGAAATAAAAGACTTTTGTTTTTGCAAACACTTATAGGCTTGACTTGCCACCTGCACTAGTGGGAGTCCATAACGTATTTCATGTGTCGCAGTTGAAACGGTATGTGGCAGATCCTAGCTATGTACTCGATCACTCAGAGATTGAGGTGGGACCTACTCTTAGCTATCCAGAGCAGCCTGTAGAGATTCTGGATCGACGAGAGAAGCTTCTGAGAAACAAGGTGATACCCTTGGTTCGCGTCGCATAGGCATCATTCTCCATGAGAGTCTACATGGGAGCAGGATGATGAGATGCGCGAGCGATACCCACATCTATTTGGACCTTGAGGTATGATTGTCTATCCTTCTTATCAGTTTAGTTTTGCCTTTCAATTTTGAGGACAAAATTATTTTAAGTAGGGTCGATTTGTCACTACCATATTTTAGCTTGAGGGTATTTTGGTCATTTTGGAAATTTTGAATTTAAATTGAATTGTTTGAGTGATGGTTGTTATTTTTGAGACTAACCGAGATGTTGACTTTGACTTTAGTGACTTGGTTAGCATGGTATGGGCCCTAGTCTAACTTAAGTCGACCCAAGTTGACTTGTTTTGGACTAAGTTGCATGGAGAGATTAGGGCTTTAGGTGTTTGAACTAATGGCTAAGGGTTTGAACCATTTAACATTTAAACTTGGCCCAAGCCAACTAGCCATCAACCCTAACCCTAATTTCTTCCCTAAGTGGCCGGTCTAGGGCTCCCCCTTTCTATTTAATCTCTCCTATTCAATCTTGCATTTTTTTACACCACTTTCACTTTTGGCATGAACAAGGTTTGTCCCCTTTGCAATCTTCCCTAATTTCTTCATTTATCTTTCTTTTGACTCTAGTCTTTTGCACTATGATCTAATTAATGTCTATTTACTGTTGGTGGTGAGTAATCTCAGCTTTGGTACAATTTGGGGCTTTTGAGTTGCAAGAAGGATCCTTCTATTTGGGGCTTTTTCCTTGAGTTTGACACTCAAAAGATAAACCCCTCAAACCACCTTCATTTCCTAATTTTTTTGCATGGATGCATAGATCTAGGTGTCCCCTAGCAGTGGAGTTAGTCTTGTATGATTTTGTGTCATTTGGTGTTCGTATCGGACACGTATCATAGGATGTACGAATGTGTTTAATGAAATGTCACCAACGATTTTTAATTGATATTTTTGAAAAGTATTTGAATATATTTGCTGAGTTGTATGTATACTTTGATTCCCCACAAGACTGAGCAAATTTTTGAGTCGTGTCCGTGTCCAAAACGGACACGAACACGCTCGCTGCACACACGAGCAGTGTCCTGTTGCTCGGGGATCACGTAGGATACGACACGACACAAGGAGGGCTGAGACTTGGTGGACACATTGGGGCACTGACTGACACCACACCCTAGAAGTTTGACACGATATCGTGTCGTATCGAGGGAGCACGGACACGTGCACTAGTTTTGCACTGCGCACACACAGTCGGTTTCGTACCTCTGATACGGGCTTCGTGTCCCTCGTGGACACGTCGTGGTGACGTATCAGGCTGACACGAACGTAGCTCTACCCTAGGCGAACACGAGGACACGTGCACGAGTGGTGTCGTGTTGTGTGTCGTGTCCTGGATCGACGGACACGCGTGCACGAGACTGTGTGTCTGTGCGTGTGTCTGTGAGTGTTCGAATGGGTGTGGACACGTTGTGTCCTATATTGGTGGACACAAATTGGCATGTATGACACATACACATGTGCACTAATCTTTATTAACCTCTAATTTGATAATTCATGTTTCATTTCAAAATCAAATTACATTTCCCCTCATTCTCTGATACGCACAGTATTAATGTATCTTTCCTGAGAATTTCAAATGGTTTAAATTCATTTCAAATAAAATTTCATATGCTAATGTAACACCTAGTTTTCTAAAATGAGGGTAATTTTGAAATTTTGTATTTTAATTTATTTAATTATGGTATTTAAGATTTTCCATGATTTTTATTGATTTTTAATCATTTTAAAATCATGACTTATGATTTTGGTGTTTGGCTAGTGTAACCTTGGAGACTGTTGACCTAGAGCCTAGCCATGTGATTAGGATGTTTAAATTAGTATATTTTAGTCTAAAGGGTATTTTGGTCATTTTAGGTTTTAATTGACTTATTTATGATTTATTGGAATTTGTGTGATTTTAATTATTATTTAAATAAGTGCTATGTGCTATGATGGGTTTTAGCCTAGTGAAGCCTAACCTAGAAGCTTAGACTTAACCCATGGGCTAAGTAGGATGGTTAACTTAAGTTGAGGGTAGAAATTATCAAGTTAGAAATCAAATGGGAGTTTTAGTCATGAGAATTGATTTTTGAGAATGGGCCCTTAGAAACTTAGATGTAACATGACTTAGAGAGGGAGGCCCATGGCCCAACTAACTAAACCCTAACCCTAGCATTTATGACAGCCACCTAGGGATCCACACTCCTATTTAATGTCTCCTCAAACTTAGGGCTAGCCTCCTTAGAAAAATAGCAAGTTGAAAATAGAGGTAAAACCCTTTCTTCCCCAATCCATAACTCCTCCATTTCAACTCCTTTTTCTTCCTAATTTCTTGCAATAGATTCTAATCTCTGTGTCTTTGATGACTATGGTGACAAATTCCAGGGAAGGGGCAATTTGGAAGAGTTGGGTAGCTTGAGGAACAACTCACTTTGGAGCTTTTTGAGCCATTTCAAACTTATAGGTAAATCCCTATTCTCTCCACCAAATTTTGATTTCATGGTTAGGAAGCCCTAGGTGTCCTCTCTCTGTTGGCATAGGTTTTGCAAGGTTTTGTGTCCGTTTCATGTCCGTATCGGACACATATCCAATAGGAAACCTAGGTGTTTGTAGAAATGCCACATAGGATTTAATTTTCGTATTTTTGAAATGTGATTGCATGGATTTGTAGATCTTGATGTGTGCATTAATTTTTGTGAAGGTGTCCTAGTGTTTTGTGTCCTTTTGTGTCATGTTTTTGTACGAGGACACGCTGCACGAGCCACACCCCTGTGTCCTGCCTATCGGGGGCTAGAACACGAGAAGGACACGTCGTGTCCTAATTTTTGGGGTAAACTATGGGGCAATGTCAACGACCACACTCCCAAAATTTGGGAGTGTCTCGTGGACTGTGCACAGAGCTTTTAAGCTCGCACGGGTCGCGCGCTGTCGCGCGCGGGCTGGTGTACGAGTGCACAGACACCACTGATACACGTGTCGTATCGTGTCTTTGGGACTCGTGGACACTGTGCAGTGTGTGTCAGACCTAGGTATATCCTAGGTGAACCCTTGGACACGAGCACGTGCCGTGTCGTATCGTGTGTCGCGTGTGGGATACACGTGCACGCGTACACGACGATTGTGGTGCACTGTTTGGGTCTGTGTTTGTGCAATTGATTGGGACACGTTTCGTGTCCAATTTGTGGACACGAGGACACTCTCTTATACACTCACATGTATGTCCTTAATTACCAACCCTTAGCCTCCATTATTAATGAGTTTTGAATTGATTTGAGGAGTTTCCCATTCTCGACTGATACGAACGTTCAGTTCTTAAATTCCTGAGTTAAGATTTCATTTTTGAACTATTTCTAATGTTTATTTGTCATATTAAATTAATAGTACATGTGTATTAGTACCTGCTAGATTAAACTCCCATGATAGATTAGGTTTTCATTGGTGTAATGGGATTTTGATGTGGATGGGGCTGTGCATGTGTGGACTGATGCACAGTCCTAGTATTCAATCCTGAACTTTAACTTCTTCTTTTAAAAACTGAATTTCCTGTTTTGTTGCCATGATTGAATCTTATACATAGGTGGTTGGACTATTACAACGTAGATTAAATTCGTATTAGTTAGTTTGTGTTGTTAAATTTGAATTTGGGATGAGACATAACTGTCTTTTTATAAAAACCTGAGAACACTTGATTATTAAACTGAAATTCTGAGTTCCTACTTATGTTCCCTGTTGGTTAGCTTCATGGATGACTGAATGCACACACAAATGTTTGATGCAACCACACACCAGTGTTAGCTCACTGGTTCCTAAATTAGTTTCCTTTCCCTATAATCTAAGTATTGATTTTCATTCCCTTCCTTGAACTGAAGTCTAATGTTATTAGCCATGTTAAATTGAATGTCTTATTAAACTGAAATTCCCATGTCCCTAACTGAGATTTCACTCACTGTTTAGTAAACACACATTGCTAAATACATTCAAAACTGAACTGGATTTACCAAGTTATTAACCTGGGATTTCTGTTACTGCCCTGTTCAGTTTTTCTTCTTTCTTTTCTGATGAAATAATATATATGGTTAAATTGGGGTAGTATAACTGTTAAACTGTTCTGAGTTTGGTTCCATAAAATCTGAGAATAACTTGGATGTTGTTGAGATATGTTCCTGAGAATGAGTGGCAACTTTATATTGATTTGTTTTGTACAAACCTTCCCTTAGCCCATACCCACATATACATGACAACACAGGACACCCCCTTAGTTCCCTGTCAACAAGTTTTCCTATTTACACTCTCACACATTCCTATCTAACTCACACACATAGTTATTCACTGTCACCATGTCTTAATGACAATTGCTAACCTGAACACAGGCCTATAGGTTAGACCCTGTTTCACCCATGTTGAATTTCCCACACACACATATCACAAATGCCCACACATACACACTGTTTGTAAACTGTATACCTGGAACCTGAGAAATAACTGTCACATTGATTCCTATTTTCACTCACACTCACCCATCAAATCTGAGACCTAAATGTTACCCATACACACATGCACTAAACTGAAATCTGGAAACAGCTACCATATCACATCTATGCATTATTATCACAACACACACATTTCCTCCTATTCACAAGTGCCCTATACAAATTGACAAACACATTTCACCATTTCACTCTTTCATTCCTTATGTATATATATGGTGTATATACATACAAGCATGATGGTATGCATAATGTATAGATGCCTTGTTGTATGGATATGGGAGTGCATATGTGTATGCATGTGTGATGTGAAATGCAATATACATATATGTATTATAGAGTGCCATGTACTTATATATATATATATATATGCATATGAAATGTAATGTATGTAATGTATATAACATATTCATGGTAGCTATAGATTTGCATGTTGTAGGTATAACTTGTATATGTTAAACCTATGTAATGTGTGTTTTGATAAGCTTAGTTGGCATTGTGTTGTGGTTGTGTGCTAGCCTAGGTTTAGTTAGCGTTGGCTAGACTTGGTTGACTGGTTTAGACTAGGGTTAGACCTAGAATGGCTAGCTTGACCAAGTTTAACCTTGTTTGACCTAGTTTGACTAAATTAGATTAGAATTGACCTAGTTTGACTTCTAGGGTTGACCAGAGTTGACCAAGAGTTGACTTTGGCCTAGATTGACTTAGAATCATGCAGAATGCATAGTAGGACTTCATTATACTATTTTGGACTTGTTGTGACTTGTGTTGTTCTATAGGAGACAGACACCACTCCTCGGATAGTATATTTCTTCAGACACTCAGGATATCAGGCGAGTACATTCTCTGACCGTTTTATACTTGTCTGGATTTATATTCTTGCTCTAGATTACTGTACTTGATGCTGACACGATCATTATTACGGATTGGTACTATACGGATCTTCTTCTGAGATGTTATCTCCTTGTATTCACTAAATACATATTGTGATGTGCGTTTCACTTACATATTGTATTTATTGAACACCCTTATCATTGTACACTCATTGTGCATATTGTACTCTCATTATCATATTGAGCCATTGTACAAGCCATTGCACAAGCCATTGTATAAGCCATTGTACAAGCCATTGTATAAGGTAACATAACTGAATTGGATCCTTGTGTATTGATTGGGGGAGGGAGAGTAGAAGTGGTTATGTGATCAATCCTATTGTATAAGAAATTGTATATGTCCATTGTACACCCACGTACAAAGGAGTCCCATTTTATTGTATAACCTAACCCGTTTACATAACCATATTGTGCTCTAAATCACATGTTGCTACAGTTCTTACTTATCATATATAGATATTTCCCATTATCAAATCTCTGCTGTTTTCATATACATTCTTCTTTCAACGTTTCATGTACCTTACTCTATTGCATGCTTTATATTTCCTAACTTGATATGAACTGCGTGAGATATTTTGTGCTCGCTCCTGTCCTGACTGGACCTGTTGAAAATATTACAGAGGATGAGGATGAGGCCTGTATAGACACCTTCTATGGGACAGCTGTAGATGGCTCGTGTGACCCAAATTTCCAGCCTGATCCACTAGCTTAGAGACTGAGGCTTCCTAGTCTAGGTTTACTATTTCTGTCATTTGAGATCTAGATTGTATATATTCTTTCATATTTAGTAGTTGTGACTTGTATTCTGGATGTTGTTGAGATGTTATCTTAGACACTTAGACTCTCTGGTTATCATGTATATTCTTTTATTCCAGTATTTTATCTATCTATCTTTTCATTTTACCATTCTGCCTTAGATGTGATTGAGACTGTATATTGCTATGTCACCTCCATTCGGAGTGTATATACTGTACAGGTACCTTTATATTGTTAGATAATTGACCTAGGACAGCGTTCTACCGCCGATACTACGGCGTAGGCTGGGCGTTGTTACGTTCTCGTACCCTCACAGTTGGTGCGGGTCGTGACACGTTTTTAGTGGTGGCCCATGCAGGTCGAGTTTATGTAGTGGTATTCGAACTAGAGTACCACTACAGCCTGCAGTAGGATTAGAATATTTTTGGAGGTACTCAATCACATTAGGAAAAGCTCTTAATCTGATTCTTGTTATCAAATTCTTGCTACTTTAATACTTTCTTTTGAAATAAACTGTCCTCCCTTGACTTATCGCTTCCTTCTCAGCAATTGATACCCTTGTTTGATCTGTCTTCAGGATGGTGGAGACGCGGTTACAGCGTACCACTCAGGGGGATACTGTAGAGGGGACTGCTACCTCTCATCCAGTTCAGCAGGGTCGGGAGGCTACAGCTCCTGCCATCTCTGCTCATATTGGGACTTCAGCAGCAGTAGAGGGTATGCCTTCACCAGTTCGGAGGCAGGACCCAGTCATCCCAGAGGTACCGTTCCAGCAGCCGCCACCTACAGGACACGTGGACGCGGCACAGATGTTTGTGTACTTTCAGCAGTTTATGGAGATGCAGCAGACCCGACAGGAAAGGGGCATGGAGCTGGCCATTACGACAGTCGCAGCTCGACAAGTAGTCCAGCAGCCGAAGACACACCGGATAGAGCAGTTCCAAAAGATGAGCCCCAGAGACTTCCTGGGGACGGAAGGGATTTTATATGCTGATGAGTGGATCGAGCATATAGAGGAGATCTTCCGCCTGGCTCGGATACCGGCAGATCTCCAGATAGAGGCAGCAGCTAGCCGGATGCGAGATCTTGCTCGCACCTGGTACCAGTCAGACCCCAGGATGGAGGTAGCTGGGCAGACTTGGGAGCAGTTCAAGGGCTTCTTCAAGAAGAAGTTCTTCCCAGATTCAGCACTCAGAGCCTTGGAGTCGCAGTTCGAGAGCCTAGTCCAGGGAAGTCTTTCAGTGGAAGAGTACGCAGGGGAGTTTGGCCGCCTCGGCAGGTTCGTAGAGGGCTTGAGCGGGACGCGAAGGCCCAGAGGTTCTGGAAGGGTCTGGTCAAGGAGGTCAAGTCCCTGACCAAGGGTAACAGGGATGCCACTTTTGAGGAGATCTTGACGGGAGCCTTATTGGCAGAGGATGATCTTGAGCTGAGGCTCAAGAGGGGGCGAAACCCAGTTGGGGGTAGCAGCAGCGGAGGCCAGGCCAAGAGGCCTCACATACAGATTCAGCAGCAGTATCAGCAGCCGATGGTCCACTTCCAGCAGCAGCAGCAGAGTCCTGTTCAGCATCAGGGACAGAGACAGGTACTGTATCAGCAGGCACCCAGGCAGCAGCAGAACACTGCGTGCAACTTCTGTAAGAAGCCAGGCCATTGGTGGAACGATTGCAGGAAGAGGCTGGGAATGTGTTTACTTTGCAGTTCAGCAGAGCATCAGTGTAGAGAGTGTTCCAAGAACCCGACACCATTGGCCCAGATAGCACCAGGAGCTAGGGCTTCGGCAGGGCAGCAGAGGGGACCACCATTGCAGACTCAGCAGGAGAGGTTCGTATAGCATCAGCAGCAGGCCAGGGGAGGCCAGCCAGGGCGATCTTTCGCCATGACAGCCGAGGATGCTCAGGCCGTTGGAGATCTAGTTGCAGGTTCCGTTCTTGATTTAAATTCTATAATTACTGCCTTGAAATTCGATTCTCTCTGTTCCTTGTTGGTTGATCAATTCTGTCTTGTTGTTTTTGTGTTATGTTTGATTTTCTTCTGAGATGAATCATATGGGCTACGTCACCCAGTTATGGAATCTAGAATCTTCGATAATCGTGTTAGCTGGCATAGTGAGGACATATAGTCAGATTTAGGATGTATTTCTCGGGTGTAGGAATTTAAGATTTTCGCTGCCAAGCATGCGGCAATGCAAAAATTTTAAATACCATGATTCTAGAGGTATGTGCCTTAGTCAAGGACTCTGTGATTATCGTAGCCTTGCTCACTAACACGACAAAGATTCTGATTATCATGATTTTGGACAGACGCATATGATTATCTGACGGTATGATTGAGACTTTGATTGTGGGGGTGTTTGACCTAGAAGGACTACTACCATTTTAATTTCGAGGACGAAATTTTTCTAAGGTGTGTAGACTTGTAACACCCAGTTTTCTAAAATAAGGGTAATTTTGAAATTTTGTATTTTAATTTATTTAATTATGGTATTTAAGATTTTCCATGATTTTTATTGATTTTTAATCATTTTAAAACTATTTTAAAATCATGACTTATGATTTTGGTGTTTGGCTAGTGTAACCTTGGAGACTGTTGACCTAGAGCCTAGCCATGTGATTAGGATGTTTAAATTAGTACATTTTAGCCTAGAGGGTATTTTGGTCATTTTAGGTTTTAATTGAATTATTTATGATTTATTGGAATTTGTGTGATTTTAATTATTATTTAAATAAGTGCTATGTTCTATGATGGGTTTTAGCCTAGTGAAGCCTAACCTAGAAGCTTAGACTTAACCCATGGGCTAAGTAGGATGGTTAACTTAAGTTGAGGGTAGAAATTATCAAGTTAGAAATCAAATGGGAGTTTTGGTCATGAGAATTAATTTTTGAGAATGGGCCCTTAGAAACTTAGATGTAACTTGACTTAGAGAGGGAGGCCCAAGGCCCAACTAACTAAACCCTAACCCTAGCATTTATGACAGCCACCTAGGGATCCACACTCCTATTTAATGTCTCCTCAAACTTAGGGCTAGCCTCCTTAGAAAAATAGCAAGTTGAAAATAGAGGTAAAATCCTTTCTTCCCCAATCCATAACTCCTCCATTTCAACTCCTTTTTCTTCCTAATTTCTTGAAATAGATTCTAATCTCTGTGTTTTTGATGACTATGGTGACAAATTCCAGGGAAGGGGCAATTTGGAAGAGTTGGGTAGCTTGAGGAACAACTCACTTTGGGGCTTTTTGAGCCATTTAAAACTTATAGGTAAATCCCTATTCTCTCCACCAAATTTTGATTTCTTTGCATGGTTAGGAAGCCCTAGGTGTCTTCTCTCTGTTGGTATAGGTTTTGCAAGATTTTGTGTCCGTTTCGTGTCCGTATCGGACACATATCCAATAGGAAACATAGGTGTTTCTAGAAATGTCACATAGGATTTAATTTTCGTATTTTTTAAATATGATTGCATGGATTTGTAGATCTTGATGTGTGCATTAACTTTTGTGAAGGTGTCCTAGTGTTTTGTGTCCTTTTGTGTCCTGTTTTTGCACGAGGACACGCTACACGAGCCACACCCCTGTGTCCTGCCTATCGGGGGCTAGAACACGAGACACAGGACACGTTGTGTCCTAATTTTTGGGGTGAACCATGGGGCAATGTCTACGACCACACTCCCAATATTTAGGAGTGCCTCGTGGACTGTGCACGGAGCTTTTAAGCTCGTACGGGTCGCGCGCTGTCGCGTACGGGCTGATGTACGAGTGCACAGACACCACTGATACGCGTGTCGTATCGTGTCTGTGGGACTCGTGGACACTGTGCAGTGTGTGTCAGACCTAGGTCTATCCTAGGTGAACCCTTGGACACGAGCACGTGCCGTGTCGTGTCGTGTGTCACGTGTAGGATACACGTGCACGCGTGCACGATGATTGTGGTGCACTGTTTGGGTCTGTGTTTGTGCAATTGATTGGGACACGTTTCGTGTCCAATTTATGGACACGAGGACACTCTCTTATATACTCACATGTATGTCCTTAATTACCAACCCTTAGCCTCCATTATTAATGAGTTTGAATTGATTTGAGGAGTTTCCCATTCTCGACTGATACGAACGTTCAGTTCTTAAATTCCTGAGTTAAGATTTCATTTTTGAACTGTTTCTAATGTTTATTTGTCATATTAAATTAATAGTACATGTGTATTAGTACCTGCTAGATTAAACTCCCATGATAGATTAGGTTTTTCATTGGTGTAATAGGATTTTGATGGGATGGGGCTGTGCATGTGTGGACTGATGCACAGTCCTAGTATTCAATCCTGAACTTTAACTTCTTCTTTTAAAAACTGAATTTCCTGTTTTGTTGCCATGATTGAATCTTATACATAGGTGGTTGGACTATTACAAGGTAGATTAAATTCGTATTAGTTAGTTTGTGTTGTTAAATTCGAATTTGGGATAAGACATAACTGTCATTTTATAAAAACCTGAGAACACTTGATTATTAAACTGAAATTCTGAGTTCCTACTTATGTTCCCTGTTGGTTAGCTTCATGGATGACTGAATGCACACACAAATGTTTGATGCAACCACACACCAGTGTTAGCTCACTGGTTCCTAAATTAGTTTCCTTCCCCTATAATCTAAGTATTGATTTTCATTCCCTTCCTTGAACTGAAGTCTAATGTTATTAGCCATGTTAAATTGAATGTCTTATTAAACTGAAATTCCCATGTCCCTAACTGAGATTTCACTCACTGTTTAGTAAACACACATTGCTAAATACATTCAAAACTGAACTGGATTTACCAAGTTATTAACCTGGGATTTCTGTTATGCCCTGTTCAGTTTTTCTTCTTTCTTTTCTGATGAGATAATGTATTATGGTTAAATTAGGGTAGTATAACTGTTAAACTGTTCTGAGTTTGGTTCCATAAAATCTGAGAATAACTTGGATGTTGTTGAGATGTGTTCCTGAGAATAAGTGGCAACTTTACATTGATTTGTTTTGTACAAACCTTCCCTTAGCCCATACCCATATATACATGACGACACAGGACACCCCTTAGTTCCCTGTCAACAAGTTTTCCTATTTACACTCTCACACATTCCTATCTAACTCACACACATAGTTATTCACTGTCACCATATCTTAATGACAATTGCTAACCTGAACACAGGCCTATAGGTTAGACCCTATTTTACCCATGTTGAATTTCCCACACACATATCACAAATGCCCACACATACACACTGTTTGTAAACTGTATACCTGGAACCTGAGAAATAACTGTCACATTGATTCCTAATATTTTCACTCACACTCACCCATCAACTCTGAGACCTAAATGTTACCCATACACATGCACTAAACTGAAATCTGGAAACAGCTACCATATCATCTATGTATTATTATCACAACACACACATTTCCTCCTATTCACAAGTGCCCTATACAAATTGACACACACATTTCACCCTTTCACTCTTTCATTCCTTTTGTATATATATATGGTATATATACATACAAGCATGATGGTATGCATATTGTATAGATGCCTTGTTGTATGGATATGGGAGTGCATATGTGTATGCATGTGTGATGTAAAATGCAATATACAATATGTATTATAGAGTGCCATGTATATATATATATGCATATGAAATGTAATGTATGTAATGTATATAACATATTCATGGTAGCTATAGATTTGCATGTTGTAGTATGGTATATAGGTATAACTTGTATATGTTAAACATATATAATGTGTGTTTGATAAGCTTAGTTGGCATTGTGTTGTGGTTGTGTGCTAGCCTAGGTTTAGTTAGGGTTGGCTAGACTTGGTTGACTGGTTTAGACTAGGGTTAGACCTAGAATGGCTAGCTTGACCAAGTTTAACCTTGTTTGACCTAGTTTGACTAAATTAGATTAGAATTGACCTAGTTTGACTTCTAGGGTTAACCAGAGTTGACCAAAAGTTGACTTTGGCCTAGATTGACTTAGAATCATGTAGAATGTATAGTAGGACTTCATTATACCATTTTGGACTTGTTGTGACTTGTGTTGTTCTATAGGAGACAGATACCACTCCTCGGACAGTATATTCTCTTCAGACACTCAGGATATCAGGCGAGTACATTCTCTGACAGTTTCATACTTGTCTGGATTTATATTCTTGCTCTAGATTACTGTACTTGATGCTGACACGATCATTATCATGGATTGGTACTATACGGATCTTCTTCTGAGATGTTATCTCCTTGTATTCACTAAATACATATTGTGATGTACGTTTCACTTACATATTGTATTTATTGAATATCCTTATCATTGTACACTCATTGTGCATATTGTACTCTCATTATCACATTGAACCATTGTACAAGCCATTGTACAAGCCATTGTACAAGCCATTGTATAAGGTAACATAACTGAATTGGATCCTTGTGTATTGATTGGGGGAGGGAGAGTAGAAGTGGTTATGTGATCAATCCTATTGTATCAGAAATTGTATATGTCTATTGTACACCCACGTACAAAGGAGTCCTATTTTATTGTATAACCTAACCCGTTTACATAACCATATTGTGCTCTAAATCACATGTTGCTACAGTTCTTACTTATCATATATAGATATTTCCCATTATCAAATCTCTGATGTTTTCATATACATTCTTCTTTCAGCGTTTCATGTACCTTACTCTATTGCATGCTTTATATTTTCTAACTTGATATGAACTGCGTGAGATGTTTTGTGCTCGTTCCTGTCCTGACTGGACATGTTGAAAATATTACAGAGGATGAGGATGAGGCCTGTATAGACACCTTCTATGGGACAGCTGTAGATGGCTCGTGTGATCCAGATTTCCAGCCTGATCCACTAGCTTAGAGACTGAGGCTTCCTAGTCTAGGTTTACTATTTCTGTCATTTGAGATCTAGATTGTATATATTCTTTCACATTTAGTAGTTGGGACTTGTATTCTGGATGTTGTTGAGATGTTATCTTAGACACTTAGACTCTCTGGTTGTCATGTATATTCTTTCGTTCCAGTATTTTATCTATCTATCTTTTTATTTTACCATTCTGCCTTAGATGTGATTGAGACTGTATATTGCTATGTCACCCATTCGGAGTGTATATACTGTACAGGTACCTTTATATTGTTAGATGATTGACCTAGGACAGCGTTCTACCGCCGACACTGCGGCATAGGCTGGGCGTTGTTACGTTCTCGTACCCTCACAGTGGGTGCGGGTCGTGACAGCTAAATTATGTGTTATATGGCTGGGATATGTATTGGTATGTTGGGGTTTCATGTGGGGAAGATTTACTTGGATTTATGATGTGTTCGAGTTTGTTTTGACACTCGATTGTATATTAACTGAACTGGAATGTGGTAATAACTAAAAATTGAGTTCTTAGACTCGAAATTTGATTTTCAATGATAATATTAGTTGATAACAGGACTGATTAATGATGATTCATATTTAGGTTGTATGTGTGGGTATCATTTTATTATTAGGGACGTTTTGAATGTCTGATACTTAACTGAATAGGGATGGCATAGGGTTTTACCTATTCATATGTATGTTGTTGAATGAGATACATGGTAATGTGTATCCTATCACCCTATTACAACTGTACACACACCCTATGCAAATCACACACACATAGTGACTGAAAACCACACACACACACATATATGTACTGTCACATTATGAATAGAGACACACACATATGTATCCTGTCACATATTGAACTGCTACACTGAAATCTGTCACACACACACACTAAAATGTACACATTTGAATTTCCTATGTATAACCTATACATGTGACATCTCTATCTCTCTATATATAGTATATATATTCATACATGATAATATGTGTATATATGATTTGCCTATAATTTAGTATATGTAATGTGTTTTGAGTATATAATGTATGCCAATGTGGATATGTATATAGGCATGATAGACTACATATAAATTCCTAGGTGTATGCCTATATACATTGAGTATATATTACACCTATATATGTAATGTGTGTGATGACTTGTGTAGCTTTGAAATTGTGTGTGAGTGCTAGCCTAGGCTTGGTTAGGATTAGTGAGACTTGATTGGACTTGGATTGACCTAGTTGACCTAGTTTGACTAGTGTAGTTAACCAGAGTTGACCAAGAGTTGACTTTGGCCTAGATGACCTAGAATTCATATAGAATGTATTGTAAATCTTCAGTATTACCATTCTGGGCATGTTGTGACCTGTGTTCCTCTGTTTAGGACTCATCTACTCTGTCTGGACATTTATATTCATCGGATACTGAGTATACCAGGCGAGTACGTTCTCTGACTGTTTCATACTTGATAGGAATTACATTTATGCTCTACACTACTTTACTTGATGCTGTCACGTTGTTAACACGGATTGGTACTATATGTATCCCTTCATGAGATGTTATCTCCCTCGGGAGCATCGGTTTACAGTATGTCATGTGCGTTTCACTTTCATCATGTATTCTGGTGCTTTCACCATTCATATGCACTCTTGTGATTCATGTACTCTCATGTTCACAGAGCCCCCATGTATACATTCATGTGCACCCATTTATAGGCCTTCATATGATATCATGTGCAATAACATAACTTGTCTGGATCCTTGTGTATTGATTGGGGTACGGGAGAGTATAAATGGTCCAATGAACAATTCTAAAGTAGTGTACTCATGTGCAAACTCTTAGATTACTCATGTGCAAATTCAAGCCGTTCACATGTCTATCTTGTACTCTATATCACTAGCCACTATTAGTTCTTTACTTATAGTAGATACTTCTTTACAGTTATCTCTTTTACTTTATATATTCTTCCGCGTTTCATGTATCTTACTCTATAGCATATTTACATATCCTGTCATACTATGAACTACGTGAGATGTATTATGCTCACTCCTGTCCTGACTGGACCTGTTGAAAATATTACAGATGACATTGAGGAGTTCTGTCCTACATACTATGGAGCAGCCTTAGACGACACCTGCGACTTGGACCTCTAGTAGGATCCATTAGCAGTAGATGCTGATACCCCCATAGATTAGGCTTTATCTTATTTTCAGTTGTTATCTCATTTGGATACTCATTGCATATATCTAAGATTTTGTGATGATTGGATGTTGTGGAGATACTATCTTAGAACTCTTGGACTTCTTCTCTTATTGTATTTCATTTGGCGACTTTGATATCTATCTATCTTATCGTACTTTCTACCTCAGCTGTGATTGAGTTATATATTTCTATATTATCCTCCATTCGGAGCATATACATTGTACAGGTACCTTATAACTGTTAGATGTATGTGGCCTAGGACAGTGTTCTACTACCGCCGATACTGCGGCGTAGGCTGGACATACCCACTTCTCGTGCCCCTACACTGGGTATGGGTCGTGACACCTGTGCGGCCACTGCCAGATGGAGGGGACACTTGTTGACACAAAATTACAGTCAACCAAATATTGATAAAATTGACAATATGATACTTGTCATAATTTAATATGACACATTAAGACTTAACTCAGAACAAGACGGACGACGTCTCGTACATACAGCACACTATGTTTCGAGTCTGTATTTTTACTTTTCTTGAGTCTAGACAAATGTAAACTAAGTTGCACTGTAGTTTGGGCCTATTTCTATCTCCAAGCCTTAAACCAAATGCTCCACCAAAACCAACTAGCCCATTTAGCCCATTAGAACCATTCTGTCTTCTGGAGACAGAGTTTGGGCCGAACTCTGCCTCCACACAGAGTTCAGGCAGAATTTTGTCCTCTAAATTACAGGACCCTAATTTTTAGGGTTTGCTGTATGCTAGTTGTCCAACGGCCAAAAATTTGAATTCTTGACCCAGAATTCTGGCCGAATTCTGCCTATTGCTACTCCTATAAATAGGCCTTGAATTCTCACTTTTTCAATCATCCAATCTTCTCTTCTCTTCTATCTAAAGCCTTATACAAGCCTTACCCTTCTCATCTACTAGCCACAAGCTCCCTAAGCCTTAAACTGCTCAGTGCTCTTCAGTTATGAGTTTGTGCAAGAGTTCAAAAAGTCGCTTGGAAAATTCCAAGCATCGCCACTGCGATCTCTGTAAGAAGTTGACGTGCTCTTCTGAAGAAAAGGCACGGGGTGTATCTACTATTTTACAAATAGTGGATTTAATCCTGAGCTAGAGTTCTCAGGCCTGGACTAGTCCTCCACGAGGGAAACCAGGTTAAAATCGGCTGTGTTTGCGTATGCTTTCTCGCTCTTGATAATTTTCGCATTTACTCTGATTATTTACTGTTGGTGAAAGAGTTTAATTTTTAATTGGATATTATTGTCATAAACATATTCACCTCCCTCTAGAGTTGCCTACTTGTTCTTCAATTGCTATCAGAGCTTTGTTCTCTCAACAGGGACTAACATCCTAGAGCTGATCCATGGCAACCACACAACCCATATTTTCCAATCATGGTGAAGGGCAGTCCACTCATAGGCCTCCCCTATTTGATGGAACAAACTACACCTATTGGAAAACAAGGATGAGTTTTTATCTCAAGTTGCTAGACTTTGACCTGTAGACCATTGTTACCGATGGTTACAAAAAGCCCGCCAGGATAGTTGTCAATGGTGATCTCGTCGAGAAACCCCACGACAAATATTTTGACGAGGAAAAGAAAATGGCAAGTCTAGACGCGAGAGGATTAATGCTTTATTTTGTGCAATAGACAAGAATGAGCTTAACAGGGTCTCAACATGCACCACCTCTCATGAAGTATGGAGACTTTTAGAAGTGACGCGTGAAGGAACCACCCAAGTCAAGGTGTCAAAAATAAGTCGTCTCACTCAAGAATATGAGGCGTTCAAGATGAAGCCTAATGAAACGATCACACAAATGTTTACAAATTCCTCGACGTTATCAATCCCTTGTCATCTCTTGGCAAACAATATACAAATCATGAGAAGATCCGCAAGTTACTTAGGGGGCTACCAAAAATTTGGAACCCTAAGGTAATAGCTATCATAGAAGGCAATGATCTCACTACAATGTCTATAGAGACTTTGATGGGAAAGCTGATAACTCACGAGCTTGACCTCAAAGACTTCGAAGAGCCTGCTCCAAAGGCAAAAGTGATTTCCCTTAAAGCTCATCGTCGAAGGGCTAATCCTGAAGAGACTGATGACGACAATTCGGAAGGTGATGATCAAGCTCTCCTTGTTCACAACTTCAAGAAGTTCCTTCGCTTCAATCAAGAAAGAATGAACAACAAGAAGATGACGAAGAAGAACCAAAATGCTACGGCTGCAAGAAGACTGGACACGTCCGAAAAGACTGTCCATTCGCAAAGAAAAGCAACCGATATGAGAAGCCCTATAAGAAGTCTTCCTCAAGAAATATGCCAACACAAGCATTTGGCATGAAAGCGAAGCTAGTGACTCCGAGGAAGAAAAGGACTCCCTTCAAGACACCGCCAATGTATGCCTTATGGCAACATCCGATAAGGTAACTAGCGATACTCTCGATGATTTCACTTTTGATGAACTTGGCGATGCATTCAATGATTTACTAAACGACCACAAAAAGTTATTAGTAAATATAAGCATGCCAAGGAGAAGATCAAAAGCTATGAAGTCAAGATTCAAAAACTCTCTTCTTTGCTTAATAATGTTAGAGACACTCCACCCACGGAAGACACTAATAAGGTATCTAAGCTTAAGTTAAGCCTACATGATACCGAAACACATATTGAAAAGCAAACACATGAGATCACAGCACTCAACACTGAGCTTGCTAAAGAAAAGAATAGACACAAGATCTCTATTGCTAAAATTGATGGTTTGAATGCTAAGTGTAATGAACTGCATGTTGCCTCTATGAAATTAGAGATTAGATTGGAAAAACAGGTTGCTCAACCTCAAACCCAATCACATAAGACACATACAAAGCACAAGACTACTCAAAATAGTTAAACACGTCATCCACCTGCAGTACATAACATGCTTACATGTACACACTTCCATACAGCACACAAACAATATGTACATAGAAATTATTCTCATAACTATCATTCTACTGCGACACACAATCACCATGCTATACATAGATATAATCATCACCATGTTACATATAGACAAAATCACCACCATGCTGCATATAGACATAACCATCATCCTGCTGCCACATATAATTACTATCCTGCTATTCCACATAATTCTCACCTTGCTACATATAGACATCATCAACATGCTCCTAATACAAATAGACATGCTACTTGTACCTACTGTGGATTACATGGACACATCTCACCACAATGTAGAATTAGGAGATTAGTTGATACAAATCTATATGTATGGGTGTCAAAAACTAACATTTCAGGACCCACAAGAACTTGGGTACCAAAGGTCACATCTACTCTTGATGTAGGTGGACCTTCCTTCCTCAACTAAAAGCAAGTGAATTCTCGATAGTGGATGCTCGTGACATATCACAGGAGACGTAAATCTTTTCGCATCACTATCGATGAAGAGGGAAGGGTATGTATCCTTCGGCAACAACCCTAAAAGGGTATATCATAGGTAATGGTACTATTGGTCATCCTCCTTCTCTTGTAATAAAAGATGTCTGCCTAGTGACCGAGTTAAAGCATAACTTGCTCAGCATAAGTCACCTTGCTGATCATGGATACGATATTAACTTTGGATAAAATAAATGCTACATTTATGATAGGTCAACGGAAGACATCGCTTTTGAAGGGATAAGAGAGGATAACATTTACATTTTTTATCTGTCTAGAGATACTAACAGTGCAGGGAGATGCCTCTATGCCCACAAGGATGAGAGATTGTTGTGGCACCAGCGTCTTGGTCATGCCAATATGGATACTATATCTAGGCTGTCAACAAAGAAGCTAATAAGAGGCTTGCCCGACATCACATTCAAAAAGGACACGGTATGTGCCGAATGTGAGTTGAATAAGGCAACCAAGTCTTCGTTTCATTCAATTAATATTGTAAGTACTACCAGACCCTTACAATACTTCATATGGACTTATTTGGTCCTAGTAGAGTAGCCAGTCTTGGTGAAAAACTCTATGCTTTTGTTATTGTAGATAATTTCTCTAGATTCATTTGGGTTTTCTTTCTTTCAAACAAAAGCGATGTAATTTCTGTTTTCAAAATTTTTGCTAAAAAGGTTCAAAACAAAAAAGGCTACATGATTACTCGAATCCGAAGTGATCATGGAGGCGAATTCGAAAATACTGATTTTAAAAAGTTTTGTGACTCAAATGGTTTGATCATGAGTTTTCTTGTCCTAGAACTCCTCAACAAAATGGTATTGTGGAGCGGAACAATAGGACTCTTGGCGTTATGGCTAGAGTCATGTTGAATAAATTTTTACTTCCGAAATATTTTTGGGCTGAAGCTGTCAGTACAGCATGCCATATTTTAAATAGGGTGCTCATTCGACCTATTACAAAGAAAACACCCTATGAGCTTTGGTTTGGAAGGACACCAAATGTTTCATATTTTGGAGTTTTTGGTTGTCGATGTTTTATCCTTAACACCAAAGACAACTTAGGCAAATTTGATGCCAAAGCTGACAATGGTATCTTTCTTGGCTATGCTGCCAAGAGCAAGGGATATAGAGTATTTAACAAATGCTCATTGATTGTGGAAGAGTCTACAAATGTGACTTTTGATGAAGATAATAGTGCAGCAGCCTCTCCTAACGATGATGTTGAGCCTTCAACTTCTACTCCGATGAATACCACCACTGAAACAAATTCTCTGTAGGTCTTGCCAAAGAAATTCTCTTTCAAGCCTTCACATCCAGAAAACTTGGTAATAGGTGAGCTTTCACGCGGAGTATGTACTCGATCATCATTAAGAAACTCCATTGCTAGCACTGTCTTCATTTCACAAATTGAGCCTAAAACTGTTTTAGAAGCTTTTAATGATGAATTTTAGATTTTTGCCATGCAAGAAGAACTCAATCAATTCGAAAGGAGCCAGGTCTGGGAACTTATTCCGAAGCCAGCTAATCATTCAATTTTTAGTAGGAAATAGGTTTTTCGTACCAAAGTAAATGAAGATGGTTCAGTTACACGCAACAAAGCTCGTCTAGTATCTCAAGGATACAACCAAGAGGAAGGTATCGACTACGATGACATATGTTCCTGTTGCAAGACTGGAATCCATTCGGATGCTTTGTGCATTTGCCAACTTTCAAAATTATAAATTGTTTCAAATGGATGTTAAAAGTGCTTTTCTGAATGGATTTATTAAGGAGGAAGTTTTTGTAAAACAACCCCCTGGTTTTGAAAATCACAAATTTCCTGACCACGTTTTCAAACTCAAGAAAGCGCTATATGGCCTCAAACAACCCCCTAGAGCTGGGTATGAACGCCTAAGCAATTTCTTGCTAGATAAAGGTTTTTCAAAAGGGAAAATTGACACTACATTGTTTATCAAAAGTTTTCAAAATACTATTCTTTTAGTACAAATTTATGTAGATGATATCATATTCGATTCTACTAATGAAAATCTTTGCCAAGATTTTACTAAGTGTATGCAGAACGAATTTGAGATGAGCATGATGGAGGAACTCACCTACTTCCTTGGATTGCAAGTCAAACAAACTTTGCAAGAAACTTTCATCAGCCAGTCAAAATATACAAAAGATATACTGAAAAAATTTGATCTTGACAACGTCAAACCAATCAGCACCCCTATGGCTACTTCGACCAAGCTGGAACCTGATAAAAGCGGCAAACCTGTTGATCAACGTAAGTATCGAGGTATGATTGGTAGTTTACTTTATTTAACTGCTAGTCGTCCCGATATTATGTTTAGTGTTTGTCTGTGTGCTCGCTATTAAGCTATCCTAAGGAATCACACATGTCCGCCGTTAAACGTATCTTTCGATACCTTAAGGGTACTGTTACAGTGGACTTATGGTATCCCAAATCTACATCCTTTGACCTTATTGGTTATTCGGATGCTGATTTTGAAGGATGCAAAGTCGACCATAAAAGTACAAGCGGCACGTGTCATTTATTAGGCAAGGCTCTAGTCTCTTGGTTTAGCAAGAAACAGAATTCCGTCGCACTATCCACAACAGAAGCTGAATATATCGCAGCTGGTCGTTGTTATGCACAAATTATGTGGACGAAGCAAACCTTGCAGACTACAAACCTTTTTTTATGCACATTCCTATATTTTGTGATAACACTAGTGCCATCAACCTTATAAAGAACCCTATATGTCACACACGCACGAAACACATTGAAATTCGTCACCACTTTTTGCGTGATCATCAGCAAAATGGTACTATAAACTTAGAATTTATTGACACTGATCATCAGCTAGTAGATTTTTTTACAAAACCACTATCCGAAGAGCGGTTCAACTTTCTTTGTCGTGAACTAGGAATTTTAGACGAAGCAGTTATTCATTAAAGTAACCTGCGTAAATATCGATTATGTCTTGGTTCTTTGTGATGAATTTGCTATGGGTACAAGCCGAAAGGGTCCTTCTGACAACAAGGCGTAAAAGCCTAAGCGACACGGTACACTAGTCCTCAGGACTACTGATAGCTGGGATTCGGCCCCTGCAGCTACCCTATGGCAATTTCACCATACTAAATTATGACATAACTCCGTGTTTATTACATCGTATACTTTTATTTTGCTAAATTCAAATTTTCGAACTTCAATTTGATTATTTTGATTCAGCTTTCACTTGTTGCAATTCTCTACTTGGATTTCGTACTTTTGCATATTCATCTTTCATATTTTCAACTTTTGCATTACTTCATTCTTATTTGTCTCATTCATATTTTAACTTTATTTCATCCTGATTTCTATTCTGGCCACAAAATCCAGAATTCAGGCCGAACTCTGCCTAACCAAGAGTTCGGGCCAAATTTGGTCTCGTCATTCCAGAACTGTATGCGGGCTCAGCCGCTGATCTGAAATTGATCCAATGGCCCAGATTCCTTCCGACCATTCGAACCCCTGACATTATAACCGGGTTCTCTCCCTCTCTCTCCTCCATTGTCGCCTTCTAAACTTCTCAAAACACTTCCTCTTCAAACCCTAACCCTAGCTCTCTCATTCTAGTGCATATTTCTTCTCCAAATTGAAGGAGAGGGTTTCTTGCATCATTCTCCTCCATACTTTATCATCCTTTTGAGGTATAATTTCACTCTTCTCTCCATCTAAATTTATTATTTTCTTCATTACTCATGGCTCCCAAGTTGTTTAATAGAGAAAAGAGGCTTCGAACCGAGGGTGCGTCCTCTTCGAATCCTCCTCCTCGCAATGAACAACCGGTTCAACAACCGATTCAACAACCCATTCACCCGTTGTTCAATCCACCTCGTCCCATTAACCCCAACACGTACGATGATCGAATATTTGTGTCACTTGATGCTTCAAACGACTAGTTTAGTGATTTTCGATCACGTCCCGTTTGCGCAGGTCAACCTATTAACTTTACTATATTTTCTCAATATGACTCCCTATTCCATAATTTGTGTCTTGATGAACTTGTCACTACAAATTCACTTATCAATTTAAATGCCATTCAAATGTTTTATTGCAATCTTACTCATGATGATTACACGTTTATATTCACGTGTAGCTGGCATTGACATATCTTTTGATGACTTTGAATTGGCTGAATATCTTGAAATTCCGAAACCTAACTCATGGGAGAAACTTGTCGATGCTCGCAAGTTTCAATTCCCCGATGGGCCTTCCCTCGAAAGCTTCAAGGATGATTTGTGTACCCCAAACACACGTCCACGTAAGCTTCTTACCAAATTTCTCAATCCTTACTTCTATGAACTTCATCGCATTATCTTCAACACAATTTTACCCAAAGCGGGATCGACTGATGAGGTTACATATTTTGAGATCTCTTCTTTATATCACCTACACTTCCATATCCTATTCAATCTTCCACGTACCATGATGGACTGGATGATCAATGCTAGGAAGAAGCCAAGGTCTTTGGTCTCTGCTCTCTATCTTCCTATGATTTTCCGTGCTTTTCATGTCCCACTTGATGAGTGTCAGTTCCTCCCTGCCCCCTGCCTTCGTATCTAAGGCACGGCGGCTTCAGGCAGCTATCGGTTCTCCTGCTGAGTCCGAGCACTCCGATGCTCAGGCTGACGCACCTGCTCTTGGACAGGATGTGCCCCCTCCTTCTGCTAACCCTTGAGTCGATTCAGACTATGCTCCGTGATCGATTCTTATTAGAGGATGATCGTTGGACCCATCTTGACTACCGTAATACTCTGCAGATGAGTGTCATCAGCAACTCACTGCATGACATTCGGGACTCTTTGTCTCGGCATCCTTCCATACCTATTCCTATAGAGCGGGACCCTGCTCACGATGGATACCGTATCGATGACCCTTGGGTTATACGCTATCTGGATCTGGATGCGGCTTTCGTGGATCCTCGTCATTCATTTACTGGTCCATCTGACGACGCTGGACCTTTACGAGCTCCGTGATGGATGTGGTCTCCTACTTGCTGCTGCTGAGGATCTTATGTTTACTTTTTATACACTATGGATTTCTAGTTTATGTAGTTGCTCTTTATTGTATTAGACTTCTTTATGTTCTATGACTCTTGAGACACTTGATGCAGTTTTTTAGTATTTTGGTGTGCTTGCCAGTTATTTCCATTTACAAATTCTCTGGTTGTTTGTGTTTAATAAATGACAAAGGGGGAGACTTATTTGATATTCATATTCATATTCATATCATATTGTGTATCTGTGCTTTGGGAAAGCTTGTATTTATCAGGATAAAAGAAACGTTCGCTTACATCGAAGCAATATTTACGGGGGAGCTATTGCTAGTTCCGTACTGATTACGGGGGAGCTATTATTTTTTAAAGGTGTCCAGGTATGAACATTGAATATACAAATATCATTTTGTCAATTATAAATATTGGGGAGATTGTTGACACAAAATCACAGTCAACCAAATATTGATAAAATTGACAATATGATACTTGTCATAATTCAATATGACACAACAAGACTTAACTCAGAACAAGATGGACGACAGCTCGTACCTACAGCACACTATATTTCGAGTCTGTATTTTTACTTTTCTTGAGTCTAGACAAATGTAAACTGAGTTGCACTGAGTAGTTTGGGCCTATTCCTATCTCCAAGCCTTAAACCAAAAGCTCCACCAAAACCAACTAGCCCATTTAGCCCATTAGAACCATTCTGCCTTCTGGAGACAGAGTTCGGGCCAAACTCTGCCTCCATACAGAGTTCGGGCCGAATTTTGTCCCCTAAATTACAGGACCCTAATTTTTAGGGTTTGCTATATGCTAGTTGTCCAACGGCCAAAAATTTGAATTCTTGACCCAGAATTCTGGCCGAATTCTGCCTATTGCTACTCCTATAAATAGGCCTTGAATTCTCACTTTTTCAATCATCCAATCTTCTCTTCTCTTCTCTCTAAAGCCTTATACAAGCCTTACCCTTCTTATCTAGTAGCCACAAGCTCTCTAAGCCTTAAAGTGCTCCGTGCTCTTCAGTTAGGAGTTTGTGCAAGAGTTCAAAAAGTCGCTAGGAAAATTCCAAGCATCGCCACTGCGATCTCTGTAAGAAGTTGATGTGCTCTTCTGAAGAAAAGGCACGGGGTGTAACTACTATTTCACAAATAGTGGATTTAATCCTGAGCTAGAGTTCTCATGCCTGGACTAGTCCTCCACGAGGGAAACCAGGATAAAATCGGCTGTGTTTGCGTATGCTTTCTCGCTCTTTATAATTTCCGCATTTACTCTGATTATTTACTGTTGGTGAAAGAGTTTAATTTTTAATTGGATACTATTATCATAAACTCTATTCACCCCCCACTAGAGTTGCCTACTTGTTCTTCAACACTCTGAAGAACTCATAATTCTGTAGGAAGCTCAAATCCCTCCTACAAGCAGGCACCCCGGTGACGGCCCAGTCTGCGTCATTGAACCTCCGAAGAAAGGCATCTCCTGCCAAAGAGTCTGCTATCAGTCTGACATTCATTAATCTGGGACAGTACAGCACCAGCCATCCCGTTAAGTAATAAAAGGTAAGTTCAGTCCTGGCAAAGTCCTTTCTACCATCAGGCGTCACCGTGCTTGCAGTAAAGTCCCGCAAACCTCGTTAGATGGCGCAGACCATTGCAGGAAGCAGGATGAGCCGGTATCCGAACACCAGCCTTACAACCGGAAGAATCATACCCTGGCTCATCCTCTCAATAGACCCTGAACTACCAGGGACTTCACAGTCGCAGAGCCACGTCATCAAAAAAACTGTCAGCACAGCCTTCTCCGACAACTTGAGCTCAGCTTGCCGAAAGAAGTGATAAATCGGGGACTGTCCCTCGAGATCATCGCTGTCGTCAGTGTCTGCTACCTCGTGATCAGTCATCAGTTGCTCTATCTCAGATTTTGTTGAAGGCTTGCGAGTCGAGAAGAAGATCGGGCCGCCTTCTTCTTCTTTTTTAATAAAGACATAGTTAGTCCAAGACCTCATATGGGGAATGGCCCCCTCGATCTTGCCCTTCTTTGTGATCCTGTGACAGATGAAGAAGTGACAGAGTAACTCTTTGTACACTCATTCTATCTCGGGGTTTTCCTTCTCCAGGTCTAAAATCTCTTCATCACAAGGAACGTATTCCTCGTACGGCTCCGTTCCCCAAGGCATCTTTGATATTGCCTGCATCTCATGTAGATCCAAACCCATCTCCCCGCCCGGAGTAAAGAAAGTATAGGTGTAATGATTGTACAACTCCACCAACGCGATAAACATAGGCCAATTCACTTTTATGCCATATTAGGTGGCTCTAACGGCATAAAACAGGCCAGCAGCTTTTAGGGTGTCCTCGTAGGTCGAAAGCACCCATTCAGTAAGGTCACTCCAGAATGGGACGGGGTATCTCCAACCTTCCATCCGCAGTTTTCCTTTCAGATACGACTCCTTCTTTGACATCATCAGATTGGAGAGGTTCTCGGCAGCTTAAGGATGAAGATCAGTCAGAACGTCGTTTATTATGGTCCCAGGATGCAGCCCCCTCGTGGAATAGGATGTGGAGCCCTTGACACACTTGAAGGTGTCTTTCTTCCAGTCACCGGAGTTAAATTGGATTTTGCCAAAGAGACTCCATAAGTTCAGGGCTCAGATCCCATTTCATTTGTCTCCGGACAGCTAAATCGGTAAACGTCGACAGAGGGTATTGGCGTTCCATAGTCCGCAACCATATCCTTAGGTCATTCAATCTGACCACCAGAGGGTCCTTTGGATATTTCGGCTTGTCATCCTCAAACTCCAGGCTGTTACCAAGTAAAAAGTACGGTCTCTTGAAGCTCAACGCCCCTCCGAGCATGAACTTCTCATTGTTCATTATCTGCTTCATGAATGTCTTGTCCTATTCAAGCATAGCGATTATCCGCACCGAAGGCTGATTTTGGCTGATTTTAGCTTGAACGTTCCTGATTATGGCAGTGACGAGGCTTGAATCCAGAGCATGGCGGGCAGAGCTGAGAGGAATCCCACCAAAAGCTGGGACAACCATGTCAACTACAAAAATAGAACAAAAAGTCAGAAAAAGACTAAGTCCTGGAAAAACATTCTATGCGCCTGAATACTATGCGCCCACATGGCCTTTGGGAGCATAGGAGTCCTTCTTGAACACAGAACATTTTTGTGTGGGTGCATAACATGTTGCAGTGAAAAGTAACAAATATGTGTGGGCATGACTCTGTGGGCACATAAAAATGCTAGACAGAGAAAGATTGCTTTGGGCGCATATCAATGGCTATGCGCCCAAGCGGAAATAAGTTCGAGCGTCGCAAATTAACGCTCTGGACTTTATTTTAAGGATATCGCCTCGTCCAGAATGGGGTCTTGGACCAGTAAAGACGTTACCGAAGGAGGAGAACTGCTCGCTGCAGCCTCCATATCCTTCGCGGACCTCTTGGGAGTCGAAGCATCCTTGGGAGACATGATCTCACGAAAAAAAGTAAACGAAAAACTCTTGGAAATTTCTGAAAAAGGAGAGAATGAATTTTCTCTCTCCTCGGGCCTATTGAGCGAAATAAGGTTTGGGAACTTGTTCCAAAACCCCACAACCATCCCATCATTGGGACAAAGTGGGTGTTTCACAATAAACTTAATGAATGGTTTTATCGCTCGTAATAAAGTTCGATTGGTTGCTCAGGGCTATAACCAAGAGGAAGGCATTGACTACGATTTAACCATTGCTCCGGTTGCTCGCCTTAAATCCATGCGTATGCTTTGTGCTTTTGCTTGCTTTAATGATTTCAAATTTATATTGATGACATTATTTTTGCTTCCACTAACAATGCACTATGCGTAGAATTTGCAAAAGTAATACATGACAAATTTGAAATGAGTATGATGGGCGAACTTTCCTTCTTCCTTGGATTACAAATCAAGCAAGGTCCTAAAGACACGTTCATCAATCAAGCCAAATAAACAAAGGATCTTCTCAAATGCTTTAAACTTGACTCATCCAAATCAATGAGGACTCCTATGGCCACAACACAAAACTCGATAATGATGAACATGGGATCTCGGTTGACATTCATAAGTATCGAGGTATGATCGGTAGCTTACTGTATTTAACTGCTAGTCGTCCCGATATTATGTTTAGTGTTTGTCTCTGTGCACGATACCAAGCTAATCTCAAAGATTCCCACTTATGTGTCGTTAAGCACATTTTTTGGTATCTCAAAGGCACCATTAACATGGGACTTTGGTATCTGAAATCTCCATCATTTGAGCTTATTGGCTACTCTGATGCAGATTTCACCGGATGCAAGATTGACCGAAAGAATACTAGCGGTACATGTAAATTCCTTGGGAAATCTTTGGTGTCATGGTTTAGTAAGAAACAAAATTATGTTGCTCTTTCCACCACTGAAGTCGAATATATATCGGTTGGGTGTTGTTGTGCACAAATTCTTTGGATGACGTAAACACTTATAGACTATGGCATCACTTCTTACTAGCACCTCCATCAAGTGTGACAACAATAGTTTATAAATCTTACGAAAAATTCAATTTGTCACTCCCGCACGAAGCACAATGAGATTAGACACCATTTTCTTCGTGACTATCAGCAAAAGGGAGACGTTCATCTTAGTTCATTGATACTACTTATCAACTTGCGGACATCTTCACCAAGCCTTTACCTGAGGATCGTTTCCTTTTTCTTCGCCAAGAATTGGGTATTCCAAATCTTGAATTTTAGTATCTCTATCTACGGAACACCGACAAAATCGATGAAAAACCGTCGGCATACCGACTTTCGTTCACCACAGTTTTGTGAACTTAATCGGCATACCGTCGGAAGGATACAGAATTCCGACTGCATGCCAACTGCGGTGGGTTCATAAAACAAATGCAGCTTTTTAATACCCTTGGGTCCCACCAAATCTTTTCCAACTCTTTCACATCCTTTCATATCCCCTTCATTTATTTCTTTTCATCCTTTTATACTCTTTCTATCCCATCACTCATCCTCTCACATCCTTCCTTATTAATTACTTCCATCTTCTCTCCCTCATACCCAATCAACTCTGTCCATCATCTCTTCATTTAAACCTCTTCATTCATCACTCTTTCCAAAACCCCTAATTTTATTCCTCTCCACCTCTTCATCTACCCATTCCCCTACGTTTCAAAAACCCTTTCTCTTTCCAATATTTCCTCCTCCTCACCTATTTATCTATCATCATCTTCCTCTTTCACCATTTACAACTTATCCCTTTCTATCCTCTCCTACTACACACCATTGTCCTCTCCATGGCCCAAGCTAAACGACCTCGTTCTTTCTTTTCCTCAATCCTTTCATCCCTCTACCTCTCTTCCAAATGGTGCCTATGATCGCAAAATCTTCAAATCCAGTGTTGCTGTCGACGCCTGGTTTATATCCTTTGAACACCATCCCGTGTTCGAAGGTAAGCCGATCAACTGGAATGTCTTCTCAGGGCATTTGTTGCTATTCCAGTTTGTGGGACTCTCCAAACTTCTTAGTCGTCAAGTTCCTGTCTACCCTGCTATAGTTCGTCTTTTTTACTGTAATCTCGTTCCGAACTTGGCCAACAATGCCATCGAAACTCTAGTCAACCGCACATCCCCACATCCGCCTCACCGCCCGTGATCTCGCTGAGATTCTTGATATACCTAATCGAGGGGATGCTCGTCCTGCTCTGGCTGGGCTCAATCCTACCTCTAATGTGTCGTTTGAAGAATTTTGTGGCATTATTTGCAAGGGGCCTGACGCTCCTCCTATTCCACGCTCTCTCCAAGCAGCTGGAGCCTTTTTATGAACTGCATCGCATCGTCTGCCACTCCTTGACTCCCAAGTCCAGTAATTATGATGCCATCACATGTGACGCCCTTGTTTGCATGTACTATCTGTACGCCAAGAAAACCTGGTCCTTCGTAAAAACTAGGTTGAACGCCTTTTCCTCGATTCACTCTACGGGATGGTGTACCCTAAACTTTGGTATGTTCATCACTATTATCCTGGAAGCCAAAGGTGTGGACCTCAGCTTGTGCCACACGGATGGCGCTCCTTCCTACTTGGCTATCTCGCTCTACTCTGCTACCGGCCAATCATCTCGCTCAGCCCGTCCATTTAGTTCTCAGATGGCTGCTGATGCTCCATCTGCTCCTCCTACTTCCGGTCGCTTTATGCCTCTCACCCAGCATCACTTTGACATCCGCATGTCTCAGGTGGAGGAACAAATGCGGACTAACACCAGAGGACTCGGAAATCTCATCCAGAGTCGCTTTCAAGATCAGTGTTACTTTATTCAGCGTACTCTTCAGGATCGCAATGCTTTTCTTGATCTCAATCTTCAAGATCCCCACTTTCAAGCATCGCGGTTCTCTGATCCAAATGCCTATGGCTTCATGTATTTGGATGGCATTGATCCTTTTGGGGCTTTCCAGGGGACCCCGGTGATGATGATGGGGATGATCTGGCTGATCAGTGAATGTTGGTCTCATGATGGTGGTCATTAAGTAGTGTCCGTGTTTGAGTCATTTTGTCTTATGAGGTCCTTCGGGGACCATGGCCGTCAGTTTTTTCTTTGGTGTCTTTAGTTTGTTTCTCTGTGCGGTCCTGCGGGGACCAATGTTTGTTTTGTTAATCTTTTGTATTGCTTGGTTTACTCCCAAGGGAGCTTTACTTGCTTTAGTCTCTGTCAAGTTTCAGTCTATTCCAAGCATGTACTCCCCAAACTTTCAATCCAATATATACATGCCTTGGTTTATCTGTCACGACCCACACCCAGTGTAAGACACGAGAAGTGGGTACGTCCAGCCTACGCCGCAGTGTCGACGGTAGAATGCTGTTCTAGGTCACAATTAAAACTAAATACAATATAATATACTCTCCGTACGAAGGACAATCACAGCAGGATACAACTCAATCACCAAAACTAGAAGTAGCCCGACAAGATAATTATGAATCACAAGAGAAGTACAACAGAGAGAAATAAATTTCGGTATTATCAACACCAACTTAAACAAGCATAAAACAAATACAACTCAAGACAATTGAAAATAAAATAAGAAAACTCTAGCCATCTACTCCAACCTCTACTGTGTCTCATCTAGGCTAGCAGTAACCTCCAAGATATCTATAAAATTTATCAACAGGTCCAGTCAGGACGGAAGCGAGCACAGTACATCTCACGCAGTTCATATCATGACAGGAATATAAAGCATGCAATAGAGTAAGATACATGAATCGCTGAAAGAAAGGACATGAAATAAAGATGACAATAATGGAAATATCTAATATAAGTAAAGAACTAACAGTGAACTAGTAATTTAGAGTACAAGATAGACATGTGAACGGCTTGATAATAAACATGAGAGTTTTGTACATGGCTACACTACTTTCAAAATATTCACATGACCATTTCTACTCCCCTATCCCCAATCAATACCCAAGGATCCGTTCAAGTTATGTTATTGTACATGATATCACATGGGGGCCCATAAATGGGTGCACATGAATGTAAATATAGGGGCTTCTTGAACATAAGAGTACATGAATCACGAGAGTGCACATGAATAGTGAAAGCACAGGAATACATGATAAAAGTAAAACGCACATGACATGATGTATCTGATGCTCCCGAGGGGATAACATCACATGAAAAGATCTATATAGTACTAATCCGTGTTACCATCGTGACAGCATCATATAAATTAATCTAGAGCAAGAATATAAATCCTAGCAAGTATGAAACGGTCAGAGAATGTACTCGCCTGATACCCTGAACAGCTGATATAAAAAGATGGCCAACTGGAGTCACAGAGTCCTAGTTAGAGCAACACAGATTATAAAGAGTTCAATTTATATGGTAATTGAAATTATAATGCAATCTACATGAGTCTAAGTCAATCTATGTCAAAGTCAACTCTTGCTCAACTCTGGTCAACTATAAAGTCAAACTAGGTCAACTCTAGTCAACTATGGTCAAACTAGCTAGGGTTGGGTCAACAATGGTCAACTAGTCTAGGTTAGTCAATTCTAGGTCTAAACAAACTAAGTCTATGCAAATCAAGTATCCAAGTTAGCTACTAACTCATAGCCTAAGTCACTTGCTAAACCAAACACAAAACTAGACCATAAGCTAACAAGGCACACAAACTTAGTCATATAATGTATATATATTGCTCACATTCATATATTCATATACATAGATATATATAGGAAAGCTATATATAGGCACATACATATATATATAGAGAAGGAAAGGTAAAAGAGTAAGTGAGTGTGTGTGTGTGTTTGGCATGTGTGTGAAAGGATATGTGTTAATGTTCTCAGATTTAGTGATAGGTAGGTGTATGTGTGTAACCCCTCTTTCCGAAATTTTGATAATATTTTATTATTATTTATTTGAATTAAATGGTGATTTTAGAGTTTTTATAAATAATTATTTAATTAATTATTACGATGGATGACTTTAGCCATAGTGGAGTTTTGAGGTACAAGGTGACTAGAAATCATGGCACGGATAGTGCAATAGCGTGCTTAGACTAGTGTATTAGTCCTGATAGGGAAGGCCGAGCCATATTGATGTCCTAACTAGGAAAACCAGGCCAAGTTGCGACTTAACCCTTACCGAAGTTTTATTATTTATTAATTATATTTTGAGTTTAGGGAAATCCGTTATTCTATTTAGCCGGACTGGACCCGAACTGAGCCCTAGCCCGTGTAGTCATGCGGCACGTCCAATGACATTCGTGTTGATGGAATTTGGAATGAGGGTGTTGTATTCCGTTTAATCATTTAAGGAATATTTATTAGTGTTATTCCGTGACCCTTGTATAAATAGGTCTTCGTACATTTTGGGATTATTAAGACCGTGCAAAATAGTACATACACCATTATCGGTTTATTTAATTTCGTTATTATTATTATTATTATTATTATTATTATTATTATTATTATGATTATTATTATTATTATTATTATTTTGTTATTGAGGTTATTTAGAATTTAATAATGTATATAAATAGGTGTGTGCGTGTATGTGTATATACTTGTTAACATTTTGTGATGCTAAGAATTGAGATATAGAAATATATATATGTGTGATATATATATAATTATATATAATATATATTATATTAATATATATATATATCTATATATATATATATATATATATATATATATATGTAAAAAAAATGTATGTATGTATGTACATAATAAATCTGTATATAGATATGGTAAATAAA
>JANAVB010044048.1:0-114642 GCA_029216955.1 Iris pallida
CCCGTGGTTTTTCCCGCAAGGGTTTTCCACGTCAAAAATTCTCTGTGTCTGCATGGATTGTTTTGTGTGTTTGTTTTTGGGTTCGTGCGTTGTATTGCTCGGTCCTCTCGCAGGTACTCTCCGGTTTGGGGAAAGGTTTCCGCGTTTCTTTTCCAACAGTTATGAGTTATGATAAACTATTAGTATAATAATGTTCATATTTGATTTTGTTTAGTTTACTTATATTTATCGATAATGAGATTGCATGGTACCTGATATGATTTGTATGATTAATTGTTTGGTCGCTTCAGATATGCCACCCACATTTTGCCACCATGTAAAATCTTTTACCACGGTATACTAGTAGCAAAAGATTACCTAAGGTGACAAAAAATAGTCTTTCAGACGATTAATAATAGTCGTCACAGACTACCTTTGGTGACCAATAATAGTCTTCACATACTGTCTGTTACTACCATTCATAGTCGCTAGAGCGTGTCTTGGGCGACCAATAATAGTCATAACAAACTACCTTTGGCGATTAATAGTAGTCTCAGCACATTACCTATTGCGATCAATCATAGTTGACACATAGTGTCTTAGGGAACCAACAATAGTCGTCACATACTACCTTTGGTGGTCAATAGTAGTTTCCATACACTAACTATTGCGACCAATCATAGTTTCCATAGAGTGTCTTAGGCGACCAATAATAGTTGTCACATACTACCTTTGACTGTAGATTGTAGTCTTCACACACTACCTATTATGACCAATTATAATTGCCACAAAGTGTCTTAGGCAACCAATAATAGTCGTCACATACTATCTTTGATAGTCAATAGTAGTCTCCACACACTACCTATTGCTACCAATCATAATCGCCACAAAGTATCTTAGTCAACCAATAATAGTCGTCGCATACTACATTTGACATTCAATAGTAGTCTCCACACGCTACCTATTGCAACCAAGCAGTCACCAAAATGTGTCTTAGGCGACAAATGGTAGTTGCCACACACTACATATTACGACCAAGCATAGTCACCACATACAATCTTAGAGGACCAATGATAGTCTCCACATACTATCTATTGCAACCAAAGTAGTCTCCATAGACTACCTATGCTAACTGTTTTAGTCGTCGAAGATACTGGCGCATCCTTCCCTCTAAAAAATTCAACCACCTAAGGCGATAAAATATTCTTGGCCAAAACTTTGGACGACAAAGATATTTTCTCACAACAGTATAGTAGCGAAAGATCTTTTGCAAATAAAATACTTAATTAATCGCCTGTGGTTTTGGGCCAGGAGCCTGAGGCGACGATGCTTGCGACCATGATATTTGGTGGCAAAAAACCTTAGGCAACTAATTTTACATTTAGGTGACAAAAAACCGTTGGTCGCCTAAAGCCCTTATCCTAGTAGTGTGTGTCAATAGCATCAATGTGTGAGCAATATATTCCCAGTTTTCTGACAGTGAACACAACAGTGCATTATTCCCAGGTTAACAGTGTGTGCAAAAACATAGGATTCAATGTGTACAGACAGTGATATAAATTCTCAGGAATAGTGCAAAAGAGCCTGTGTGTTTGTGTGGGTAATACACTCTCAGGTTTTTGTGTTCTGTGTGTGTGTAGGTGAATGGGAAATCATCATAGGTTCCAGGTTTCAGTTTATACAACAGTTGAATTCTCAGAGATACAAAACAGTTTAGAATTTAATACCTCAACTGAAATTGAAAACCAAATTATCAATACAACAATGAGTCCTATTGCAACTTAAACTCAGCTGTAAATAGGTGTTCCCACATTAAAATTGAACCAACCAAATTCAGTAAAATACATGATAGCTTGGGAATTCTCAGGAAAATAGAACAGTGCATATATATATTAACAGGTTGCAATTCTCAGGTTTCAGTCCCAAAGTAAATTTGAAAATCTGATTTTCCATGTTAACTTGAAAACCCAATCATGTAGGTAAATTTCAATATGTATTTGTGAACCAACATTCAAATTAATCATTCTAAAGATAGTTAAACATACATTGAAAATTTCAGAAAAATTGATTGATAGTTTTTGTATTAGAAATATAGGGGAATTGACAAATTCAAATTAAAATAAACAACTAATAATTAAAACTAATGGTTGGTAAACATTATGTCATATGTGTACGGGTCAATCATAGTGTCTGTGTCCAACGAAGTGGACACAATCGTGTCCAAGACACTAAAACCAACACACGAACACACACTCAGTGCACAGCCTCGTGTACGTATGCACGCGTGTCTAGCACACGACACACGACACGACACAACACGTGTGTGTGTCCAGAGATATGCCTAGGGTAGGGCTACAACCCTGACACCCTGACACGTGTCCACGAGACACCTGGATACGACACGAAGCCCGTGTCAGTCGGGTCTGTGGCTCACATGCACCGCAGGCAACGGCCAGTGCGAGCTCAAAAGCGTGTCCGACTCGACACGATTGTAGAAACGTAAATAAATTTTGAAGATCAAGTCAAGGAAATTGAGATATTTACGCAAAGACAATTCCAAATTAGATTTTACATAAAGGTCAAACTGAGTCAAACTCAAAAATCTACGCAAGGATTAAATTCAGACTTTACGCGAAGACAGTTTCACTCTTTATGCGAAGAATGTGCTGTCCATGCTGCATTAAATGCACAAAGATACTGTTCTGACAGATTGATTTTCTGACAAAATAATTGCATAGAAGCCAAGGAGTTTGTTGTTTAGTGTGCCAATGAGCTGCTTTAAGCTCGAGGAATAGCTTCTACTTTACGCATAAAGAGTTATTTGAGCTTTTTACGCTCAAGGCTATCTCAGCTACTCTTTTGCGCGTAGAGTTTATTTGAGCCTTTACGCTCAAGGCTATTTTTAGCCGCTTTACGCAGGAAGCTTACTTTGAGCTATTTTATGCTCAGTCATGCCTAACAACTTTCTTTACGCACAGTTTGTCCTAATTATGTGAGAACGTGGTTTTCTGACGTGGCCTTCACACTACGCCAAAACATGCATTTTTTGACAGACCAAAACTGTCGTAAATTACGTTTAACGACAGTTTTGGTCTGTCAAACGATCCGTCGTTACTAGCGCGTCACAAAATTTAAACGCAGTTTTGGACTGTCGTTTAATACTTGAATAAAATGACAGTTCTTATCTGTCAATTAAAAACAACGGATTAAAACTGTCAAATAACGTGTGAATTGGTTGAATACTACTTTTGCTTTTTAATAGTTCATGTCTGTCGTTTTTTTTGGAAATCTAATAATAAAGAATCTCAAATCATTCATATCAAATCTATTTAAACATGTTCATCTTCTATATAAATTGAAACACATCTGAAAATAAAATTTTATATCGACATCAACAACCATCGACAATGGAAAAACTTAATCCAAATAATATTAAGTAATAAATGTATCAAGTTTACATAGCACCAATCTATCAAAACATAAAAAGTAACTCCAATGTTGCTAGCTCACAATATTTTCATTCTCATGATGAACAAAAAGAAGACAATGATATTGCTTGCTTACAAGTGCACTACAAAAAAAAGAATTTTAAAACCTCACAAACTGAACCGAATATTTTGGCCAATTGATCATTTCCCCGATAGTAATATCATCAAACTTTCCATCTCTATCGAACAACATCTCATTGCCGTCAAAAACGTCATCGATAATAATATTATAAGCTTCATCACTCAACGGTGCATCTGTATTCACACGTCCAATAGCAACAGCTTTCTTTCTAAAGTTCTTCAAAAGACAAGTCTTTATGGGCAAGGTAGACTGATCATGTCCCTATATACAAACATAAAAAAACATGAGTATAGAATTAAGCTAATGCATATATAAGGAGCAAGTCTTGAGAGATCAAGATTAAATGAGAAAGAATGGGTTGAACCAATTATTTTGTGATATGGAAAAATATTTATCCACATGTTATAATATATGGGTTGAACCTACTAGAGAAAAAGAAACTTACATAAATGTGGGTTGTATTTGGATCCAAATCTGAGAGAGATCATGCATGTATCCACATGTAGCGAGAAAAGAACATAAAATATATCCACATGTGGATTGGACATATTTTCTGTTTGCTTCATGGACATCTCTCTTCCCATTAAATGAGGTTTACAATCAAGTAATAATTTTGAAATAACTAATGTTTTTTCCATTACATGAGGTTTATAATCATCAATTTATGCACTGAACCTAGCTACAACAAGTGCAGAAAATCTGTAAATAATTTGGGGGTATGACTTTATTTAATATGAAAAATGTTAACTTTACATGTATTTCAAATTGCACACAATTAGTATATTTACATCTCATAGTTAAATCAGACAAGGTAATATGCAAAATTGAAGGTAATATGAATACATATTGTCATATACAACAAACAGACAAGGTAATATGCAAGATTGACTTGATGTAGAAACTACTCACCTCAGAAGGACTAGGAGTGTGAAATTGTGATGAAGATTGACTTGATCTAGGAGTGTTAGATGCTGCAGCCTACATGGAGGCTACTATTTGTTCAAGATTCTCTATCCGATTTAGAAAAGCATCGTTCTTTTGCTTTTCTCTACGAGCAATCTCCCGACTTGCAGCTGAAGCACGAATCTCCATCTTTGAAACACCTTGACCCATTCCATGCACATAACCCTTGCCATCACGGCCCAATACCTAAACAATTTTTAGAAGAAGAGATTAATTATATAGTATAAACTTGTAAAAAATTATAAACAAACATGAAAACTAATTAGAATCATATAAACCATTGCAACAGCATCATTGTCCAAATCTTTCTCTCCTAAGTAGGGATCTTCATCTATAAGCCTTTTAATTTTTTCCTACAAGATAAACAGGAGACAAATATAGCTATTAAGTATTCAGATTTGCTAAATATAATGAGAAGAAAGAAGTCAAAAGTTAAGCTTACTAAGTATTCGAACCCGGTCGTAGACTGGGTAACACGCGTAGGATCATTTTTACTAGTGTTTAGATGTGTGGCCAAGCATAACACAGATCTATTAACTTCACCTGTAGGACTTGCCTTTTTCTACATCAAGACAAGAAATAGGTTATTAACATAATTTCATATTGCATTGAAATATGAAAAAATGATAGATAATATATTATTAACATCTTTACCAGTTCATGCGCTACCCTCGCTCAACCTTTCCTACCAGTTGTATGTAATATCTTAACCTTTTTTCTCGCATTCCTTCCACAATCACGACGAACTTGATCTTCTTCTGTAGAGTGTAATTCAACAAAAGCTTCCCAATCTTCTTTTTTTATATCTTCTACCACAATATTTTTATGCTCTGCAACAGTTCCAGCCCTATCACAAATCTTTCGGAGTTCTCCCTTCCAATTCCTCCAAGCACTATTAGCTTTTTTCAAAATTTTATCTTTATAAATTTCTGGTACTTGATATGAAATCTGCAATAACAATTTTATATATATATACACACACACACACACACACACAAAAATAAATCAAATTAGTTACAAAATGAGGCAAAATTTAACATGTTAGAAACACATCAGTAATGGAAACATGGAAAAAATGTTTAAAGTGAAAATCCCATTTAACATATACATGTATGCATCTGAAGACATAACAATCACCAAATCACCAAATAAATGAATTTTGTAACAAATAAGGAACACAACTGGATTCACAAGCGCAAGGATAACAAGCTTAACTAACAACCGGATTCACAAGCACAACTTGTATCAAATAAGGAACACAAATGCTCCTTTATTTCCTTTTTCTCACAAATCAAAGCTAATGCTAAGATAATGTTCCTCCATGATACACCTTACTTAGAGAATGCATGTCCATTATAACAGAAGAGAATAAGACCACAACTTGCTTATATTTCTTCACAAGTTACCGGCAGACATCATATGCTGCAAGGTTATTTCAATGGAGGTGCCAAACCTGAATCAATACTCAAATACTCTGGTACTTCAAAAATTACGTGACAATATATTACCTAATGTATTCTCAATTTAAAGAACTACCAGCCGTATCTAAGGAACATCATCAGTAATTAAGAAATAATACCTGGCACGATTTGAGATATAAAATGAAATTATCATAGTGTTTTTTCCCTCTTTTAATAGAAATAATTTCCTTTCAGAGTCCTATACAATGGTGAATTCGGTGATTCCCTCTATTACTAATTTCATTTTAGTGACCATGTTCTGTTAAATCTTTCCTTTAATAATTTTGTTTTTATTTTAGACATAAAGTAAGGTTTTTATGTCTCTGTATATTCATTTTACCATTGTAGTGCACTTGCAAAATGCTGCTGTTGTTTTGGATCCGAATCAGTTCAGATCTAGGTAGTGCTCGTGCACCCAGACCCAAAACTCCTATGTATCTAAGTTTTGGATCCGAATCCTATCCTTGTAAATGTTGCCTTGTGTGTGGGTCAATTCCAGGTCCTCTACATCAAGGTTTAAGTATTGGCCAAATTGATACAGACAACACGGAAACAAATCGAAACCCCCAACAACAGGAGATACTCCATAGCAACTCAATATATCTTGAATATCATCCTCGTTTATCCTCACTTGGAACAGGCAGGAAGAAATATAAGAATTATGCTCAGAACAGGTAGAGTTATTCACGTAGAACAGATGTTGTATTAACAAATAGTATCAAATGTTAATATGTGGCTCCATTGTATTTGCCAAGACTGCTAAAGCCCACTATGAAACATATAGACCATTAGTAAATCTTCGTCCCAAAACACAAAAGTAGAAGAATGCAATGCATCATTTATGTCAAAAAAATCCAATCAACTCCCTTATATACTTGAGAAATCCACAAGTCACCTCTATAACTTCGACTTCCAATCACAAGACCTTATAGCCTACTTTTAAAAGTTCCTTCAATAATGATCTCACTCATCACAACAAATATCCATTGATTTCTCATGATTCCATTTTGCTTTAAAAAATCCATTGTAAAAACTCCTCAATGCCATAATGGATCATACAGCTGCAAAAAAATCATTAGACATTCAGAAGAGGAATGATATTGATCATCAAAGTTAATTTACCAGAACCTAATTCTCTGCTACCAAACCAACAATAACCCTTGGAAACTAAACAGTACTCGCTGAAGCAAGCCGCCTTATCTTTACCAGCAATCCCCTTACAAAACAAAATCCCTGTTTTGTAATATCTATTTGGATTAGCCTCACAAGTCCTGCATATTCAATCTACTATTAAGATCCCATCTTGCAATAGAACTTTATCAATCAATAAAGCGAACAAGTGTCCGTAGATTACCAAGAACCATAACAGATAGAATGATTTACTTGTCGAAAGAATAAGTTCTAGCAATTTGAGTTCTCTAACTAAGCTGGGATAGACTTTAGCAGCACAAATATCCAAACAATATACCCATCTTAATGAATTCGACCTATCCAATTCCTTCAGCCAATATTGAGGGAAAAGCACTTAAGCACATCATTGCCCAGGATTCAAGCCCAGGCAGCTAGTTCCTCTCAGCTCCTCCCTATCACACACAAACGATCTCAGAACAAACCAGATAAAAAGTTTGCCATGTAAATATATTATTCAGAAAGTCGGAAACTATTTCATGATCAATCAAATTTGAAACAGAGGAAACATAAAGAATGACGCAATTTTCTGTCCTCAACTCTTGTATTTCAAACTATTTCATGATCAATCAAAACAATATACCCATCTTAATGAATTCGACCTATCCAATAACTTCAGCCAATATTGAGGGAAAAGCACTTAAGCACATCATTGCCCAGGATTCAAGCCCAGGCAGCTAGTTCCTCTCAGCTCCTCCCTATCACACACAAAAGATCTCCCAGAACAAACCAGATAAAAAGTTTGCCATGTCAATATATTATTCAGAAAGTCGAAAACTATTTCATGATCAATCAAATTTGAAACAGAGGAAACATAAAGAATGACGCAATTTTCTGTCAACTCTTGTATTTCAAACTATTTCATGATCAATCAAATGTGAGTGTTAGTCCCATGAGTATTAGAGGGAGAGGCCAGGTTTGAGGTTCATTTCCATTCCCTGTCTTCACATTGCCTAGTCCTCAACTCTTGTATTTCAAACCTCTGTCAATTGGTAGTTCAGTCTGTTGAGCACTTTGGTAGTATAGGATCTGGTCTGTCCATCTTAATGTTTAACTGCCTGCTTCATTCGTTCTGTCCCTAACTCATTTTGTCCAGTCAGGAATATGGTGTTCTGTCCTCCTTTTTTGAATATAGATGTCCTGCATCCTAGGATCTGTCCACATATAGACATATGATTAGCCTTATTGGTTCACTGTTCCTTCATGTTCAGACTTTGAAATGATGTCCTGCTATTCCCAGATTAGCCTATATTTAGGTTCAATTCATTAGTTAAGTGAATACATATAGATATTAGTGATGGAGTATATATCCATCTTAATGTCCTGCTATACCATTGTTCAGTCTCCATGGTTCAGTAAGTGGACAGCCTTAGCATTGGCCAGTGACCAGATATAAGAGCATGTCCTGCATATCCCCACCTATTTCAGACCCTCTCTATCTGATACCTGCCTTGTATCAGTTGTAGAACATGGTATTAGTCTCATGTTGATAGAGTACCAATCATCCACAAGTTCGGTCCTATTTTCATCATTCAGTCCACAAGTTCCTTGGAGTTTAGTCCATACCACGCATCAAGATCCAGTCCCCATTTCATACCCTTATTCATTTCCTTGAGGCCAAGGAATTTCCATACTTTTGGATGTTAGTGCACTTGCACAGGTCGAGTCTGGGAAAGATGGTACAGACAATACAAAAGAGGTTACTGTAAAGCCCCCTCACCGCCAATCAAACAGTATTTTTTCGAAGGTGAAGCACTCGATTGTGAAGGTAAAGAAGGTTATCATTAGGAAATCCCCAAGCTCAAAGACCATGACACCAGAAGGAAATGATGATATTAAAGTCAAGTAATCTAGAGAAGACAGGATGGTTAAATGGATTATGGCGTAGACTAGTTATGTGAAATGTGAGCTATTGTTTCTTGTTATACTGTTGAACGCCGTTATCTAATTTGCTAGACCCTGCCTCTGTTCATGTGCTCGTCGCAGTCATGTGTATATAGAAGATCAATAATCACTTGGAGGGGGATTTCTGCTGCTGGAGCGAGTTCCATTTGAAGGAAACGACTTACACAAGGTTGGTTCATTGCTTCTAGCTTCAAAGTTAAATCAAGATATTACTTTTGTGTTGTTCTAATTCCTTTTCTGTTTGTGTGTTTTGTTGGCTTTGTAATATTTTTTGTCAGAATTTACAGATATCTCTAATCATTCTTCTAGTTGATTTGTGTGTTTGAATGTATTTGTAAAATGTGAATTATTCTCTTTGGTTTGTATGTTCTTATGCTATACATCATGTTTGTTATGTTACACGCATGTAGGATTCTTTCATGAGCATGATTAATTTCCAGTCACTGATCATGCTACGAGCTTCCTATGGAATCTCTTCTCGGTACATAACTGAGAATTGCTTTTATTTATCACAGATGAAACAATTGAAACAATTGAAACAGATGCCATCAGCAACAGGTTTTTGAGTCCATGCACATGAGCAGGTGGTAGTGCACTTGCACAGCAAGAGCCACAGGCAGCAGGGGCATAGGGATCACCCTGTGCACAGGTGTTGCCTGTGCAGTGTGCACATAGCAGTATAGGACACTAATAATGTAGCAGGACTGAATCAAAATATGTTCTTCTTTAACAAACCAAATTTACTCACCTTAACACTTTTCCATATGTCTTCTTTAATACTTTTTGGAACTCGTCTCCAATCCTCAATTCCAGGTGGACAATGTGCTTTTGCTATCTTTCCAACAGCCGATGAAAATTGTATTGATCCAATATCCACAGGTTGTCCATACTCATTAAATATTATTACCTTTTGTGTACCTATGGAAAAAAAATTCCAATATTAGGACTAATTATCGTCAACATGATAATTAAAACTAAGAAAACAAACACAAAAATAACCACCTGATTGATTTTGTGTACTTGTGTTTCCTTGACTCCCACTTGAACTGTTATTGCCGTCAACATGATTTTCTATACTTGTGTTTCCAGCACTGTTTACTCTATTTACTCCATCACCTGACATAATGAAACTAAAAAGCAAACACAAATAACATCAAATAACAAACTGAAATGTATCGTCACATTAATATTTACTAAGATTAAAAAACATATTTCTGCAAAAAACAAAACTAAGATAGCAACTACAATGTTGATAACCAAACAAACACAAGTAACTAAAATGTCAATAACCAATGAAACACAAATATCCTCAGATTACACAAGTGTCATCACAATCTAAAATGTCAATAATCAGTAATTTTTATCATCTTCTAAAACTTCAGCAAGTGCTACTGATATCGATAAAGCTTCGTCAGCTGCACCAGTAAAAACAAATGGATCTTCATAAGCGTCCACTTCATGACTTAGTTTTTTCGGGGACTCTAAAACAACATGCCAATTATATCGGGTTTCATCCTTGCAGTAGAAGACTTGAGTTGCTTGTGAAGCATGGATAAATGGCTCATCATCTTCACTTGTGTTTTTTTTAAACCTCGTAAAATTTACAAAAATTAAATTTGTCTCTGGATCCACTACACATCCATTTACTTTGTCTTCCGTACGCACCCATTCACAATAGAAGACTGTTTGTGTGAAATCATAATAATTCAATTCAAGGATTTGTTTGACAACGCCGTAATAAGCTGCATCCGCATCCTCAATGTTCTTGTCTTTGGCACTTGCTCTAAAAGAGGTTAGAGCATTCATGGCAACACCACTATTTTGTGTGGTCAAGTTTAGCTCAGCATCGGCTATATAAAAAATATAACCATTTACTGTATAGGCATTATACGATATAGCTTTATAATCTGGACCATTCGCAAGCCTCTTAAAAGGAGTCATTTCCTCATTCTGAAGTTGTCTTATCCAAGGAATATAATCCATAGGCTTCTTTGTTCGGAGACTTCCTCTCTAATTTTTTCCACTAGATTTAAGGCTCTGAACATATACTTTGTATTTCCTGTGAAAATAAAGTATATAAAGCTACTTTACTCACTTTGTGTTTCAATTTACAAAGTACAAAAAGAAAATTGAACTGAGATTTAAATTAAAATTGTGTTAAAGTGTTTCTTACTCCTCCCATTCAGTATTTTCTGTAGAATGCTTCAAAACCCATTTGCGTGCTTGTTCGTATTGCAAACTAGACAGACGGTAACCTTTTCCTTCAGTATTGATTGGGTATGGACCTTCAATATCATCATCGGTATATATCATTCCTTCATGCTTATAGCTTTTTTGCTTACCTTCAGGAATGTACTCCATTCAATATCTCATTGCTTCTTCTAAGATATATTGCTCAGCAATAGATCCTTCGATAAACGTCTTGTTCCGACCATACCGTTTGTAAGTTTTCATCATCCTACATAAAAGTTCCCATGTTCATAGCCCAAATCACATAGAATATGAGTTAAAAATAAGAGAATTTTAAAGGGTTCTTCATATTTTACCTTTCAAAAGGATACATCCACCTATATCTAACCGGTCCACAAACAAGGGCTTCTTCTGCTAAGTGTACAACAATGTGTGTCATGGAAACAAAAAATGATGGCGGAAAATACATTTCAAACACACACAATGTCTCCACGAGGCGTTGATACATGATAGAAAGCTCTTTGCGATCAATAACCTTAGAGCAGAGAACTTTGAAGAATATTGAGAGTTGTCGAATTGTCGCACGCAAAGGCTTATCCTTTTTGAACCCATGCATCAGAAATACTGGTAGCAACCCTTGCATGAGAATGTGATAATCATGAGACTTCAATCCTTTGAATTGTAATTCTTGCAAACATACTTTATGTTTCCAATTCCCGCTGTAACCGATAGGAACCTTCAAGTTACTAAGAGTTTTACAAATTATTTCTCTCTCTGACTTAGTTAAGAAAAAAGGTGCCTTCGGCATAATTTTTTTGCCATTTTGTTTCACCAACCATAATTTTTTCTTTATCTTCGACAACTCTAAATCTCTACGTGCTTCAATACCGTCCTTAGACTTCCCCTTAGTGTCCTTTATTGTTGCAAACAAATTTTCAGCAAAATTCTTTTCTACGTGCATCACATCCACATTGTGACTAATAGGCAATTCCTGTCATAAAAGAAAAACATGTTCATAATAGATCTTCCCGAAGTAGTAAACATATTAAGACAACAAAAATGTTATCAAATAAAAGAACATTAATCACCTTCCAATATGACAAATCAAATAGAATTGATTTCTTCGACCATGGAATACTTGTATCATTTGAACGCTTCCTCTTGTTACCTGCCACCTTTCCGAACTTCGTCTGGACAGTTTGCATCTTACTTAATAGTTGAGAACCAGACAAACGTTTAGGAGCCTTTCTATGTTCTTCATATCCGTTAAATTTTGACTTTTGAGTTCTAAAAGGATGTGAATCATCTCTTAGGAATCTTCTATGACCCGTGTAAGCAAACTTCTTCCCATTAGTTAACCACTCCGCATCTGTTCCTTCACCACATACAGGACAACCATATCTTCCAGCAGTTCTACATCCAGAAATATGTGCATAGGCAGGAAAATCATGTATGCACCACATCAAAATTGCTTTCATCGTAAAGTTTGTCTTTGTCAAAGAATCATATGTTATTCTTCCAACAGACCACAACTCATTCAACTCATCGACTAATGGTTGCAAATAGACATTAATGTTATGGCCGGGACCACTAGGACCAGGAATTAACATTGTTAACATGGTAAATTCCTTTTTCATGCATAGAGATGGAGGAAGATTGTATGGGACGATCATGACAGGCCAACAACTGTAGGAGTTGTTCATCCCAAAAGGATTGAAACCATCGGTAGCGAGTCCTAGACGAACATTCCGTGTATCAGTAGCAAACTCAGGCCACTTCATATTTATAGATTTCCAACAAGAGGAATCCACTGGATGTCTCATGTGTGTACTGCTATCTTCTGCATGCTCATGCCATCTCATCTTATCAGCTATCCATCGCACTCTATACATACGCTGCAACCGTTCAGTAATTGGAAAGTACCTTAGTTTCTTCCTCGATAACTTTTTACCTTCTGGTTTTGAGTTTTCAATCGGTTTCCATCTAGCTTCACCATACTTGGGACAATTTTCTTTATCTGCATTTTCTTTCCTATAGAGTATACAATCATTAGGGCAAGCATGAATAATCTCACACTTCATGCGAAAATGCTTGACCATATTCTTAGCTTTGTGTATGGTTTCCGGTAAAGTATTTCCATCCGGTAAAATCTTCTTTATAAATTACAACATTTCTGTAAAAAAATGCCTCGGAACATTGATGTCTAGCTTTCATGCTCAATAATTCCACTGTTGCTGACAATTTTGTATGTAGACCCTCACAAGAAGGATATAGGGGTTGCATTGCATCTTCTAGCTTCTTCTTATAATCAACATCTAAGTCATCTTGATAATCTGGATCATTACAATGATTAGACTCATCCAAGCATTCTTCAAGGTCCTCAAGATCAACGCATCCAAATATGTCATGGAACATGTCCGCCATTCTCGGAAAGGCATCTCCAGTACAATCATTAATTGATGATGAACTAGGAACATGAACGTTGTCGACACTTCCAGGAAGTTATTCTCCATGATTAACCCAAGTTCTGTATGACTTGTCTACTCCATTACAAACCAAATGCTCAGCTATAACCTTTAGACTTTTTTCCCTCTATTATAATTACGACATTTATCACATGGGCAAAGATACCAATTATTTCCCCCCAAAGTATCCTTTGTGAACTTAATGAATGATGTGATGCCTTCAAGATATTCGACTGATAATTTAGGAGCATCCATCCAATCCTTACTTGGGTGTGTACGAGACATCTACATATCCAAAAGATATATTTGCATCAGTCATTAAGTCATAGGAAAAAAATGAACAACCCAATGAAAAAAAGAGAAGCAGACAAATCTGAAATACATTTGGAGCATTCATTAAGTTCACAAAAGATACTATGGGAGAAAATAAACTGACATTTTTTGAGATTTGTGAGACTTTTCCATATTATTAAGATTTATAACACAATATAATGTCCTTCCTCTTTATGGCCACCCATGAAACGACTAATATGTGATCATTGAACTAGGATTAGTTTGTTCTACTTGTCATTCACTAACATATATTTGCTTCTCAGCTTGGTAAGTAATGCAATGATATCTGCAATATTATGTAATCAGTTTGTTTAACTTGGTCGTAATGCAATGATTTCTAGGAGCAATGATGGAGAAGCAATTTTCAAATTCATATATAAACCAGAGAAATCTTTAAGTCCACCAAACAATTAAATATTAGATACATGAACCAAGAAAATACTCCATCAATGAACCAAATATTAGCAAACATGAATCACTTGTATTGGTCAATAAGTTGTTTGAAAAGGATACAACCCTTAGAGAGGGGTATCTCAATCTCATTCACACAAAAATCAAGTATCCTTGATGGCATAATGCCTGCTAAACTATGTAAAATAAATTAAGTAAAAAATAGGTATTCTCTATTTAAATAAATAAATAAATTCAACTGGATGCCTCAGTATATTCTGCATTTTCTCAATTCAGTGATATAACACCAAGACAAAATTCAAGGTATATATGCCTCCAGACCTCCAGGTACAATCTTTTGCTCTAAAAAAGCATGAAAAAGAAAGAGCAACAACGATCAACAGTATCATTTATCTTGCTCAGCTCCTTCATTACATATATAACACAGTATAATGACCAACAGATAATGGAGTTAAAATGGACAACAGCTAGTTTTAAAATTCTAAAAGCTGAATCTGTAGATTCTCTATTAAAAAGTAAGCCCAACTAATTCAACCTCTTTACCTATCATCTTAAGCATCTTGAGTTCTAGAAAGTTTTCAGGAAAGCAAGTAAAGAACAGTCAACCACTCTAGACGACACCAAATATTGATCGAACATGCAAAATCATTATTAAAAAAAAGTTTTATAAAAATCCCCTATATTCTACAATTATGATTTACTATACTACTAACAATTAGTTATAAACAACAATTCATAATAATATAAGTCATCTTTGAGACTCTTAATATACTCAAGGACCAACAACACTGCTTCCGTTTAATTCGGCCAAATTCATCAGTCGTTCACAAGTAATTTATAAACATTAGACTTATACCTCGAGATTGGAAGTTCTTATATGAGGATCAATAAACCTTGTCTTTAGAAGTCCTTCCTTCCACCGATAATCTAGAGAGAAAGAGAGAACCAGAAAATGGTAAATAATTTGAGAGAGAATGGAGGATCGAGAAAAAAAAATAAAGCCCTAAAAAATAAATAAATAAAAAATACTAATATTAAACCCTAGAAAATATTACACAAATGTCATCCGGTTCTAGCGGCGACGCACTTCCAGCGGCGGCATGGGTTCTAGCAGGGTTTTAGGGAGGAGGAGATAATTACCTGATGGTGGCGCGGGTCCAACGAGTTCCAACGGGAGCAGGTTTCCAGCGGGGAGAAGTTATGGAAGAAGAGATCAAATGAGCGGGATTCCAGTGCGGGCTTGGAGGGAGAGGATCTGCGCGGGCTTGGAGGTTTGGTTTTAGGTAAAAATTTTGGGGGGGAACCAAAGTTTGGTAAAATAATTTAGGGGGAGCAGAGTTTTTCGGGGGTTGGAGGGAGAGGAGCGCGGGCTTAAAAAAAATTTTCCTCCCTGAACTTTCTAAATGATAGGAGAGTCAATAATTTCAACACAAATTTAATAATAAACAACACTTTCTATTTGTCAAATAAAAATATATTGTTTTAAAGAAGTAGGTTTAGATATTAAACAACAAATTCAATCCGTCGGAATGGAAATGACAATTTTAATATGTCATTTTTGGAAAAATCTAATTGTCGCAAATAGTCCTTTTTGGTGTAGTGTCATGCCACACTTCTCGAAGAACGTCTGAACGTGTTCTCCTTATAGTATTGAATTATGGGACATGTGTTAAAATGAGTAGAGGCCAATCTCTGTACGTGGGTGATAGTTATCCTAACAGCCTGCGTAGAGATCCAAAATTGGTGCTTTTTACGCACAGAAGACAGGCCTATATAAGGACTTCTTTTTTAAAAGAAGACAGGACAAGATTTTGGAGATCGGATACTTTCAGAGCAAAGTGATTTTCCAGAGTATTTTTTTTCAACTTTTTCTCAAGAACAGAGTGAAGCAAAGCAGGAAAGCATTCGAATGTGCCATCAGTGCCAATTATGTCGATACCTTTCTGGTGACTTAGTTCTTCCAATTGTTTATCTTCAAGCAGTTTTCTTCATCATCATCGTGTGGTCCAAGGAACAAAGTGATCGCTCTCAGATCAGACTTTCATAGCAATACTCTCCAGAATCTACTTGTACTTTTGTATATTTTCTCTCATTTTCTTTCAAAAGCCTTAGGGCATTTTGTTAAGTGAAATAAAATGGTGACTCTGCTGGGGATGACTTTCTCCTCTGACGAGAAAGCAATTGCTCAATACGACGATGTGTCGATTGGATCGACGAAGAAGACTCTAGTCGTTCAATTCGACCAGACTGTTTATGAAGAAATGCTCCGAACTGGGGGTAGTGCTCGCTGCTCCAATGTGCAAAAATTATGAAAGGTGCGCAAAGTTTGGATTCCTAAGTCCAAAGCACCCTCTGATCTCTCTATTGTCTCTGAAGGCAAGGGAATTCTTTCCACTCCGGTTGTTCGGGCTCCCGTCTGTGATGAGGCAATTCCTGCTTCAGTATTGCGCTCTGTGCGTAAAATTTAGTCTCCCGTCTGTGACGTGGTAGACAATCAGGTCTTGCGCTATATGCGTAAAGGCAAATCTCCCGTCTGTGACGTGGTAGATGTTCCTGTTTTGTGCTATACATGTAAAGGCAAATCTCCTATCGGTGACATGGTAGATAAAGTTCACAATGGTGCTTTTGCATCTAAAGTGAACTTGCCTACACGCGTACAGCGTAAAAACAAGTCTCCTATGGCAGACAATTCTTTTGATTTATCCAAGGAGACAAGAAATGTTGGCAAAACTTCTGTTCTACGCCAACAATCTTCTAATGCTGCTTTACGCAAAGTCCCAAATCTTAAGATTACACGCATGGCTGATGGTGTTCTCTGTGCACAAAAATCAACTCAAGATTTACGCACACAACTCCAAGTGCGTACAAACGTACAGCTTTGTTCTGCCAATGAAGCTAGTAACCTTCTTTTTATACAAGGGACTAAATATTTCTTTATCCCTAATGTAAGAAAGAAAATGTTACCTTCCAATTCTTCTAATTTATGCGAGTTACTTGTACAAAAGCGTAAAAACAAAAAATCTCCTGTGACATTCCCTCAAGAAAATCATCATTGTGAATGTCACCAAATTGTGATCAAATGTGGATGTTCTACTACTAAACGGTCAGTTTTCGACCGATTAAGCTACAACGTACCTCGGTAACAAATTGATGACCAAGAACATGAGTTGTCCTATGCATCAGTCAATATGGCATCTCATATCAATAGAGGACGACGTCCAAGACACAATTCGTCCTAGACTCCAAGTCAACAACGGTCCAACCGAATCCTTGACACTTTTGAAGGAGTATATCAACATACTCGGTCAAGAAGTCAACGATCTTTAAATATACATTCTTCAGATTCAGAGGCTGGGGGTACCCAGTATTTGGAGTCAGAAACTGATAGCGTTGATTCATATCTTTACACCAATCCCTCTGTATGTTCAAGGGAAGTTGAATCTTATGTTATCGGAGAAGAACAAGAGACGTCTACTTCTCATACAGAACAGCATCTTTCTGCGGTGGAATAATCGCTAAAGGATATGCTTGCAATGATGCAAAATATGCATCAGATAATAACGACTCAGCAAACAGTCCAACCGGCAGTGATAACACCGGTACAGGTGGCTACGCAAACTCAAGATAGTCAAGGGGTTGACATACCTTTGAATAATCTGAGTCAAGAGCCTGTTATTAATCAAAACTCCGTATCTCCTGACCCTCTCATTCCGAAACATGTATCACCTCCAGTAGGGGCTAAGGTACATCCAACCACCATTCAATCAAATATACTCCTTCAAACTAGTGAAGCTATTCAAGCAGTTCGGGAGTTAAAAGCACAATTTGAAGTTCTTAAGCATAAAGATCAGCTCCATAAGTTGGGGATGAAGCAACCTTATCCTCTCCACTGGAATGATGTACCCTTTTCTCCCAAATTCAAGCCACAATCTATGGTATTATTTAATGGAAAGGCTTCTCCAAGTCAATATATCAATTATTTTCATATTACAATTGTGCATCTACAGAAGAATGATGCTCTTCTCACCCGAGTCTTCATTGGGTGTTTGACGGGTACAGCATACGATTGGTATCGCAGTCTACCCGATAATTGCATATCGTCTTTTGATGAATTCAAAGCAATGTGTCTCTCTCGTTTCTATGAAGGTGGGATGGATATGAATATCTCCTCCTTAATAGAGATTAAACAAAAAGAGAAAGAAGATACTCGGACGTTTATTGAATGTTTCCGACAGGCTACTTTGAAAATGCCTTCTGGTATGCCAGATTCAGCATTAATTGATACATGCAAAATGAATCTGCAACCGACCATCATTATTTTTACAGGCTCTCAATTCACAGATTGGGCCTCGTTTATTATAGCAGCAGTTTCAGCTGAGACCAATGGTAGATTGGCTCGTGATCATGGGATGATCTTCGCCTCAGAAGATAAAGGAAAGAAAGTATCTTTAGGTAACAATTCTGGTAATCACAATGGAAAAGGAAAGAAAACTCTGGTGGTGAATCTTTCAAAATCCAAAACTACACCAAGTAATTCGGAGTCTTCTAAGCCGAAAGAAGAGTACTCTTTCGACGACAGTAATATTCCTGGGATATTCTAATGTCTCGTAAAGAGTGGTAAACTCCAAATTCCAGATCCAAAATGACCTAATGAGGTAGATTTGACTGATAATCCCAAGTATTGTATCTATCATAGATACATAAATTATCCTACTAAGGCTTGCTATGTCTTGAAGAAGAAGATTCAAGAGTTGATAAATGCTAAAGCTATCGCTTTAACTAATGATGAGCATACAGTCACAACTAACGTGATTTCTCTTCAATTTGGAGGTTTTCCTCCACAGCAAGTTCCTGATGGGATTGTCCCGATTCCAAAGGTGACAATCAAGATTGTGAATCTTCCACCAGCCAGAGATCAAAGTAAAGGACTATTGCCTCTCACCTTGAAAAATGGTGAAATCATGTGGGTACATCCTGACTTAGTACCTAAAATGGAGCATAAAAGTAAAATTTCAAAATCCAAGAAAGGTCAAAAAGTTAAAACCTGCAATATGATTTCTCATGTTGTTACCTCAGATTATGATGATTCTGATTATCTGTGGGATGACATCCCTTTGGAAGATAGGCTAAGGGGTCTGAACATATGCCCTCCATGTTTGGCTCCTCCTATCAAACTAAAGCTTACTCATCAGCAATTGTTAGCCATGAACAGTGTCCCTTTGTATAGGGCACAACAAATTTTTGCTTCCTATGAGAAAGTTCCGATTGGAATTTTACCTCTTGCACCGAAAATTTTCACCCTTGCGACTACGGAGGTCTCCGTTCCTCCTTCATCTGTTGGACCATCTGTTTAAAGTCCGCTGCCCATTCGCATGTACAGTCAACAATCAGTCCATCTCATAAAAAAATGGGCTATGACTTTCAAAAAGCAGAAGGCTTGAACGATGGTAAAGGTATGCGAGTTCCTTTGCAAATTCAAGGTCAGAAATCCTCTGTCGGATTGGAATTTGACGTCCCTCATAAAAATTCCCATAAGACGAAGACTAAGAGAAAGAAGACTAAATCATGTAATATGGTACTTCATTCTCCTGAGTCTGAAGAAGAGGCTTTTGCAGGTACATGATCTGGAAAAGACTACCACAAAGATTATGAGGGAACTTCCAAAGAAGCGGATGACGTCGCTGAAACACTACCGACTCAGTCATCTCCTATTCCTGCTGAGGCAAGACCTTCTAAACCATCAATGGTTGAAAAAGGGATACAGAAGGCAGTACGTTTTGGTGTCCCGCTGAAGTCTGGTTCAAACCAAGGGTTGATGAAACCTAATAAGTTTGACATTCTAGCCCAATTAGCCAATACTCCGGCTAGACTTTCCTTTTTTGAGTTACTCCGTCTCTCTAAAGAAAGTCAAGAAACTTTGAGTGAAGCTTTGCTACAGGCAGATTCATGTCTAGCCCAACTCAAAAGTCCTGATAATATACCGGTGTCATGTCCCCAATGCCACAGTGTAATGGAATCAATTTCTAATATTACTTTCACATAAGAGGATATGTTGTTGAAGCATAATCGGCATGACAGGCCTCTGTGTTACACAGGGTATATTGACTCAACCAAAATTGATAGGATTTATATTGATCCTGGGTCTTCCATTAGCATTATTCTTCAGAGTATGCTACGACCATTGAGGATTCCTACTAGTGAGTTGACTTACACTAGTAGGATAATTGTTGGTTTCAATTCTGGAAGAAGTAAACCATTGGGGAAAATTCGTCTGAAGATTCAAATAGGTGATCTTCGGACCATGGCAACTTTCTATGTTATCAATTCAGATGTATCTTATAATATCCTACACGAAAGACCGTGGATACATTAACATAACATTTTTCCTTCGACTCTCCACTAATGCTTCAAGTATGTGGATTCTCAGGGGATCGTAAAGACTGAATTTGCAGATCTCAATCCTTTTAAAGGTGTTGAAGCCTATTTCTCTGATTCAATACTCTATACACAGGAGCATGTGAAGGAAATATCCGATATGGCTGAAGATCGATCGCCTTCAGAAGACCAATCGATTTCAGAGGACCAATCGCCTTCAGAAGATCAACCTTTGAATATTAAGGTTAAGGTCGGATTCAACCCCAACCTGTCAATGGTGAACCTTTGGTGATTAAAGTCAAATGAAGAACTCAAGCTACGTCTGATGAATCTGTGAGAATTCCGATCAAAGGTCTAGTTCAAGCCAACACTAGTGATCAGCCTCTCATGATCAAGGTTAAAAGACGTATTTCTCGTCCAACAGATTCAGAACTACTAGTTATCAACCTCAGGCAAATCTATGCCTAAGACGGATGATGGTCCGTTAATGATTAATCCCAGGCGTAGTAGCCAGTCTGTCAATGATGTAAATATTGATCAATCTGTATTTTCTCATTTTAATGAAGATTTCCTTTTGGAGTATATGGCTGTCAAATATATTGAAAGAATGACTTTATCTGTTGATAATCAAAGTCATCAACATAAAACTGACATAAATACGGAGAAAACTTTATATATTAATCATAAAGAGAATTCTTCTCCTCCTCATGTCGATGTTGGGCTCTATGCTCAAATGTTCCTAACATCTACTCCTTATTTTCTACCTGTTGTCTCATCATCACAAGCTTGTGTGGTTTATAGACGTCACGAAGAATCTTATTTTGTGATCTATAAAACAAGCGTCAAATTGTGTTTGGTTTGGCTAGAAATATTCCTATTATACAGACAAATAATCTCGAAGAGAAAGATAAAGGAAAAATCAGAATTGACAGATATAATCAATAATTCCGTAAGATTATCCAAAATATGGGGTATGATTTGAAAACCATGTCAGGACTCAATCAAGGCAAAGGTAGATGATTACCATTATGTGGAGATTCGTTTTATCAACGAACCCGTCATGGTTTGGGATACGATACATCCCACATGTTTAAGAAAGATATGGAAGAAGAATTTTCTTCCAGTTCTTTACAATTCTCAGATTCTGAAGAAGTCCAGTATGTTGAATCTGAAAGTGTCTTTTCAGTCAATATGGTTCAAACCGATGATGAGTCTGAACCATTTGAAAATGACCCTTGGGCACAACAAATGGATACTCAGTAGGAACTTCGATTTGAGCAGCGACAGCCACCCACAGAAGATGAAATCATCCAGATTGATGTTGGAGACGAAACTATGCCAAAGCTAATATTTATCAGCAAAAACCTTTCTGAAGATAAAAAAGAAAAGTTGATAAAGCTGATAAAAGAATATATTGATATCTTCGCATGGAGCTATGAGGATATGCCAGGTCTGGATCCTAAAGTAGCTACCCATAAACTCAATATTCTTCCTAATGCCAAACCTGTAAAACAACAGCGACGGCGTTTTCGACCAGACATGATGGATGCAATTGAAGCAGAAGTTAAAAAGTTGATCACATGTGGCTTTGTCCATGAAGAACAACACCCAGATTGGGTTGCCAATATTGTTCCTGTCATGAAGAAGAATAGAAAAGTTCAAGTTTGTATAGATTTTCGAGATCTCAACGCAGTTTGTACAAAAGATGAATTTCCACTTCCTATCACTAATGTCATGATAGACAATACATGTGGTTTTGAACGTATGTCTTTCATGGACGGATTTTCATGATACAACCAAATTAAGATGCATCCAGGAGATGAAAAGCACACTGCTTTCTGTATACCCTTTGGAGTTTATTGCTACACGGTTATGCCTTTTGGTCTAAAAAATACCGGCGCTACGTATCAACGGGCCATGAGCAATATCTTTCAAGAACATCTGCGAAAAATAGTTGAATGTTACGTGGATGATATCGCTGTCAAAAGTCGATTAAAAGATTATCACATTCAAGATTTGAAGACAGTATTCGAGTTGATGCGTCGACATCAACTAAAGATGTACCCCACTAAATCTTTCTTAGGGGTTTCTAGTGGCAAATTTTTGGGATTTGTCATTACTTCTGAATGTATCCATGTTGATCCTGATAAAGTTTAAGCCATTCTTGAAATGCGTCCTCCATGTAATCTGAAAGAGCTTCATAGCTTTCAAGGTCGCATTGCTTATATCAGGAGATTTATATCAAATCTTTCTGGGAGATGTCAACCTTTTTTTGATTGTTGAAGAAGGATGTGTCATTTGTTTGGGATGAAGCATGTCAAAAAGCATTCAATGACATCAAGCAATACCTTACAAATCCACCTATTTTAGTACCCCTAGTAGTGGAAAGACCATTTTTGCTGTATGTTCGAGCATTAAATCATTCTCTTGGTGCTCTTCTTGCACAGAAAAGTGATAAGGGTCATGAATAATCAATTTATTATCTCAGTCGAATGATGGTTGGGGATGAACACAGGTATACTCATGTGGAAAAAGAATGTCTAGCCTTAGTTTTTGCCATTCAAAAGACGCGATATTATGTATCGGGACAGACTATTCATGTCATATCCAGAATAAATCCTATTCGGGTATTAATGAAAAAGCCAAGTATTCTTAACTCCCGGTTAGCTACTTGGCCAATGTTGCTTACTCCATATGATATGGTCTACATACCTCAAAAATCAGTGAAGGGTCAAGCGTTAGCTGATTTCTTAGCAGCTCATCCTATACCTAAAACTTCTAAGCTATATGACGATATTCCAGATGAAGTCGTAGATTGCAACATGACTTTAAGGGATGATATTTGGCAACTATACTTTGATGGAGCATCACGAGTTGGACCTAAAGGCAATATTGTCTCCGGAGTAGGCATTGTACTGGTTTCTCCTGATAAAATGGTTATATACCGTGCTTATTCCCTCAATGAATTATGTTCAAATAATGTGGCAGAATATAACGCTCTACTAATTGGTCTTCAAGTAGCAAAACAATTTGACATTGGGTTCTTGGAAGCATATGGAGATTCTCAGCTGATTGTCAATCAGGTCAGAGGGACATATGAAGTCAAAAATCCTGACCTCATTCCCTATCATCAAGTGGTAATCGAATTGGCTCTTTTATTCAAAGGGTTCTTTATTGAATTTGTACCACGTTCTTAAAATTTGGAAGCTGACGCTCTTGCTAGTCTAGCTGCAGACTTAGCAGTTCCAATCAGAAGACAAAATACCATCACTTTGTTGGATCGAGACTTATTCTGTGTCATGAATAATTTGCATATCGAACAGAGTTATGCAACCGAATCAAATTTTCAGCAAAAAGATTGGAGAAGTCCATTTATTGATTATGCGGTTTATAGGATTTTACCTGAAGATCCAAAAGAAGCTGCATCAATCAAAAGATGATCATTTCGATTTTATTATGATTCTTCTATGCACATTTTGTATCGTCATTCTTATGATGGACTTTTACTGCGTTGTCTCTCGGAAAGCGAAGCCAAGCAAACACTTCGTGAAGCTCATGATGGAGTTTGTGGTGCACATCAACCAGGTCCAAAGTTACAGGACCGTATTCGAAGAATGGGTTATTATTGGCCTTCTATGATAGAGATGCTGTAGATTATGCCAGACGATGTAAAGCATGCCAGATTCATGCTTATTTTATTCATCAACCCTCTGAATTTTTACATCCTACAACAGCTTTTTGGCCTTTCGAAGCTTGGGGTATGGATATTATTGGTCCAATTAATCCTCCTTCTATCAAAGGACATCGGTTTATCCTGGCTATAACTGATTATTTTTCAAAATGGGCAGAAGCAGTTCCTCTTGTTGAAGTAAAAACGTCTAATGTGGTTAACTTCATCAAACATCATGTCATTTATCGTTTTGGGATTTCCCGAAGGATAATCCATGATAATGGACCATAATTTGTCAGTCAAGCGTTTTATCGATTTTGTGACAAGAATCGGATCCAGAACTTATCTTCTACAGCTTACAATCCAGCTGCTAATGGTTTAGCAGAAGCTTTCAACAAAACAATTATTAAACTTCTTAAAAAGTTTGTCTCTTCTAATAAATGTGATTGGAACGAGAAACTTGGAGAATGTTTATGGGCCTATCGAACAACAGTCAGAACTCCAACTGGTTTTACACCATTTTTATTGGTTTACGGATATGAAGCTGTTCTTCCACTGGAGATCCAAATACCATCTCTTAGAATAGCCATTGCTAATGAGCTAACTACGGAGAATAATGACCGCTTAAGACTCCAGGAACTTGAAGGTTTGGATGAGAAGCGTCTTCAAGCACAACAGCATATTGAGCTGTATCAAGCCCGCATATCTCGAGCTTTCAATCGCAAAGTTAAATAAAGGGTATTTAAAGTAGGAAAGCTAGTTCTAGCTGTCCGAAGACCTATGGTTATGACTCTTAAGAGTAAAGGCAAGTTCCAAGCTAAATGGGAAGGTCATTATGTAGTCAAAACCATATTTTCTAATGGTGCTTATAGGTTGTCTAAATCTAATGGAGATTTGCTCATGATGCCAATTAACGGTAAATTCTTGAAAAAATATTATGTTTGAATTTTTTCTTCATTCCCCAGCTACCAAGGTTTGGTTAAGCTGATTATTTATTCTCCTAAAAGAGAATTTTGATTTTCTGTCTTACTAGTTAATTTCAGAAAGAAAAAATGTATTATCTATCATGTCCATATTACCTCTGAATAGATATTAAATCTACTTCTTTTCATTATTATCTAACATGTCCATATTACCTCTGAATAGATATTAATCTATTTCTTTGAGTCATTACGATCTATCATGTTCATATTACCTCTGATAGTATTGTACACTCTAAAAAGGAAAAAAAAATTATTATCTATCATGTCCATATTACCTCTAGATAGATATAATCTACTTTGTTGAGTTTTGAAGACTTATCATGTCCATATTACCTCTGATAATTATTTTCTATCTCACACCTATTTTAAAAAGAAAAAAAATATTGCATTTATTTCATGATTGGAAATAGTACATCAGCAAAATGAAGAAAATGACAGAAGATAAAAATTCTTTATTGAGTACAAAAATTTCTAAGGCGGAGCAGATAGATCTTCAATCATTTTCTGTAATTCTGTCAGACACTTTTTGCGAGAGCCCAATACGTTGTGTATGCTATGGATCGTCGAACTTCCGCAGTACATAGGTGGGAGAGTTCGGCAAAGGCAGCTATCATTTTATCTTTGGCTTCTTCAAGGGTTTTGATGTTCGATTCAGAACCAAAGATCCGTTCTTCCAAAATAGAACTTTGCCTCAAATATTGATCTCGATCTGCCATCATCCAGTTTTGCTCCTCCTTTAATCGAGCCAGCTCAGCCTCGACTTCACGAATTCTATCATTTTGTTGATGAATTTTGATATTCATTGAGTCATAGGCTTGTTGATGCTGCTCCAACAGGGGTTTATTTTCTCTTAAGAAGGTCCTTTCCACGGCAACCGTATTGCTATAATCTTGAAGAGATTCTTTGAAGATGGTTTTCCGAGTTGTATACTCATTAGTGAGAGGAATATACTCAGATTGGACGAGGCTTTCAATAGTTCCACTTGACAACCTTAGATATTTTTTAATTGGTTGTTCAAGTCCTTGGACTATCTTCTGCAAAGCCGATGCCCTCTCAGTATCATTAAACATGGCAATGTTGTCAATGGTAGTGGCAATTGCACTTTTTAAACTCTCATAACTGAGACCTTTCTTCAATACCGTCTTGATCAATGCTGCCAAAGTTTTATAAAATGTTTCAGTATGAATCTCTACCAAAAGATTCATATCAGCATTTGAGCTTGGTGTATCAGCAATATCTGCTAATCCCTTCTCCTGGAAACCAGAGACAGATGCTGTTGTCGCTGTCGTAGCAAGCTGAGTTAATGCTACATTTGTTATCGTCACCATGGCTAATTGATTCCCAGGGAATTCTGGGACTACATCTTCAGTGACCTTTTCTGCTGCCTCAGGAGCTTGAGTTTCGGTGGCAGGAGTTGGTATTATGGAGGTGCTGCCTCCTATATTCGATTCAGATTTGAACACGACTGTCTCAGGAATCTGGTATGGACTAGCAGCAGTAATTGATGTTGCCGCTATATCTACGACCTCAGCAATCGATTCTTTAGCAGCAACTGATTCTCTGAGCACTGATGGCTATTTTTCTGCAGTTGGCTCTTCATCTTTTTCTTCGGCAAGAGAAGACAATTCTTGGTGTACCTCTTCTGCAGACTCTTTTTGTATATCCATAGATGGAGAACCTTCTTCAGAAAGAGAATCTTCTTTTGAAGAGGAACTTCTTTCTTCAGATTCTATTTCCTCTTGTCACGCCCCAGAACCAGAATACTGGAGAGCGGGAGCAGACATAGCTAGCTACGTATAATGAAATGGGATCCATCTCACCATACGGTCACGGCTGTCTAAATATATGAGGGTTTATCTACAAGCCATCAGTCTCTTAAGGTCAATAACAAGCCTAGTGTCTCAATCACAAGCAAGTAAATAAATGTTACAAGATATAAGATCACCAAATATACAATAGTAAGGCATCCCAAACATTACATATTCAGCTGATCATGAAGCTTGTCGTTACAAAATGTGAGGACAAGCAAGAGTTTTAGTCATACATGATCAACCCTAGGTTGCCAATCATGTTACAGCCCGTAGGCAGACAGTAAGTAAAATGTACACGAGCTAACACTTGCTCGGCGGCTAAACGCCTCAAAAGAATAATTTTATAATAAAGTGGGAGGACAAAAAGAAACCCACTCGTTGCCAGGGTTACGCCTGGTGGTCACCATCTGGCAGGAAAACCGGTAGATCCTCTGGAGTTGCTCCGGTATCTGGCCATACAAAACCAGCTGGGTCAGACCCCAGAAAGAGCAAGTGCCACAAAGGAGGCTTCACTTAGGAACTAAAACCAGCAATTAGCACAAGAATATAATTACAAATAAAAGACAGTAATTAAGGAAAAGCATGACAGGTGATATACGATGAGGTAACCATGGGACTATTCAGATAACCAAGTTACAACCCGTAAACCAAACAAGGACCGGGGTTGTAACTCTTCGTTTGAACGGAACTTGGTATCCCCACCATTTATCAATAACGCCAGTGTAATTAATCACGAACTCGAAGTAAGGTAAAGCATGTCGAGCATGTCATGGGGTACAACAAGACAATAAACGAAGAGAGAACACAGAACTGCTCCGGGAGCCAGGTTACAACCCGTAAACCAAACAAGGACCGGGGTTGTAACCCTTCGCCTGAACAGAACTGGTCCCCTGATCTTTATTGTTAAAGCAAGCACAAGTAATCATGCTATGTAACAATCTTGTACAGGATCGAGGCAAGAATAGACAGGGTTAGACTCCATTCAATCAATCACGGCCAAGCAATAAGTACGGCTTGATACTTTAACTAACTAGGGTTATCACAGGCCTAGTTACTAGCAAGATGCAGCGAGATTCTTCCAAGTCTAGTTACCCGTCTGCTGCTACCTGAGTGACCCCAGCAAAGAAAAGGAAAAAGATAGCATGATATAGCAGACACACTGTAGTAAGATACATGTGTCCTAAGGTACCACACTCGACGGCGGGCTGGAAGTGCGCTCATCTCGACGGATAGCAACAAGTCCCATGTATATATATATAAGGCCGGGATCAATGGGGCAACAGGTAACTGGAAAAGTCTCTCCATGAACTACTTGATCAATCTAGTCATTAATTCTAGCCATATTCAGTATGAATCCCTGACCGTGGGAAACCAGGGATTCATGTCCTAGACATGATGCAAGACGAGACGGGTTCATTTGTACAAACACAATCACCCACGGTGTCCAGGCCATTTATTCTTGTCAAGTCACGTTAGTCGTCGCAATAGCATTACGAGAAATATATCATGTCAGGTTTATCATGTCAAAAGTATGCCACGTCGGGCCACTATCAAGAATTATCATGTCAAGTTATCATGTCAAATTGTTAGGTCAAGTTATCATGTCAGGAGTGTACCACGACGGGTCACCATCAAGTCATGCCATTTATCAAGGAGGAGAGAAACTTGCACAATTTAAAATAATAATATAATATAATATATATATATTCTTGAAGCCAAGGAGAAACTCTACAACTTTCATGTTTTGAGTTTTTCAAGATTCTAGCTACAAAATAACTTAAACAGGCAAAAACAGCAAAATAGAGCAATTCCGGCGCATGAGATTCCTACACAAATCGGCGCATGGGATTCCTGCACAAATCGGCGCATGAGATTCCTGCACGAATCGGCGCATGGGATTCCTGCACGAATTGGCGCATGAGATTCCTGCACAAATCGGTGCATGAGGTTCCTGCACAAATCGGCGCATGAGATTCCTGCATGAATCGGCGCATGAGGTTCCTGCACGAATCGGCGTATGAGATTCCTGCACGAATTGGCACTTGGGATTCCTGCACGAATCGGCGCATGAGATTCCAGCACAAATCGACGCATGAGAAACTCACGTTGCATTTTCAGTACATGCGCGTAGGGAACCTACGCGCATGACACGCTCGGAGTTAAAGGATGCGTTGCCGGGACTTCACGGCGCATGGCCTCCCGACGCATGGCCTCCCGGGCGCATGAGGTTCATCGTCCCCAAACAGCAAGTTCAGCCATGAAAGTTCCGAAAACTTATAATGGCCATAACTTCCTCATCCGGAGTCGAAATCAAGCGAAACAAAAACCAAAACTGCATGAAATTGAATTCTCTACCACATGGAACCACTAGTTTTTGGAAATACCAAGTTTTTAGAGATCAAAACCAAGAAAACTAAACAAGAAGGAACTTGAAACTTAGATCTACAAAAATATAACCATCAAAATCGAAAACTTCCAGTTCTAAAGAGGCTTAGAATCTAGTAAGGAAGAGAATGGAACAATAAAACATGAGATCCATCATGAAGCAAGCTTGCACTTGCCTAAGCTCTCCCTCTCTCTTCCCCTCCTGGTGGTTGAAGAAGTAAAGATGGAGAAGAATAATGAGTAATGAGTAATAATAGAAGAGAGAGAGAGAGAGAGTGGGATAGATATTTATGGTGGGAGTGGTTCTCCACATAAAACCAAACCAAGCCAAACCCACTAAACCGAACCAAACCAAGCTAATGCAATGCCATGATAAACCATGCTAATGCAACATGCAAAATAAAACCCAATGCTAACTAATTATGACAAACCAAAAATATGAGCCCGAAATACGTACATGTATTCCCAATACGTAATGCGAACTACGGGCATTACAACTCTACCCACCTTAAAAGAATTCCGTCCTCGAAATTTAATCAAGAGGCTAGAGATGTAAGGACAAGCTACGCTATCACAAACAATCTATAACTACCAACCAATCATACAGTCATTCATGTAAGCAAGGATTCGAAGCGTAAGGCATAAGGAAGATATTACGCCTTACGAGCCAAACTAGCTGGGATAACGCGATCGAATATTATCCTCACGCTCTCACGTTTGACTCTTCCAAGAGGGATAAACTCAAGCAACACAGACTAAACAAATAGCCTGGCTCTTGAGGGTCTATCTCTTCGGTCAAACATGGACACGGGCCTCTCCTCCTACGAAAAGGTTGGTACCAATAACCATTTTTGAATGATCTAGGATATGGCTCGGGTCCGGGACATACCGTCGCATTTAGGATACAGGAAATACATTATGTACCCCGCATAATGACGGCAGGAAAGCAAGATAATATAATGCAGATACCTCTCTGCCGATTCTGGACCTGAGCCTGGGCTAGAGCAAACTGCTGAGGTCCCTGCTGCTGGAATCTCCTCTGCCTATACTGAACTTGCACCTGGGCATACTGCTGAGGCCTTTGCTGCCGAAAAGCTTGGGCCTGCGTCGACAACGGCCTCGGGGATGGAAACTGCTGCTGGACTGGTACTGGGGCTGGTCCCCTAACCGATGAACTGATCATGGCTGGTGATGAGTCAGTCCTGAACGGGCAGGACCTTACCTTGTGGTCCGGCGCTCCACATAGCAAACACAATCCTCGAGCCTTGCGACATTCTGAAACAACATGTCCAGGCTTCCCACAATGAGAGCAGCCCACTGTGGAAGACTGCTTCTGCTGCTGAGAATACGTCGGGGTTGAATGTTGAATCGACGTAACCGAAGCTGTCCTTCTCGGAGCTCCAATGATCAAAGCCCTAGCTGCCAGGGCTGGGGCTGACGACTGGTTCATCTGGCCGCGAGATCGCTTTCGACCTCCGGTCCTGTCACTGTTCGCTGCACTGTTCCCATGATGTCTACCTCTGCCCAGAGCATCTGCCACCGCCTGACGCAAAGTGTTTCCTCGAGGATCCTGCGAGGCAAGTAACTCCCTGATAAGTCCAACCAAGGCTTCATCATCCTGCCTTGCGGGCTGGGCTGGCTGAACTGGTGGCTCTGGACCCTCAGTAGGCATAACTCTAGAAGCTACACCGGAATGCTGGACTTGATATCCTGGGTGCTGCTGGTCCACAAGAGCTGCTTCGCCTTGCTGATCGGCAGGGCCAGGAACAATGCCGCTGAAGAAGACGACATAGAGAACAATAAGGAAGGACCAGGACAGATCAAGGATTACAAGCATGTGATCAGGACAAGAATTTCAGGAATCAAGAGGATACGTACAAAGATCAAGGGCGAACACTGATTGAGACATCTATTCGGTAAACCCTCATATATCTTGATTTACAAGACCTGCATGGGCCACCACTTAAACCATGTCACGCCCCAGAACCAGAATACTAGAGAGCGGGGGCAGACATAGCCAGCTACGTATAATGAAATGGGATCCATCTCACCATACGGTCACGGCTGTCTAGATATATGAGGGTTTATCTACAAGCCATCAGTCTCTTAAGGTCAATAACAAGCCTAGTGTCTCAATCACAAGCAAGTAAATAAATGTTACAAGATATAAGATCACCAAATATACAATAGTAAGGCATCCCAAACATTACATATTCAGCTGATCATGAAGCTAGTCATTACAAAATGTGAGGACTAGCAAGAGTTTTAGTCATACATGATCAACCCTAGGTTGCCAATCATGTTACAGCCCGTAGGCAGACAGTAAGTAAAATGTACACGAGCTAACACTTGCTCGGCGGCTAAATGCCTCAAAAGAATAATTTTATAATAAAGTGAGAGGACAAAAAGAAACCCACTCGTTGCCAGGGTTACGCCTGGTGGTCACCATCTGGCAGGAAAACCGGTAGATCCTCTGGAGTTACTCCGGTATCTGGCCATACAAAACCAGCTGGGTCAGATCCCAGAAAGAGCAAGTGCCACAAAGGATGCTTCACTTAGGAACTAAAACCAGCAATTAGCACAAGAATATAATTACAAATAAAAGACAGTAATTAAGGAAAAGCATGACAGGTGATATACGATGAGGTAACCATGGGACTATTCAGATAACCAAGTTACAACCCGTAAACCAAACAAGGACCGGGGTTGTAACTCTTCGTCTGAACGGAACTTGGTATCCCCACCATTTATCAATAACGCCAGTGTAATTAATCACGATCTCGAAGTAAGGTAAAGCATGTCGAGCATGTCATGGGGTACAATAAGACAATAAACGAAGAGAGAACACAGAACTGCTCCGGGAGCCAGATTACAACCCGTAAACCAAACAAGGACCGGGGTTGTAACCCTTCGCCTGAACAGAACTGGTCCCCTGATCTTTATTGTTAAAGCAAGCACAAGTAATCATGCCATGTAACAATCTTGTACAGGATCGAGGCAAGAATAGACAGGGTTAGACTCCATTCAATCAATCACGACCAAGCAATAAGTACGGCTTGATACTTTAACTAACTAGGGTTATCACAGGCCTAGTTACTAGTAAGATGCAGCGAGATTCTTCCAAGTCCAGTTACCCGTCTGCTGCTACCTGAGTGACCCCAGCAAAGAAAAGGAAAAAGATAGCATGATATAGCAGACACACTGTAGTAAGATACATGTGTCCTAAGGTACCACACTCGACGGCGGGCTGGAAGTGCGCTCATCTCGACGGATAGCAACAAATCCCATGTATATATATATAAGGCCGAGATCAAAGGGGCAACAGGTAACTGGGAAAGTCTCTCCATGAACTACTTGATCAATCTAGTCATTAATCCTAGCCATATTCAGTATGAATCCCTGACCGTGGGAAACCAGGGATTCATGTCCTAGACATGATGCAAGATGAGACGGGTTCATTTGTACAAACACAATCACCCACGGTGTCCAGGCCATTTATTCTTGTCAAGTCACGTTAGCCATCGCAACAGTATTACGAGAAATATATCATGTCAGGTTTACCATGACAAAAGTGTGCCATGTCGGGCCACTATCAAGAATTATCATGTCAAGTTATTATGTCAAATTGTCAGGTCAAGTTATCATGTCAGGAGTGCACCACGGCGGGTCACCATCAAGTCATGCCATTTATCAAGGAGGAGAGAAACTTGCACAATTTAAAATAATAATGTAATATAATATATATATATATATTCTTGAAGCCAAGGAGAAACTCTACAACTTTTATGTTTTAAGTTTTTTAAGATTCTAGCTACAAAATAACTTAAACAGGCAAAAAATACAAAATAGAGCAATTCCGGCGCATGAGATTCCTGCACAAATTGGCGCATGGGATTCCTGCACAAATTGGCGCATGAGATTCCTGCACGAATCGGCACATGGGATTCCTGCACGAATCGGCGCATGAGGTTCCTGCACGAATCGGCGCATGAGATTCCTGCACAAATCGGCGCATGAGATTCCTGCACGAATCGGTGCATGAGGTTCCTGTACGAATCGGCGTATGAGATTCCTATACGAATCGGTGCATGAGGTTCCTATACGAATCGGCGCATGAGATTCCTGCACGAATCGGCACATGGGATTCCTGCACGAATCGACGCATGAGATTCCTGCACAAATCGGCGCATGAGAAACTCACGTTGCGTCTTCAGTACATGCGTGTAGGGAACCTACGTACATGACACGCTCAGAGTTAAGGGATGCGTTGCCGGGACTTCACGGCGCATGGCCTCCCGGGCGCATGAGGTTCATCGTCCCCAAACAGCAAGTTCAGCCATAAAAGTTCTGAAAACTTGTAATGGCCATAACTTCCTCATTCGGAGTCGAAATCAAGCGAAACAAAAACCAAAACTGCATGAAATTGAATTCTCTACCACCTGGAACCACTAGTTTTTGGAAATACCAAGTTTTTCGAGATCAAAACCAAGAAAACTAAACAAGAAGGAACTTGAAACTTAGATCTACAAAAATATAACCATCAAAATCGAAAACTTCCAGTTCTAAAGAGGCTTAGAATCTAGTAAGGAAGAGAATGGAACAATAAAACATGAGATCCATCTTGAAGCAAGCTTGCACTTGCCTAAGCTCTCCCTCTCTCTCCCCCTCCTGGTGGTTGAAGAAGTAAAGATGGAGAAGAAGAATGAGTAATGAGTAATAATGGAAGAGAGAGAGAGTGGGATAGATATTTATGGTGGGAGTGGTGGTAGGTGGGAGTGGTTCTCCACATAAAACCAAACCAAGCCAAACCCACTAAATCGAACCAAACCAAGCTAATGCAATGCCATGATAAACCATGCTAATGCAACATGCAAAATAAAACCCAAGGCTAACTAATTATGACAAACCAAAAATACGAGCCCGAAATACGTACATGTATTCCCAATACGTAATGCGAACTACGGGCATTACACCTCTTCATGAATAGGCTTTTGAAGAGAAGGAGCAACGGGCTTTGCCACAGTGATGATACCTACAAAGATTAAACAAAATAGTCAATATACAAAATCATAATACGCATTTTGTATAAATTTTGTGTAATTTATCTTTACCTGGAGTAGGTGCAGGATGCGATAAGAGTGCGTCATAATCTAAATCCCAGTCATCATCATCTAATTCGAGAGCCGGTTCATCCGAGGGGATGGGTTCCGGATCACTAGCATGAGTTTTGGCGGTGTCTTCAACAGCCTTCGCCTTTTGTGACGAAGTTAGATACAATAAAGTGCTGAGTCGTCCGGGAGATAGGACTCCTATAACTTCTGTTGCTGCTGCCGGCTGATGTGCTGAAGATCCTTCTCCAGGTTAAGCTGATGAAGATATGATATTTTGAGTCTCCTCGGCAGGATTTTCATTTTCTGGAGTAGCGACTCTCTGTTTGGAAAGCCCTTTAACAGTAACCTTCTTCTTCTTCTTCTCTCGGAGACTAACAGTTGTGTCTAATTTCCGCTTCCGGGTTGTAGATATGATAATTGCTCCTGCAGCTGTCTCCCCAACTCCCGTAGGGATCATCTCCAGATATTCATCTAGAACAGCATCATCAGGTATGTCCGAAGGCACCATAACTGGTTCTTCGACGTTTCCTTCTTTTTTCCATTGAAGACTTCCTTTCATGTTGTAGTCTTTGGCGAAGGAACGAATGGAGACATAAAAATGTGTATACGAATGAAGCATTCGTAGCTCAGTTGTGCTCGAGGCGGTTGATACATGAAATCTGGCACCGGTACATCCAACGCTGAAATACCGCCATGCTCTCGCTCTATCAATTAATTTTCCATAATGGTTGAAAGTAGTGGAGGGATTACCAACGTGAAGCTGGTCATACCCGAACTGACGAGCGAACTGACTAGGTAGATACGGTTCGAAGATGCAGTTGTCTTTAATTCTATACATCAGATGTGAGGGTCTGATGCATATTAGCCAATTAAAGACTGGCACAGGTATCTCAGTCCTCTCTCGACCTATGTCGTCAAATTGTACACCGAAACAGTCGGCTGGAACTGGTGGTCGTGTGCAAAAAAAATTCCACCCATGGGAGAAGTTCAGTGCTGCCCATGTATCCGTCACTGAAGTCACCTTCCAGGTAGCTTTACTAAACTTCTGGAGGAATACCTTCGCATCATTTTCAGGACCTGGTGGTAGTAAACTGCAGTTTTGATGCAATAGCCAGCCTATCAAATAAGTATAGGGCATCTCCACCCTAGGGAAATCACGACGGTAGGGAGCATTATTGATAAGTTCTTCACTAAATGCTCGCAAACCCATATTTATTCGACACACCATTGCCGGTAATAGGCTGAGTTTAGCCTTGAATACCAAATGTACTGCTGGCCATAGTACGTTTCAGTGAATTCTGTCAACTGTACCAGTCCCCGGTACGACCCACCTTCGTAACCACAGGGAAAGAAAGCCCGCCAGCAAGGCTTCCTTTGAGAGCTTTCGACTACCATGTTTTAGAAAGCTTAATATTTCAGTTCCCGCAGGGAATTCTCCAGCTTTGGTGGTCAAATACTTGTTCGGAGATTTATATATGATCATCCAAGTGTTTATCAAATTAGCAGGAATTATTGAACAAGGGTTGATGGTTTGAGCCTTGTTGTCTTGGAATCTCTCCTTATCTTCCTTGGATATTATATTCTTGTGGTAGAATAGATATGTTGTCCATTTATTGATGTATGCCAAATATGATCCACTCATACATAGTGGTACAGATCAAATAATGGCACATCAGCTCTTGATATACCTCAACTAAGTGAGGATTTCTCTTGTTAATTTATGCTAGTTCCCGGTTGGAGGGAACGTACTCCTCATATGGAACTTCTCCCATTGGTAGCTTGGAGATGAATTGCATCTCATGGAGTACAAAACCCATTTCGCCTACTGGGGTTGCAAAAGTTCCTGTCGAGCTAATATATAACTCCATCAGAGCTAAGAATAGGTTATTGTTTATGGGTATGCCTTGACTTGTGGAGGCTACCGCTTCTAATAAACTAATGGCTTGTAGTTCTGCTTCAAAGTTCTTTATGATCCAAGAACTAAGTTGAACCCAGTTTTTATTGTGAGGGGTCATCCACCCTGGAAGCCTAGGGTTGACCTGGGGATATAGTACTGAAGCGTTCATAAACTTGTTAATGAACATCGGCATCTGCACTGGCTGGATCAGAGATGAGCCCTCACTTGGTATAAATCCAGGTAATAAACCTAAAAAAGAAGTGACACTACCACTGGGAGTACTTGTATGGTAGCCCATCTAGTTTTCATCCCTATTGAATATGATTCTCCCCGGTCTTCCATGATTGTTGGGAGTCAGATTCCAGATCATCCGTCTTGGATGAGTAGCATGAACAAAAGAAGAAAGGGGATAATCTCTCGGCATTGTTGGGAGATACATCAACCTTTCCCCAAATTTGAACACCCAGGACTCCTTCTCGGGATTTGTCTGTGATTTGAAATCAATTGCGTCCCCAAACATGAATGCGGGCTTCAGGTAATGCTGGCCATCCAGTGATGTCAATAATTCTCCATTCATTAGAGATAGCAACATTTTGTCTCCTTGAGCAGCTATCAACTGATGTCTTTCCTGGGGATACTGCTTGTAAGTTTGAGGAAACTCAACATGGGATAAATTTTCCAGATAATTTGATCCCAGAATACCAGCTGGTGAACCAAACACTTCAGAAAGAGGATGGGCCCCCAAGTCTACTGCAAAAGAAGTTCAACAAGAAAAATTAAGTTAATAAAATCCTAAAGTATGAATTTTATGCAAACTCAAGCTCTACGCAAATGCCTATACATGAGTTTTGAAGTTATTACGCGTAAAAGATTCTATGTTTTAAAGAGAATTTGTTTTATGCATTTCTCTAAAAATGTTGTACGCAGTCTAAAAATAAATTTTTTACGCATACTTTTTTCTGTTCAAAAGAATAAAGTTTTACGTGTGAAAAATACATAGTCTTTTGACTTGCGTATTTTTAGTTTTACGCTCGGACGTATAACATGGGCGTATTTTCATATTTTACGCTCGCATGTATAACGTGGGCATATTTTTAAGTTCTACGCTGGCACGTACAACGTGAGCGTATTTTTGGTTTCGAGATCTATGATGGCACGTATAACGTGAGCGTATTTTTCGATTTTCACTCTTACGCTGGCACGTATGAACGTGAGTGTATGTTCTTGGGTCATCTTCTCCAAACGCAATCTTTGGTCGAAATGGGGTTTCTACCTATCATGGTCGGAGCCACGTTTGGGTTGGTCTTTGGTGTCTCCTCGATGTTCTTCCCCAGTGGTGCTGCAGCGGCGTGAAGTTCCTCCGACGATTTAGCTGTCGACGAAGTGGCGAGCTTCTTGCCCTTGGCTGAGGCGGCGGCCTTGCTCTTGGGTGCCATTTGCTCGAAAGGATTTTTGAGGATAAATGAAGAAGAGAATAAGGAATGAAAGAGATAAGTAAAGTTCTCTCTCTTCAACAGAAGTCCTATTTATAGAAAAATCAAGGTTGATTCAAATTCTCGAAGTGACTGTTGGGTATCCCTAAATTTACGCTGATGACTGTTGGATATCCCAAAATTTACACTTCTGTTCAAAGTATTTCAAATATTAGAAAATTTGAAAACTTTGAAGGGGGTCTTGTAGAAGCGTAAATAAATTTTGAAGTCCAAGTCAAGAAAATTGAGATATTTACGCAAAGACAATTCCAAATTAGACTTTACGCAAAGGTTAAACTAAGTCAAACTCAAAACTCTACGCAAGGATTAAATTCAGACTTTACGCGAAGACAGTTTCACTCTCTACGCGAAGAATGAGGTGTCATTGCTGCATTAAATGCACGAAGATACTGTTCTGACAGATTGATTTTCTGACAAAATAATTGCACAGAAGCCAAGGAGTTTGTTGTTTAGTGTGCCAATGAGCTGCTTTACGCTCGAGGAATAGCTTCTTCTTTACGCATAAAGAGTTATTTCAGCTTTTTACGCTCAAGGCTATCTCAGCTACTCTTTTTGCGCGTAGAGTTTATTTGAGCCTTTACGCTCAAGGCTATTTTTAGCCGCTTTACGCAGGAAGCTTACTTTGAGCTATTTTACGCTCAGTCATGCCTAACAACATTCCTTACACACAGTTTGTCCTGATTATGTGAGAACGTGGTTTTCTGACGTGGCCTTCATGCCACACTTTTCGAAGAACGTGTGAACATGTTCTCTTTATTTTATTAAATTATGGGACATGTGTCAACATGCGCAGAGGCCAATCTCTGTACGTGGGTGACAGTTATCCTAACAGCCTGCGTAGAGATCCAATATTGGTACTTTTTACGCACAGAAGACAGGCCTATATAAGGACTTCTTTTTTAAAAGAAAAGAGGACAAGATTTTGGAGATCAGATACTTGCAGAGCAAAGTGATTTTCCAGAGTATTTCTTTTTAACTTTTTCTCAAGAATAGAGTGAAGCAAAGCAGGAAAGCATTCGACTGTGCCATCAGTGCCAATTGTGTCGATACCTTTATGGTGACTTAGTTCTTCCACTTGTTCATCCTCAAGCAGTTTTCTTCATCATCATCGTGTGGTCCAAGAAACAAAGTGATCGCTCTCAGATCAGACTTCCATAGCAATACTCTCCAGAATATCTACTTGTACTTTTGTATATTTTCTCTCGTTTTCTTTCAAAAGCCTTAGGGCATTTTGTTAAGTGAAACAACGACGCGAACCAAGACTCGAGGGGACTCATGTCAGTCACTTCCCCTCGGTCCTTGCCGAGTGGCGCGTGTCCAATCACCGTATCCAGTGAGAATTCCAACCCGTATAGCAGGACAGTGTGTTCGCGGCTGTAACAGCGTGTTCGTGTCCACGTACTGACACGACATGACACCAAAATCCTCCACAAATGACACGTAATCAAAGACAAACCCTAGATCTACAAATCTATTCAAAAACAATTCCAAAAACAGTACAAAATAGTGAGTGTGGCATTTCATCGAACACCTAGTTCTAGGTTTGGATACGTGTCCGATACGAACACGAAGTCAAAAGCAATTGACACCAAACCTTCACCACAGCTAGGGGACACCTAGATCTAGGCTACCATGCAGAGAAAACAGAATTTCAATGCAATTTGAAGGGTTTACCTATAGGGTGCAAATGACCAAGAAAAGCCCCAAATCGAATGGTTCCCGTTGTTAGCCAAATCCTCTAAATTTCTCACAAACTGAAATCACTCTCCATGAATATCAAATAGAGGATGATTAGACTCTATTGCAAAAGATTTGAATCAAAAAGGAATTAAAATGGATTAATTATGAATTAGGGAAGATGAGAATTTTCCTTTCAAGAAGTTGGAATGATACAAAAGAGGTAAAAACAAGTGGAAAAGAGATTTTATATGGACAAACCAATGTTGGCCGGCCACTATGGCTGAAATTAGGGTTAAGGTTTCATGGCATGGGCCTTGGGCTAAGTTGCATTAGTCATGGAAATAAATTCCTAAGTCGTAAGTCATTGAACCTATTCATTATTCTCCTATTTCAAACTAGATTCTAAATGACTAAAATTGGGTTGACTTAAGTTAGACTAGGGTCCTACCATGCTAACCAAGTCACCATAGCGAGGGTCAACATCTAGGTTAGTCTCCAAAGTCTCAACTAGTCAAAGTCAAAAATAACAATCACCAATTCAACAATTCAAAATAAATTCAAAAATAACTAAAATACCCTCAAGCTAAAATGTGGTAGTGACAAATCTACCCTCCTTAAAAGAATTTCATCCTTGATATTAAAAGACGAAACTAAACTGATGAGAAGGATAGACAATCATACCTCAAGGCCCAAAAAGATATGGGTATCGCTCGCGCATCTCATCCTCCCGTTCCCAGGTAGACTCTCCTGGAGAATGATGTCTCCATGCGACGCGAACCAAAGGTATCACCTGGTTACTCAGTACCTTCTCTCGACGATCCAGAATCTCTACTGGCTGCTCTGGATACGTGGAATATGTTGTGGACACCCACTAGTGCAGGAGGTAAGTCTAGCCTGTATGCCACATCATCGACTCTTCCGTTGATCACGAAAGGTCTGATGAAGCACGGGCTAAGCTTTCCACCTCCACCAAAACGTATGGTACCACGAGTCGGAGATATCCTCAGAAAAACCATATCTCCGACCTAAACACAAACAAGGTCTCAAGTTACTAAATAATCAAACATGATCAAACAAACACAAACAAACAACCTACTTCTAATCCTATCTCTAATCTGTAACTCAAACTCCAAAGGCCTCCGGTGGCTATCGGCCCAATGCCGATGTCTGTCCTGCGCCACGCGAAGTCTGTCCCTAATGAGCTTTACCTTTTTGGCTGCGTCAACAACCATCTCAGCTCCCAATAAAGCTCGCTCACCAACATCATCCCAAGATAAGGGTGTACGGCACCTACGCCCGTACAATGCCTCGAAAGGTGACATCTCAATACTGGCCTGAAAACTGTTGTTGTAAGCAAACTCCACCAAGTACAGGTGATCCTCCCAGGCTCCTCTAAAATCCAAGACGCACGTCCGCAGCATGTCCTCGAGCGTCTGAATAGTCCTCTCTGACTGTCCGTCCGTCTGAGGGTGGTATGCAGTACTAAACTTGAGCTGAGTACCCAAACTAGTCTGTAGACTCTGCCAAAAATGGGAAGTAAAGCGACTATCCCGATCCGAGATAATGCTGACCGGAACTCCATGAATCCTGACAATCTGCCGCATGTACATCTCTGCAAGCCTCTCAGTAGACGTACCCACTTTAAATGGCAAAAAGTGGGCCGATTTGGTTAACCTGTCTACGATGACCCAAATCGCGTCTTTCCCTCCTGGTGTACGCGGCAATCCAGATACAAAATCCATCATGATATGCTCCCACTTCCACTCTGGAATGGGCAATGGCTACAACAAACCTCCTGGCCTCTGCCTCTCTGCCTTGACTTGCTGACAGACCAAGCACCTGGCTATGAAGCGAGCTACCTCCCGCTTCATCCCATACCACCAGATGTGCTCCCTCAGATCCCTGGACATTTTGTTGGCACCAGGATGTATAGAGTACTGAGATTGGTGGGCCTCCTGCATGACCTGCTCCCTGAGCTCTCTACTGGGCACACACAGCCTGGAACCGTGCCTCAAAGCACCATCCTCTGCAAGAGTAAACTCACCATCCACCAGCCCTGCTCGAACCTGCTCTCAGATACACCGTAGAGCAACATCCTCGAACTGCGTCGACTTGATCCTCTCCATCAGGTCCGACTGAATCTGAAGGCCCCACATCTGCATTTGAACTTCCAGCACAATCATCTCAATCCCAGGCTCTCCAAATCTACTAGCAAATGACGGTCTATAGTCATACATATAGCTGTCGAATACCTACTCAAGGCATCGGCAACCACGTTGGCCTTCCCTGGGTGACACTGTAGTGAGATGTCGAAGTCCTTCATCATCTCTAACCACTTGTGCTGTCTCATGTTTAGCTCCTTCTGTGTAAACACATACTTCAAGCTCTTATGATCTGTGAAGATCTCCACCCTCTCTCCATATAAGTAGTATTTCTACAACTTCAAAGCAAATATCACTGCTGCAAACTCCAAGTAGTGGGTAGGGTAGTTCTTCTCATGGGGACGTAACTGTCTGGAAGCATAGGCAATCACCTTCTCATGCTGCTGCAAGACACAACCCAAACCCTTCCCCGAGGCATCACTGTAGATAGTGAACCCTCCCAATCCTGATGGCAATGTCAGAATCGGAGCTGTCGTCAGCCGCTTCTTCAACTCATCAAAAGCAACCTGATACTCCTCTAACCAAACAAACTCTGCATCCTTCCGGGTCAGCCTAGTCAACGGCTCTGCAATCCAGGAGAAATCCTGCACGAACCTCCGGTAATAGCCTGCCAGTCCCAAGAAGCTCCTGATCTCTGCTAATGAACTCGGTGCCGACCAAGCCTCAACTGTTGTAATCTTCTTCGGGTCCACTGAGATCCCATCTCCAGTCACCAGATTACCCAAGAAGTCAACTCTGTCCAGAAAGAACTCGCACTTCGAGAGCTTGCCATACAGCCTCTCCCTCCTGAGTGTCTCCAGAACCATTCTCAAGTGCTCCTCATGCTCCTCCTCAGTCTTCGAATACACCAGAATATCATCGATGAACACCACCACGAACTTGTCCAAGTACTGTTGGAACACCTTATTCATCAAGTTCATAAATACCGTCGGGGCATTGGTCAGCCCAAACGGCATAACCAAGAACTCAAACTAACCATACCACGTCCTGAAGGCGGTCTTTGGGATATCCTCCTTCTTCACCTTTACCTGATGATAACCTGACCTCAGATCAATCTTCGAGAAGACCCGAGCTCCGCTCAACTGATCAAAGAGATCATCAATCTGCGGCAGTGGGTATCTGTTCTTGATCGTGAGGTTGTTGAGTACCCTATAGTCGATACACATCCGTACCGACCCATCCTTCTTGGGTACAAAGAGTACCGGAGCACCCCAAGGTGAAGAACTCGATCGGATGAAGCCCTTGTCCTGCAGCTCATCCACCTGCTTCTTCAATTCCACCAACTCACTGTTGTTCACTCGATAGACATGCTGAGAAATCGGTTCCGCGTCGAAAACCAAGTCTATCGAGAAATCAACATCCATGTTTGGTGGAAGCCCTGGCAACTCCTCCGGGAAGACGTCCATGAACTCTGCAATCAAGGGATGGGGAACCGCCTGCTCCTCGACTGAAACTCTGCAGAAAAGCCCGCTGCTCTGCTCCGCCTGCCGTCGAGTGAACTCAAACTATGGCTCTCCTGGCATTCCGAACAGAACTCTACCCCCACGGAAATCTATGATGGCATAGTGCCTGCTCAACCAATCCATACCTAATACGATATCGTAGTTCGGTAGTGGCATTACGAGCAGACTCACCCCCAACTCTCGGCCTCCCAAAATAACACTCCGCCCTCTGCAAACATCACTCACGAGGATAATACCACCCCCGGTCGTGATCTTGCAGGTCCTAGGCAATGATTCAGATACTAGGCAGTGTCTAACAGCAAATGATACAGACACAAAACTGTAGAAAGCCCCGGAATCAAATAAGGCGAAAGCTGGAATGGAGTCGAGTAGAACAGAACCTGCGATTAGCTCCATAATAGCCTCTGCATCCTCGGCCGCCATGGCGAAAGCTTGCCCCTGCTAGCCTCCCCTGGCCTGCTGCTGGTGCTGCACGAATTGCTGCTGCTGAGTCGACGGCGGTCCCTTCTGCGGTCCCATTGGAGCCTTGGCTCCTGCTCCCTATGGTGCTCTGCCTGCGAAGAGGAAACAGTCCCTCAGCTGATGCTCTAACGAACCACAGAGAAGATACTTTCCCAGCCTCTTCCTGCACTCAGTCCATCCATGCCCCGGCTTCCTGCAGAAGGTACAACTAGTAGACTACTGCCTCGGGGCCTGCTGCTGCTGCCTCTACTGCTGATGCTGAGCTGGCTAAAGTTTCGGCTGCTGGAATAACTGCGGCTGAAACTGTCTCTGTTGGTGCTGTTGCTGAAAGTGCAGCCTCTTGGCCGGTCCTCCACTACCACTGGCTCCCTGGGATTCTCGTCTCCTCTTGAGCCTCAGCTCAAGATCATCCTCTGCTGCTAAGGCACCCACCAAGATCTCCTCAAAAGTGGCACTGCGGGCACTCTTGGTATAGGACTTCACCTCCTTGACCAGTCCCTTTTTGAACCTCCGGGCCTTCGTCGCCTCAGATAGCCCCTCGACAAATCTGCCCAGACGGCAGAACTCTCCAGCATACTCCTCGACAGACTGACTGTCCTGTACTAAAGCCTCGAACTGAGTCTCAAGGGCACCAAGCGCTGCATCTGGGAAAAACTTCTCCTTGAACAGCTTCTTGAAGGCTGCCCAAGTCTGCCCTGGGGTACCAACCCTCGGGTCGGTCTGGTACCAGGTGTGGGCCAAATTCTGCATCATACTGGCCACCGCCTCGATCTGTAGCCTCGCTGGAATCTCTGCCAGTCTAAAAATCTCCTCCATATATTCTATCCACTCATCAGCATATAGAATGCCCTCTGTACCCCTGAAGTCCCCCGGGTGCATCTTCTGGAAGTCCTGGATGCCCTTCTCCCTCGACGGATGCGGCTGCTGAACTGTCGTAGGCTGAGTTGCTGCCCTCTTAACTATCGTCAGGGCAAGATCGATGCCCCGACTAAACTCTGCAGTCTGACGCTGCTCCTGGGCCTCCATGAACTGCTGAAAGAAAGTGAACAGTTGGACTGCGTCAACGGTCCCCGAAGGTGGCTGCTGCTGCTGGAGCATCTCTGGAATCACCGGACTCGGCCTGCGAACTACTGGTGGAGGGGCTCCTCCGATTGCAGCTGAAACACCCACCCCAGCTGGCATGACTGGGGCTACGGTACCGGAGGCTGGCTGCTGGGGACGAGAGGTGGCAGACCTCTCATCAGTATCCCCCTGACCTGGGCGATGTGATCTAGTCTCGACCATCCTGGAGACAGATCAAACAAGAAAACAATTTCTGAGAATGAGTCAAAATAGCAAAGGAGGACAGTTTATATTCAAGGAAAGACAATAAGCAGCAAATTTAGATAAAAGGAATCTGATTAAGAGTTTTTCCTAATGTGATTGAGTACCTTCAAAAATATTCTAATTCTACTGCAGCCTGCAGTGATACTCTAGTTCGAATACCACTGCAATTCTAACTAAGACCTGCATGGGCCACCACTAAAAATGTGTCACGACCCGCACCCAGTGTAGGGGCACGAGAAGTGGTTACGTCTAGCCTACGCCGCAGTATCAGTGGTAAAACACTGTCCTAGGTCACATATATATCTAACAATTATAAGGTACCTGTACAGTATATACACTCCGAATGGAGGTGACAATATAAAGTACAACTCAATCACAACTAAGAAAAAAGTACGATAAGATAGATAGATGAAATCAATAGAATCCACAGATGATAAATACAAGATAAGAGAGATAGCTAAATGTCTAAGATAAACAACTCCACAAATCCAGAATAACAACTCCCAAATAAGTACAAGTGTGTCCAACAAGACAGAATGATAAATAGATATTAGTCTAGCTAACTAGCCTAGACTACTAGGGTAATGTCCTCTGCAAGTGATGGGTCCTCCTGAGAGTCCAGCTCACATGTGTCATCTAGGCCTGCTCCATAATAAGTGGGACACGGCTCCTCAAGGTCATCTGTAATATTTCAACAGGTCCAGTCAGGACGGGAGCGAGAACAGTACATCTCACGCAGTTCATATCATGACAGGAATATAATACAGGCAATCGAGTAAGATAAATGAAACGCTGAAGAGTATACATGAAGTAAAAGACAAGACTGTAAAGAAATATCTACTATAAGTAAAGAGCTACAGTGAACTAGTGATTTAGAGTACAAGATAGACATGTGAAAAGCTTGATAATAAACATGAGAGGTTGTACATATGTAACGCCCCCGTCCAAAAATACGTAAGACTAGGAACGTAGACATGCCAGCCGTATAATAAATATACGTAAGCTGTAAAAATGCAGTAGAACCATGATTAATCTCATCCACACAAAATAAATGAATAAAAGATATCATATAATGATAATGAATTGTCTTGATACAATATGTTGGGCGGAGACAATCCACTACCAACAAGTGAGGGAAAAATACTTGAGAAATGAAATGATTTTGACGAGCGAAGCGAAGACGATCCAAGCGCAATCATCCTCGAAGAAATGGAGATGGTCGCAGCTAGAGCTAAAACACCTACGAAAGACAAGAGCACACACCTGACGATATAACCAGGTCCTCAGAGGGACGTAACGAGACACATAATATCATGCCATAAACTGAATATAGTTAGCTCAACAGAAAATTGCATATGTCTAAACAAATAGAGGTCCTTAACCATTCTATGTGAAAATGCACTCTCAAGACAATATTCCACACAAGGGCTTCCGAGACTAGAAACACGGCACGTTAGCATTTCAACCGAGGTACTAGGGGCATCTAGAGGAAAATAAATAAATGTACGACACACTAGTCTCTCGGGTGAGTCACTAACGACAGCTAGAGGAAAGTAAATGCACAGCACATTTGTGTTTCAACCGAGGCACTAGTGGCATCTAGAGAAAAGTAAATAAGTGCACGGCGCACTAGCTCCCGGCTGAGTCACTAATGGCAGCTAGAGAAAAGTAAATGTGTGAAAGCCCCTGCGCATAATAACTATCTTTCCCTCCCCATGCACTACTCGTGCTGAATCTACACCATGATATTTCTAATAATCGCTAAGTCTTCTAGGCAATTATATTAGCAGTTATATCCTAACGCTCGTCCTGTACGCACCGATGTACGGTCGGTACGCAAGTCCGAATCTATATGAGACACGTGACATTATGGCACATAGGTGTCGGCCAATGAATGCGGCACAAACAAAGGTGGTCCCTTAACTCTAGGCCAAATGCATAAAGAAAACTAAAGTATAGTAATTTGCAACGACATATGGTTTTGAAAGAACAACTTATAAGAAATAAAACATACATGATATTGAGCAAGAAATTAAACAGTAAAGGCAAGGTGTCTTGCCTGGTAATACGCCTGGTGTGCTGTAATGATCAATGTAGCACGAACTGCGACTTCGGGTAACAACTACACAAGGTGACCTCTGATGGTGGCACGGACAGTTCCATTGGGTCCAGAAGGGTTAAATTAGTTAGGGTAGACATAAGGAAGGATAGAATTGGCAAAAGAATAGAAAAAAATGGGACTAGTCGAGGGCATGAGGAATATCAAAGGAAATTGGCTAAATAATATATATACGATTTTAGAAACTATTTATAATCCTTGAAATATATATATTTTATTATCCCAAAAATATTTACAAGTAGTTATATGTAATAATCATTTTAGGCTAAAAACTCCAGTTGCAAAAATAGAATTTCAATATATATATATATATATATATATATATATATATATATATATATATATATATATATATATATATATATATATATATATATATAATATATTTAAACCTCTTTAGATAAATATGCAAAATACTAGAAATTTATTCTATAATTTGGAAACTATATTTCTGTGGTCAAAATATTTTAAATAAATAATTGTAAATATAGAAAATCAGGTTTTAAGTCAAAACTATAATTTAGATAGAAATTACTACGGTAATCTTTTTAGGGCAAAAGCTATTTTAAAAAATAAAAATACCATGAAATATATAATTATAATTTAGCTTCGAAATTGAGTTTGAAATTACATACTAGATCCAAGCTCACTACTCTCAAAATAATTTTATGAGATTATTTATTTATTCTAAAATTAACTATACTTAAAATTTTATAATAATAATCTTAATACTATTATACTATTTAATGACTTAATAATTAATAGTGTATATAAACTGTATTTAGAAAATACTAAATAACAGAAAAATACTAAAATTATATCATCCCTCTGTACTGGTTATAATATACTAAAAATTAAATATTAAATAAAATAAAAAAAGAGAGAGAAAACTGACATATATATATCATTACATACTTATATTTGACAAATTAAAAAATTTAATACATAAAAATAATAATGGAATTAACGGCTGGCTTTGTTATTCTTGGAAAGAGGAAAATTTTTGGATGGAGTGGGAAAAGCATTGGGGAGAGAGAGAGAAGAAAAGAGGAGCAGATGGAGAGATCGGGATAGGCGGTCGAAAGAGAGAGCGGAAGGAGCTCGGGAGAAGTGAACGGAGAAGAGGGGTTCGGGGGTTCCGGCGGCGCGGGCTGCACGTGCCTCGGGTCGAGAGGGGTCGCGGCGTTTTCGCGGAGGAGCGGGGGCTCAGGCGCGACGGAGTACCTTCATTGGCACGGTTGCGGCGCTGAGCCGGTGGAGGATACGGGTCAAGTGGAGGGCGCTGGGTCGGCGCACACGGTACGACAGATCCGGCCGGCTGACGCAGGCGGCTAGGGCACGCCGGCGGCGGAGGAACTCACGCGCAGCTGCGCGGTCGGGACGTCGGCGGAAGGGGTAAGTGGTGGTGATGGTCGTGGTTTTCTTTATTTTGGGATTTATTTTGGGTGTTTTCGGGAGGTGGTGGCCGGAGACGACCGCGGTGGTCAACGCGGATCTGGGGTAGTTTGTGTGTGATCGAAAATCAGTCGTGGGTGTCGAGGAGTATTGGGGAGGTCTCAATAGTGGTGGCGATGATGTTGGCAGTGGAGTTATGGGCCGGGTTCCCGCAGCCACGGTTGGAGATGACGAAGGTGGTGGGTCTGGACAAGGACAGAGGGTGGCAGGCTGGTGTTGGGGTACGACAAGGGTCGGCAGGAATATGATGGCGATGGGCGTGGTGGTGTGGTATGGCTACGATGATGGTGGTCGGAGATGGTACCGGCATGGGGGTGGCCGTGTGATGCTGTTGATGGTGCGGTGGTGGTGACCACTGGTCTGTGCAGAGAAAGGGGTGGTCGGTAGGAGGAGTTTGGTCGGGTACGGCGGGTGTCGACGGGAGATAGAAGCAGCGGAGACTAGGCTAGGCCAGGATTAAGGATTTGATATATCGTGTCGGAGTTGTCGACACGAAGAAATAAATGTATGTGTAAAAATAATGGAATAAGAAGGTCAACCGGGGTCGGACCCGAGGCCACTCACGGCTGACACGAGGATGGATGGAACACCGACACGAGGCACGCATACTTATGGTAGAAATTTATGGAGAAAATAATGGATGAAAAACTTATGGAGGCTCCCCTATTTATAGGGTTGAGGTAATCCTTAGAAGATAAGGATTTGGATTATTTAAACCCAAAAATAGATAATTCGCTACTTAATTTAAATCAAATTTAAATCAATTCAATCAATAATAATCCAAATCCATTTCTAATTTAGATCTAGATAATCTAAACTTAAATTAAATATAAATTCTATCTTTAAATTTAAACTATTTAAATCAATCCATAAAAATCTAATCAAAGATTTAAATTGTCACAAAATTTTCAAAATATATTTTCTAAAAATACATATAATAATAATTTTGGAAATTACATTATTATTTAAAATAAACTAATAAAATACTTATGAAATATATGTATGCACGAAGAATTTTATTTATTATTAATAACTGTTATAACGAAAGGCTTTTATAATTAAAATACCAAACTTAGAAAATTTTGGTACGTTAGCAAGAATAATTTTTATATATATTATTTTAAAACTATAAAAATAGTAAAAATATTTTTCTAAAAAAAATATGTACGCTCGCACATATTCGCACTCGTCGAGCAATTACGAAATACGAAATTTCGTGCGCAACGTACAATACAACTACGCAACGTTCAATACAAAAATAAAAAAATTAGTACCAAATTTATAAAAAAAAATAGTAGAAATTTAGGAGTTTTACATCCTACCCAACTTAAAAGAATTTTGTCCTCGAAATTAAGAATTAGTAGGGGGTGAGAAGGCACGAAGGGGTAGCGATGAGGAAAAATCAATTCACAACGTTCAACAAAAAATGCATTAGGAAATCATGATTTAGATAAATACGAAAATAATCGTGGATATGGATAATTAATGCAAGAATGAAAAATGATCAAGGGTTTTAATCAGGATAACTTGCATTAGGGAATTGTATGGTATCAAGAGAAAATAAATTAGAGACCTTTAAGATATGGTTTCTTGGGAGTAGGTTGAGGGCACGATTAGGAGAACGATTAGATTCACTCCTAATTTAAGCGATTAGAAGGTTATGATAGTAAATATAGGCCGAGAAGAAGGACGAGTAGTTTAAGACGAAGATATAGCAACATCGAGTGATAATGGTCATAGGTGATAGGATAGCTAGAGGAATTTCTAGCACAACGCCTTCGTCCTTCTAAAATAGGTGAAAGCGAAAGCAATATAGAGTTCGAAGGAGGCATTATCGAATACGAATACATGGTTCAAAGGCGACCGAATAATTCAAAAGGAGTTGCCAAGGCAGTCGCGGATGGGACTCTAGAGGACAAGTTTAGCTATGTCCCCATCCACGTAGAACAATAGATAAAAGCGAACCAAAGTGCACTAGATTGATCAGACCATCATGCACCGGTTCTGAGTAAACAATACGTTGGTGGAGGCCTCCAATAACATATGTCATGAACAAGCTTGATAAAGAATTGAGCTTGCAAAAACTAGGCTAGATTAGCATCATTAGTCTAGATAGTAAAATATAAGCACATGAGGTTTTAGGTTGAAAAGAAAGCAGAATTAGTTCAACTCCTTAAGTCTTTAAGTCATATCCTATGTTAGTCTCCATACAGTCGTCCTACAGTCTTTTTGTCCAAGTCTTCGGTTGGCTAGATTGGTTAGGGTCCTCTAAATTCTAGAACCTAAGTGATCTTGCTAGTATAGGTCACAAGGACAGAGGGAATGCTAGGTCATAAGGTATTCTACCCAACTTAAAAGAATTAAACTAATGGTACTTTGGGACAAGAAAACACGTCTAACTAGTAGGGGTCACCTTCCTAACCTCTAGCAAGCACGAAGGGGAGATAAGAATAATGATAGAAGGAATCAAGCAAGATGTAAATCAATGAGTCAAACGGTAGATAAAATCTAAGAAATAGGTCAAGTCTGTGGATGAGATCCTAGACTCTAATCCTATACGCAGGCTTACTTGGTACGGTAAAGTAACCAAACAATTTATCTTGACTTGCATGGGCCACCACAAAAATATGTAACGTCCTAGTCCCAAAATACGTAGGACTAGGAACGTAGACATGCCAGCCGTATAATAAATATACGTAAGCTATAAAATGCAGTAGAACCATGACTAATCTCATCCACACAAAATAAATGAATAAAAGATATCATATAATGATAATGAATTGTCTTGATACAATATGTTGGGCGGAGGCAAATCTACTCCCAACAAGTGAGGGAAAAATATATGAGAAATGAAATGATTTTGACGAGCGAAGCGAAGATGATCCAAGCGCAATCATCCTCGAAGAAATGGAGATGGTCACGGCTAGAGCTAGAACACCTGCGAAAGATAAGAGAACACACCTGACGAGATAACCAGGTCCTCAGAGGGACGTAACGAGACACATAATATCATGCCATAAACTGAATATAGTTAGCTCAATAGAAAATTGCATATGTCTAAACAGATAAAGGTCCTTAACCATTCTATGTGAAAATGCACTTTAAAGAAAACGTTCCACACAAGGACTTCCGAGACTAGAAATACGACGCGTTAGCGTTTCAACCGAGGTACTAGTGGCATCTAGAGGAAAAATAAATAAATGTACGGCACACTAGTCTCTCGGGTGAGTCACTAACGGCAGCTAGAGGAAAGTAAATGCACGGCACATTTGTGTTTCAACCGAGGCACTAGTGGCATCTAGAGAAAAGTAAATAAGTACACGACACACTAGCTCTCGGTCGAGTCACTAATGGCAGCTAGAGAAAACTAAATGTGTGAAAGCCCCTGCGCCTAATAACTATCTTCCCCCTCCCCATGCACTACTCGTGCTGAATCCACACCACGATATTTCTAATAACCGCTAAGTCTTCTAGGCAATTATATTAGCAGTTATATCCTAACGCCGTCCTGTACGCACCGATGTACGGTCGGTACGCAAGTCCGAATCTATATGAGACACGTGACATCGTGGCACATAGGTGTCGGCCAATGAATGCGGCACAAACAAAGGTGGTCCCTTAACTCTAGGCCAAATGCATAAAGAAAACTAAAGTATAGTAATTTGCAACTACATATGGTTTTGAAAGAACAACTTATAAGAAATAAAACATGCATAATATTGAGCAAGAAATTAAACAGTAAAGGCAATGTGTCTAGCCTGGTAGTACGCCTGGTGTGCTACAATAATCAATGTGGTACGAACTGCGACTTCGAGTAACAACTACACAAGGTGACCTCTGATGGTGGCACGGACAGTTCTATTGGGTCCAGAAGGGTTAAATTAGTTAGGGTGGACATAAGGAAGGACAGAATTGGCGAAAGAATAAAAAAAAAGGGGGACTAGTCGAGGGCATGAGGAATGTCAAAGGAAATTGGCTAAATAATATATATACGATTTTAGAAACTATTTATAATCCTTGAAAAATATATTTTATTATCCCAAAAATATTTACAAGTAGTTATACGTAATAATCATTTTAGGCTAAAAACTCTAGTTGCAAAAATAGAATTTCAAAAAAAGAAGAAAGAAAAACTATATATATATTTAAACCTCTTTAGATAAATATGCAAAATACTAGAAATTTATTCTATAATTTGGAAACTGTATTTCTATGGTCAAAATATTTTAGATAAATAATTGTAAATATAAAAAATCAGGTTTTAAGTCAAAACTATAATTTAGATAGAAATTACTACGATAATCTTTTTAGGGCAAAAAGCTATTTTAAAAAATAAAAATACCATGAAATATATAATAATAATTTAGCTTCGAAATCGAGTTTGAAATTACATACTAGATCCAAGCTCACTACTCTCAAAATAATTTTATGAGATTATTTATTTATTCTAAAATTAACTATACTTAAAAATTTATAATAATAATCTTAATACTATTATGCTATACAGTGACTTAATAATTAATAGTGTATATAAACTGTATTTAGAAAATACTAAATAACAGAAAAAACTAAAATTATACTCATCCCTCTGTACTGGCTATAATATACTAAAAATCAAATATTAAATAAAATACAAAAAGAAAGACAAAACTGACATATATATATCATTACATACTTATATTAGACAAATTAATAAAAATTTAATACATAAAAATAATAATAGAATTAACGGCTGGCTTTGCTATTCTTGGAAAGAGGAAAAATTTTGGATGGAGTGGGAAAAGCATTGGGGAGAGAAAGATAGAGAGAGAGAGAGAAGAAAAAAGGAGCAGATGGAGAGAAGAGGGGAGTAGGAGATTGAAAGAGGAGAGCGAAGGAGAACGAGGGATGAGAGGAGCAGGGGATAGGCGGTCGAGAGAGAGAGCGGAAGGAGCTCGGGAGAAGTGAACGGAGAAGAGGGGTTCGGGGGTTCCGACGGCGCGGGCTACGCGCGCCTCGGGTCGAGAGGGGTCGCGGCGTTTCCTCGGAGGAGCGGGGGCTCAGGCGCGACGGAGCGCCTTCACCGGTGCGGTTGCGACGCTGGGCCGGTGGAGGACATGGGTCAGGCGGAGGGCGCTGGTTCGGCGTGCACGGGGCGGCAGATCCGGCCGGCTGACGCAGGCGGCTAGGGCACGCCGACGGCGGACGAACTCACGCGCAGCTGCACGGTCGGGACGCCGACGAAAGGAGTAAGTGGTGGTGATGGTCGTGGTTTTGTTTATTTTGGGGTTTATTTTGGGTATTTCCTGGAGGTGGTGGCCGGAGACGACCGCGGTGGTCAGCGCGGATCTGGGGTGGTTTGTGTGTGATCGGAAATCAGTCGTGGGTGTCGAGGAGTTTAGGAGAGGTCTCATTGGTGGTGGCGATGATGTTGGCAGTGGATTCATGGGTCGGGTTCCCGCAGCCGCGGTTGGCGATGACGAAGGTGGTGGGTCTGGGCAAGGACGGAGGGTGGCAGGCTGGTGTTGGGGTGTGGCAAGGGTCGGCAGAGAGGTGATGGCGATGGGAGTGGTGGTGTGGTATGGCTACGATGATGGTGGTCGGAGACGGTGTCGGCATGGGGGTGGCCGTGGTGATGCTGTTGATGGGGCGGTGGTGGCGACCACTGGTCTGTGCAGAGAAAGGGGTGGTCGGTAGGAGGAGTTTGGTCGGGTACGGCGGGTGTCGACGGGAGACAGAAGCAGCGGAGACTAGACTAGGCTAGGATTAGGGATTTGATATATCGGGTCGGAGTTGTCGACAAGAAGAAATAAATGTATGTGTAAAAATAATGGAATAAGAAGGTCACCCGGGGTCGGACCCGAGGCCACTCACGGCTGACACGAGGATGGATGGAACACCGACACGAGGCACGCATACTTGTGGTGGAAATTTGTTGAGAAAATAATGGATGAAAAACTTATGGAAGCTCCCCCATTTATAGGGTTGAGGTAATCCTTAGAAGATAAGGATTTGGATTATTTAAACCCAAAAATAGATAATTCGCTACTTAATTTAAATCAAATTTAAATCGATTCAATCATTAATAATCCAAATCCAATTCTAATTTAGATCTAGATAATCTAAACTTAAATTAAATATAAATTCTATCTTTAAATTTAAACTATTTAAATCAATCCATAAAAATCTAATCAAAGATTTAAATTGTCACAAAAATTTCAAAATATATTTTCTAAAAATACATATAATAATAATTTCAAAAATTACATTATTAATTAAAATAAACTAATAAAATACTTATGAAATATATGTATGCACGAAGAATTTTATTTATTATTAACAACTGTTTTAACGAAAGGATTTTATAATTAAAATACCAAACTTAGAAAATTTTGGTACGATAGCAAGAATAATTTTTATATATATTATTTTGAAACTATAAATATAGTAAAAATGTTTTTCTAAAAAAAATATGTACGCTCGCACATATTCGCACTCGTCGAGCAATTACGAAAAATAAAATTTCGTGCGCGACGTACAATACAACTACGCGACGTTCAATACAAAAATAAAAAAATCAGCACCAAATTTATGAAAAAAATTGTAGAAATTTAGGGGTTTTACAACATGGCTACACTACTTTGGAATGTCCACATGACTATTTCTACTCCCCCATCCCCAATCAATACACAAGGATCCGTTCAAGTTATGTTATTGTACATGATTTCACATGGGGGCCTATAAATGGGTGCACATGAATATAAACATGGGGGCTCCGTGATCATGAGTACATGAATCACGAGAGTGCACATGAATGGTAAAAGCACAAGAATACATGATAAAAGTGAAACGCACATGACATGATGTATCCGATGCTCCCGAGGGGGATAACATCGTATGAAAAGATCCATATAGTACTAATCCGTGTGTCCATCGTGACAGCATCAAGTAAAGTAATCTAGAGCAAGAATATAGTCCTAGCAAGTATAAAACAGTCAGAGAATGTACTCGCCTGATATCCTGAGTGTCTGAATGAAATACTGCCTGAGGAGTGGTGTCTGGCTCCTATTCAGAACAGCACAAGTCACAACATATCCAGATTGGTAAAATAAACTGCTACGATGCATTCTACATGATGTTTGGGTCAATCTAGACCAAAGTCAACCTTTGGTCAACTCTAGTCAACTACTCTAGTCAAACTAGGTCGACTAGGTCAAACCTAACCCAAACAAGTCTCACTAAGCCTAACCAGTCTATCTTAGCAAGCACACATCATTCACAAGTCACACAAGTCTAACAACACACCAACTTATGTGTATACATTCCATATACACAAACTTGCACATTAGGATACCCATAGGCTATACTACATAGGCCATATGCCATATACACATATTATAGGCATGCACACATATCTTCCACCATATATATATATATATATATATATATATATATATATATATATATATATATATATATATATATATATATATATATATATATATATATATATATATATATATATATATATATATATATACCAATTTAATATAAGCAACATATATATATATTACATTATCACACAAAGATATAGATAATACATATATATATATATACATAGAGTGAGAGAGTGACATGTGTGTGTGTGCATATAAGTGTGTGTGTCTCCTATGGGCGAGTGTGTCAATCTCAGATTTCAGTTCAGTGTGTAGATGTGTAGGAGTGTCTAGAGTACATGTGTGTGTGTAGATAGCTATCAGTGGTGTATGTGTATAGGGATGTAATGTGTTAACAGATCACAGGTTTGAGGGTGTGTCAATAGCATCAATGTGTAAGCAATATATTCCCAGTTTTGTGACAGTGAACACAACAGTGCATTATTCCCAGGTTAACTGTGTGTGCAAAAACATAGGAATCAATGTGTACAGACAGTGATATAAATTCTCAGGAATAGTGCAAAAGTGCATGTGTGTTTGTGTGGGTAATACACTCTCAGGTTTTGTGTTCTGTGTGTGTGTAGGTGAATGGAAAATCATCATAGGTTCCAGGTTTCAGTTTATACAACAGTTGAATTCTCAGAGATACAAAACAGTTTACAATTTAATATCTCAACTGAAATTGAAAACCAAATTATCAATACAATAATGAGTCCTATTGCAACTTAAACTCAGCTGTAAATAGGTGTTCCCACATTAAAATTGAACCAACCAAATTCAGTAAAACACATGATAGCTTGGGAATTCTCAGGAAAATAGAACAATGTATATATATATTAACAGTTTGCAATTCTCAGGTTTCAGTCCCAAAGTAAATTTAAAAATCCGATTTTCCATGTTAACTTGAAAACCCAATCATGTAGGTAATTTTCAATATGTATTTGTGAACCAACATTCAAATTAATCATTCAAAAGACAGTTGAACATACATTGAAAATTTTAGGAAAATCGATTGATAGTTTTTGTATCAAAAATATAGGTGTAGAAGCATAGAATTTCACGATCAGAAATCCTATGCGCCAAACACTACATGCGCCAGGGAGCTCAGACAAAGTACTTGACACAGCAAAACAAAAGTATAGACATTGAAAGAGGATTTTTATTTATATATAAAAGTCTATTACATGTCTAGAAAAGGCTGTACGAAGGAGAACTTCTACAAAAAGAAAATATCCTAAGTTTACAGCCAGGCGCAGCAGCCACCATGCGCCCTCAGTCAGGCGCATCCCACCATGCGCTCTTAGCCAGGCGCAGTAGCCACCATGAGCTCTCAGTCAGGCGCATCCCACCATGCGCTCTCAGTCGGGCGCATCCTTTCAGCAGCTCAGTTATGTGCATCCTCAGTTATGTGCATCCCTTCAGCAGCTCAGTTATGTGACATCCTTCCAGCCAGGCTCATCAATCTAATATTTCGACTAATGAAGCATTTATTAAGCAGAACGAGGGTGGCAATCAACCCTCTAGCTGGAGGAAGAGCTCCCCAAACCGAGGAAGAGAAGAGCACCACAAATCAAACTGTGGCCAGGGGAGGCTTCGAAAGAGCCTCCAAAGACTAAGGAAGACCGCAATCGAAACCGCGGCTAAAGGAGCAGCTTTTAACACAACCAGAATTGGCAACACCCACTCTGACAGAAGAAAGAGACTCCAAAGCCGTAGCACCGCAATTCCGATCTGCGGCTCTTCCCGCATAACGGAGACGAGGCTCGAGCATCCCGATCTTTGGATGCAATAGGCACCTTCCGCCTGCCTCAGAAGCCCTCGACTCCGACTTTTGGATGTAACAGTCACCTTCAAGTGTATCAATGAGGACAATGCGTCGCATCTTCACCATCGGGAGCATCTCATCGACAGAATGCACTCGAGTATACAAGTTTATTTCGGAAGGACGTGAGAGAACGAGAAGCAAACTCTCTCCATGCCACTATTTATAGGCCGGGCAAATCAAACCCATGCGCCAAGTGGCTGGCTCTCCGAATCCCGTGTAATGAATTTGCATTAAATGGATGAACCTGACGCTTCGAATTCAGCCAAGTCAAAAACAGCTATTTAAAGCACTCGAAGAACGTAACAGTCGCACCAATAAAGACGTGTCAAGCGGAGCGGATGTGCCGGTCAGATCGTGCATCACATAGACGTGCCTCAACACCAAGCACTTCACAAGCATGTGCCCCCATACGGCCCCATGCGCCTAGTGGAACGCCGATCAATGCACCCACTCAACAGTCTATCACCTGTCAAAAACATTAAATGCCAAAATCTGACAGAGTTGGCAGCACGTCCCTCGAGGACTGAACAGTCGACAGCTTTTTCAGAAAATGAAGCGTCGCCAACGTCAGCATCATCATTACTTCCCTCCGACGGTTACAACTACGTGGCCGTCCAACCATCTCGCATACGCCTCCGCAGCCATGCGCCCAAAGCTCTGCATGCGCCTCAAAAGCCATACGCCTCAGACTTTTTTCTGATCCCTAAAGACAGAAGTAAAGTCACTACTGAAGCCTCGTATGTGCCTCAAAAGCCATGTGCCCCAAATTGTTCGTGACTCCCAAAGGTTACGAGCCAAAGTCTCCTCATGCGGCCAATCCCAGGCGCATCCTACCAGATCATTCCCCGTCAAATCCGAGATCTCCGAGCCATCGGCCTATAATACGTGTCTTTTGACTCGATTTACCCAAGATCTCAGCAACAGAAAGATTCTTCCTCCTGCTATGTGCCAGCTCACAACAGTAGCATGAAGAATTCAACTCCTCAATCAGGGCGCATCGTCCATGCGCCTCCATCAGCAATCACCATTGTAGGCTTTAAAAATGAAATAAGTCACGTTGAGTTGATCAGGACAAAGTCTCAAAGTCACGCTGAGTTGATCAGGACAATATTTAAAAAAAAAATCACGCTGGAAGACAGCTCATCATTTTGTCAGAGTGTCATTATGACTGACAGCACGACAGTCGAAGAATGTCTTCTCGTATGCCACGTATGCACGGAACTCGAGAGATCACAGCCGACTATTGCGTGACTTTTGAAATCTTCTTCAGCAAGACTCAGCCTTCACCAAGTTGGCGTACCAAAAGAGCTTCTTGTCATTTAATGCGACTGACAAAAGCAATCACTGTCAGAGATTTTGTGTCAGTCGAGGCACGTCGAATCAAGACAACTGGCAATTCTGCCTCAATATTACGTATATTTTGAGTCTTCTGGCTCAAGTCTGCGTGTATTTTGAACTTATATGTTCCTTCCTCACGTCTGCGTGTATTTTGAGCTTTCTGTCTCAAAATTTGCGTGGATTCTGAAGCTTCTTGTCTCACGTCTGTGTGGATTTTGAAGCTTTCTAACCCAAGTCTGCGTGGATTCTGAAGCTTTTTGCCCCAAGCCTGCGTGGATTCTGAAGCTTCTCGCCCCAAGTTTGCGTAGATTTTGAAGCTTTCTGACCCAAGTCTGCGTGGATTTCGTCTTCAACAAGTCTGCGTGGATTTCATCAAATTGGAGTACGTGGCAGCCATGCCACTGATCTCTCGTCTGCGTGTCCTGTAACTTGCACACGACTCATGCATGATTGCCATGTGTCCAACAGTTACAGGCCACGTCCAGTAACTGCTCACAACCTTGCGTATGTTAAATCCTGCGTGATTTTTAACTAGGCACAGGTTGTGAAGACAGTTATCCTTTCAGTTATTTTTGACTCTATAAATAGAGTTCTTTTTCTCATTCATTGTATAGATACATAGTTATCTAACTTACTGTCAAAATTTTGAGAGCTTTTCTTCTTCGCATAGTCTAAGGGATAAAGCGATCGTCTTCTAGATCGGATTCCTACAGTTATAATTTTCCCAGATACACAATAAATAAAGTGAATTTATTTATGGAAAACAAATTGGCAACTCTGCTAGGGAAAACCATCTCCTCTTCTGAGATGGCAACAACTCAATGTGATACTTCGTCAGTCGGCTCGACGAAGAAGGTGATATCGATCCAATTCGATCAACTCGCCTACGAAGAAATACAGCGGGCTAAGGGTGGCAAGCCCACTTCAGCCTCTATCACCACTGCCAAGTCAAAGGGACACTCTATCTATGTCCCTAAGAATCAGTTGGCAGTCAATGGTGGAGTCTCTGCCACAGTGTCTACTCCTAATACTGGTAAAGACTCTACTACAAGCACGCACACTCTTGTGCGCTCAAAGACGACAGCATTCAAAAGTCACGCTGACAGCACTGGCTCTTTAGCCAAACCTGTTCCAGCGTGCAATCTCACATTCAAAAGTCACGCTGACAGTGCTGGCTCTTTAGCCAAATCTGTTCCAGCGTGTATTTCTACATTCAAAAGTCACGCTGACAGTACTGGCTCCTTAGCCAAATCTGTTCCAGCGTGTATTTCCAAAGTCAAAAGTTACGCTGACAGTACTGGCTCCTTAGCCAAATCTGTTCCAGCGTGTAATTCTAAAATCAAAAGTCACGCTAACAGTACTGGTTCTTTAACCAAGCCAGTTTCAGCGTGTATTTCATCTAAGAAGAATAGCTCTTTAGCTATCTCTTCTTCTTTGCCAAGTTCTACTAGAACTGGGGGTGGTCTTCAACACAAAGTCCCTTCGAAAAGAAATAACTCTTTAGTTGTTTCTTCTGCTCCTGTAGTCTTTACTTCAGGAACAGCTTTGACTGACAATTTTGTTAGTCAAAGAAAAGGAGATGGTCTTTTGACTACTCTTCCTTCTGGACATTCTATGTCTCAAAACTTGAATAAGTCTAAGAAGAAATATTCCTTAATGTCTTCTTCTACGACTTCTTCGAATTGGGCACAGAATTTGTCTAGAAAAGAGGGTCTGTTACCAACTCATAATCAAGGGGGTGGTTCAACTCTTCCTTCTCTGCAAATATCCAGATCAATGGAAGGAAAACTCTAAGTTTCAAAAATCAATGTGTTATCTCCAACTGATCTAAGAATAAAACTTAATCAAACCCGTTTGGGAAGCACTTCTGGTATTAAGAAACTACACCAATCGGAAATGAAGATAAGAGATCCAGATGCAGAGTATGCTAGAAATTATGTGGCTCATATTAATCACTCTCTATATAATCAAGAGCCATCAAAATTCAAGAACCAGAAATATATTCCTAAGAATACACAAAAATTGTTCTCTGATGTACCTCAGTTATCACAGATAGATTTACGAGAACACCTTCAACAGAAGAGAAGGAATAATTCTGTGTCAATGGATCATGCTGAATGTGACTTCCAGCCAAGAGTCATAATTCAATGCAGATGTCAATCAATGGTTCAGGACTATGTTGATCATGAATGTGACTTCCAGCCGAGAGTCACAATGCAATGCAGATGTCAAACAAAACGACAATCTGTCTTCAATCGGATTCAGTGTGAACCTATGCCTGATGAAGATGAGCCTTTGTTTGCTTCTGTCAGCATGACCTCTCGGAATACTGGGGGTAGAGATGATAGTCCAGATGGAGTATATAGAGGCACAAGAGCAAGAGTCCTGGCCTCTAGTCAAAGAACTTTGATTTCTGAAGATGATTCTGAATTCCTTGGAGAATCTAACATCCCACCTCTTCCTACTGGGGGTAGTTCTCCTATAATTGACTTTGATGTACAAAGCAATGATTCAGAACAAACGACATCCACCAGTTCATCAATAATCCCTCGTACAGTTACGACTTATATGGTTGATGGGAATACTGATGAACCTTCTTCTTTCTTGACTCCTCAAGAACAAAGAATTGCTTCTTTGGAACAGCAAATGAAGTCTATGGCTGATACTATGAAATCGATGTATGAACTCATGGCAACACAGATGCAAAATCGACAGACTGTACCAGATGCCATACCAATTGACACTGTTGTAAGTCCAGTACAAGTTCCTCCAGTAGTATAATCCAATACTCCTGGACCAGCTTAACTAAATCCTAGTCTCTCTGGAGCTGGGGGTAGTGCTTACAATATTGTTCCTCCTCCTAACTATTCTCTACAAGCTACAACTCCACAATCTTTCGGAGTTGTCTCTGAAGAATTGAAGAATCTCAAAACTCAATTTGAGGCATTCAAACAAAAAGATGGTTTACAAAGGTTAGGCATCAAACAACCTTATCCGATAGAATGGAAGCAAGTATCGTATCCTCCTAAATACAAGCCTCCTACTATCTCCTTCTATGAAGGAACCACTTCTCCAAGTCAGTTTATTAATCACTTTAAAGTAATGACTGATCAACCGCAACCAAGCGACGCCCTCCTTACTCGGGTGTTTGTTGGATGTCTCAAGGGAACGGCTTATGAATGGTATAGAAGTCTCCCAGATGGGTGTATTACCTCATTTGTCGGTTTCAAACAAATGTTTCTTGAACGATTCTATGAAGGGCTCAATGACATGACTATGTCTGCTCTTATTAGAATCAAGCAGAAAAATAATGAAACTACAGAGGATTTCATTGAACGGTTTCGAAGAGATGCTCTGAAGATGCCTCTTGGAACTCCTGATGCTGTCACCATCGACACATGCAAATCAAATTTGTTACCAATCATCAGCATGTGGACAGGATCTACTCAATTCCAAGACTGGCCTTCCTTCATAGTTAGTGCCAAGGCCACAGAAATTAGTGCTGAAACCTTCAAAGGTTTAGGAGTGCAGATGACTCCCAAAGAAACAGGTCAAGGTACTAACAATAATGCTAAATCTAATGCTCGCAAGGGAAAAGAAACCCTTAAAGTTAATCTTCAGAGCAAAGATGCATCAAATGTTCAAACTTCTTCTACCTCTACAACTCAACAACCAAGAGCACCTCGCCCTAAAGAAGAATACTCTTTTGATGATGATGATGTCCTTGGTATCTTTGAATGTCTGTTGAAAGGTAATAAAATACAATTACCTGAAATCAAGAAACCTGATGAAGCTGAGAAGACAGATCATCCCAAATACTGTCTATACCATAAAATGCTGGGTCATACAATTCGTACATGTTATGTACTGAAAGGAACGATCCAAGAAATGATTAAATCTGGAGCTATCTCCCTTACTCCAAAAGAGAAGACCGTCACTTCTAATGTCGTCTCTATGCAATTTGGAGATTTTCCTCCTCAATTCCTTGAAAGTGGGATCATTCCTATTCCCAAGGCAACTCTTGACATAGTGAATCTTCCTCCTCCACAGGCTGAAGGTTTGGTGCCAATTATTATGGAAACAGGAGAAATTATGTGGATTCATCCTGATCTAGTGGCAGATTTTGAATCTCCTCCTCTTCAAAAGACTACTTCCCGAAAGTCTAAGAAGGCTGGAAAGATTAAGTCATGTCATATGACTTCTTTCGGATCTAGTTCTGACACAGAGTTAAAAGACAAAGAAGAAGCACTTGCTACTCGAACAGAGAAACCTTATCTAAAGGATTATTCCAAGAATCCTGAGGATACTCCTGATATCCCTCCTACTGATAAAGTTGCTCCTAATATTCCTCTTGAAGAAAAATCATCCACTGCACCTATTCCTTCCACTGTACCAGTTGAACCTGCTCCTTCCAAGCCTACAGCTCTTGAGAAAGGCAAACAACAGGCTCGATTTGATAAGCCAATCAAGAAGTCCTCTCCTCTTGGACTTCAGAAGCCTTATAACTTCGACATTTTAGCTCAACTTGCTAATACTCCAGCTAGAATGTCCCTCTTTGAACTTCTACGTCTCTTCAAAGAGACTCGAGAGACGTTAAGTGAAGCACTTCTTCAAGCTGACTCTTGTCTTGTACAGTTAAAGAAGCCAGATGCAGAACCTGCCACTTGCTTACATTGTAACAGTGTATTGGAGATTATCCCAAATATCACTTTTACACAAGATGACATACTACTGGAGGATAATCGATATGATCGGCCTCTCTACTATACCGGTTATATCGATACGATGAAGATAGATCGTATCCTCATTGATCCAGGGTCTGCTATAAGCATAATGCCAAAGAGTCTGTTGGATGAACTAAAAATCCCTCTTCACAAGCTTTCCAAGATGGTTACCACTATCCTGGATTCAATCAAAGTCGAAGTGAGCCTTTGGGGAAGATTCATCTGAAACTTCAGATAGGCGATTTCAGATCCAAAGTCACTTTCTATGTGATCGAGATCGTGGGATCTTACAATCTTCTTCTGGGAAGGCCATTTCTTCATGAAAATAATGTGGTGCCTTCTACTCTTCATCAGTATTTCAAATACATTGATAGCAATGGAAGAGTACAAAAGGAAGTTGCTGATATAAATCCCTTCCATGGAGTTGAAGCCTATTTCAATGATTCCCGGATGTACAAAGAAGAGTATACAAGGGTGATACAAGCTATGGAAAAAGAAGATTCATAGAGTGAGACTTTAATAATCCCTGTTAAAGGTCAAAATACTCAGCAACAATCTCCCAAACCCTCCGGAGAAGGTTCTTTCATCATTCCAGTGAGTGGACGGATTTCTTCATTACCTCAGTCGTCTACTCAAGATACACTGATCATTCCTGTCAGTGGGCGTGCTACAGTTCCTGTATCTTCACATATAAAATAGGATACTCTGCTAATTCCAGTTGGAGGGCAGACTACTCTTCCATCTCAGACTTCAAGGGAGCTCACCTCTTCTGAGCCATTTGTTATCGATCTTAATCGAAACAAAGCTTCTTCTCGTTCTTCTTCTCCTCCTTTAGTCATTGATTTGGCTAAGATCTCTAAGGCTCAGCCTTCTCCCAATGTAAATACTGCTGCTTTTTAAATTTAATGAAAAGCCTCCATCTTTGCAGTATATTGATGTGTATAATTATGTTCATAGTTATTTACATTTGTTAGATGACTTGAGCACAATAACCATAGGAGTTGTACAGACTGTTCATACAGATGTATCCCTAGAATCAGTACAATCTTCATACTTTCTAGTTTCCAGCAGAAAGCCAGGAAACATTCCAATATTCTTCTACAAAGGGCCCCAAAATCCTTCTGATTTCAAAGATGAAGACAAAAACGATGATACTGGAAGATTACAACTACGTCGTTATAGTCAGCAATCTAAAGACATCATTAAAAATATGGGCTATGACTTCAGAAATGGCCTCAACAGTGGAAAAGGAAGAAAAATGCCTGTCCGGATTCCTCCTCTGAAATATGGGAGAACGAAATACGGATTGGGCCATACTGCTCCTACTCCTTTTATCAATATTGTTCATGAAGATCCCGAATCTGACGAAGATAAGAGATCTGATTCTTCTAGTACTACCTCTTGGGATTCCGATACGAGTATCGGTGATTTCTACTGCAACATTCTGTCTTTCAACATGGTCTCCATTGACTGTTCTGAAGAAAGTGATGAAGACGAAGATGAGTTTGAAATCTCACCTGAATCAGAACAATGGGCCCAAAGGTTAGATAATCAATGGGAGTTCCGATTCGAGCAAAAAGAACCTCCGACTGAAGACAAACTTGTTCAAATAGATGTTGGTGAAGAGGGATCTCCCAAACCAATATTCATCAGTGAAAGTCTTTCAAAAACTGATAAGCAAGACATGATTAAACTCATTCGTGACTACATCGATATCTTCGCTTGGAGTTATGAAGATATGCCAGGACTTGATCCACAAATCGCAACTCACAAGCTCAATATCTTGCCGAATGCTAAACCGGTCAAGCAACAACAGCGACGATTTTGTCCAGACATTATGGATGCAATTGAAGCTGAAGTCAATAAACTCATGGCCTCTGGGTTTATTCGAGAGGAACAACATCCCGATTGGGTGGCTAACATAGTTCATGTTCTTAAAAAGACTGGCAAGATCAGAGTTTGCATAGACTTCCGTGATCTCAATGCGGCATGTCCTAAAGACGAATTCCCTCTACCAATTACTGATGTCATGATCGATAATACCTGTGGGTTTGAACGGATGTCATTCATGGACGGGTATTCTGGGTACAATCAGATTAAAATGTTTCCAGATGATGAGAAGCACACTTCTTTCAGAACGCCGATTGGTACATACTGTTATACAGTTATGCCATTCGGTCTCAAAAATGCAGGAGCAACTTATCAACGAGCCATGAGCACTATATTCCGTGAACATTTACGGAAAATAGTCGAATGCTACGTTGATGATATTGCAGTCAAAAGTTGACAAAAGGAGGATCACATCCAAGATTTGAAGACTATATTTGATCTAATACGTAAGCATCAATTAAAGATGAACCCTACTAAGTCCTTCTTAGGCGTGTCTAGTGGTAAATTTTTCGGCTTTGCCATTACCTCTAAAGGTATACACGTGGATCCCGAGAAGATCAAAGCCATCCAAGAGATGCGTCCTCCACGCACCTTAAAAGAGCTACGAGGATTTCAAGGAAGGATCGCTTATATCAGGAGATTCATCTCTAATCTTTTAGGACGCTGCAGACCATTCAATAAACTCATAAAGAAAGGTGTTTCTTTTGTCTGGAATGATGAATGTCAGAAAGCATTCGATGATATAAAACAGTATCTGATGAGCCCTCCAGTATTGGTACCTCCCATCTCAGGAATACCGTTCCTCCTATATACTCGAGCAATGAGTCATTCATTGGGTGCATTGCTTGCTCAAAAGAATAAAAATGGTCATGAACAAGCCATTTACTATCTCAGTCGTACTATGACTGGAGCTAAACCTCGATATTCACCGGTCGAAAAAGAATGTCTAGCCTTGATGTTCGCTGTTCAAAAGACACGACATTATATCATTGGCCAGACTATTCATGTCATTTCCAGGATCAATCCTATACGGGTTATGATGAAGAAACCTAGTATTTTGAATTCTCGATTGGCTAACTGGGGAATCTTACTTGCTCAGTATGATATGCACTATATTCCTCAAAAGTCTGTCAAAGGACAAGCTTTAGCTGATTTTCTGGCTGCTCATTCAATTCCAGAAGATTCAAAACTCTATGATGAAATCCCAGATGAAGTCCTAGATTCAAACCTAATTGCTAAAGAAGATCCTACCTGGCGTTTATTCTTTGATGGAGCTTCAAGAATAGGTCCTAATGGTGATATTGTCGCTGGAGTTGGAATCGTTCTTGTGTTGCCAGAAGGTCTTGATATCCAAAGGGCTTATTCTCTCGATCAGCCATGTTCAAACAATGTAGCCGAGTACAATGCATTACTCATTGGTCTTCATCTCGCTAAACATCTAAATATTCAACATTTAGAAGCGTACGGAGACTCTAAACTCATTGTCAATCAGATAAGGGGCACTTATGAAGTTCGCCATCAAGATCTGGTTCCTTATCATAAATCGGCTATATCTATGGCTTCTTCATTTGAAGAGTTCTTCATTGAACATGTTAGGCGAGCATGTAACACAGAAGCTGATGCTCTTGCTAATCTTGCTGCGGTGTTAGCTATCCCGATTAGACGACAACAGATGATTGTTGTCCACAATCGAGAGCTATTTTATCTCGAAAACAATCTGACTTTAGGACTTCCAGTCGACATTGAAGAATCAACATCTCATGATGTCAATGCAACAAGAGGATTTGGATTAAGTCGTAAATCATTATCTTCTTCATCTGATTCTAGCATGGAATTCATCTTCAATAATTCAGCTGAGACTCAGAATACAGATAAAGATTGGAGACTTCCTTTCTTAGACTTCGTATTATATGATATTCTTCCAGATAATCCGAGTGAAGCAGCATCTATCAGACGACGGTCACTCAGATTCTATTACAATCATACTACAAAAACCTTATATCGTCGAGCTTATGATGGTCTACTTCTTCGATGTGTTGCCGGTGATGAGGCTCAGCAGATTATTCGTGAAGCACATGATGGAATTTGTGGAGCACATCAACCTGGACCAAAACTTCAGGACCGTATTCGACGTATGGGTTATTATTGGCCCACTATGGTATCAGATGCCATCGAATATGCAAAGAAGTGTAAAGCTTGTCAAATCCATACGGATTTTATTCATCAACCCTCAGAATTTCTACATCCAACGGCAGCATCATGGCCCTTCGAAGCTTGGGGCATGGACGTTATCGGCCCGATCAATCCGCCGTCATCAAAAGGTCATCGGTTTATTCTCGCAATAACCGATTATTTCTCCAAGTGGACCGAGGCTATTCCTTTATCTGAAGTCAAGACGTCCAATGTCATCAGCTTTATCAAATACTACGTCATCTACAGATTTGGTGTTCCTCGACGCATTATTCATGATAATGGACCACAGTTCATCAGTCAGAAGTTTACTCGATTCTGTGACGATCATCGGATCAACAATGTGGCTTCTACCGCATATAATCCGGCAGCTAATGGATTAGCAGAAGCTTTCAATAAGACCATCATCAAACTCCTAAAGAAGTTTGTCTCTACTAACAAACGTAATTGGAGTGAAAAACTTGGCGAATGCTTGTGGGCTTACCGTACTACAGTTCGTAATGCTACTAAATATACACCTTTCTCTCTGGTGTATGGTTGTAAAGCTGTTCTTCCATTAGAGATTCAAATTCCTTCTTTAAGGATAGCAATCGCTAATGAACTCACCGCCGAGAATAATGATCGTCTTCGACATCAAGAATTAGAAGCTTTGGATGAGAAACGATTATCTGCTCAACAGAATATTGAATTCTATCAAGCTAGAATCTCAAGAGCTTTTAATAAGAAAGTCAGAGTTCGAGCGTATCAAAAAGGAGAACTTGTTCTAACAGTCAGACGTCCTATGACTATGACTCATATGAACAAGGGCAAATTTGACGCAAAGTGGGAAGGTCCATATGTCGTAAGCAAAGTTTTCTCAAATGGAGCTTATCAACTCTCAGAACTGGATGGTCGAAAAGTTATGATGCCTATTAATGGCAAATTCCTTAAAAAAGTATTATGTATAAATGTTTGTAATCATCAGACAAGTTCATGTTTATAAATAAAATTTTATTTTATTTTAATCATGAATCATAATACATGATATTAAGGAAGATCACTATCATCCTTCTCTACATTTGGACGCGGGCCACTGCCGTCCTTCTCAAAAATGCGGTCAGCAAAAGAGCCAAGAACCTCCTTGCTGGAACCCACGAGGAACTTGCAAGCGGCCATCCTCATGGCTTCTTCTTCTTCAGTCCTTCCTGGTTCGAGCAGGAAGTCCAGAATGTCCCTTGGTGGCTTGGGTGCAGACGAACCTTTGCCTGCTTCTACTTCCTTCGGCTGAACTAGATCAGCAGGGTGTTCTTCAGTGCCTTTCTGAACCTTCAGGGCGATTCCAGCTTTCTTGGATGCTTCTTCAGATGACATTTTTATGTTGAAGAATGGAAGTGTTCGTTCTAGTCAGAATTCTGCTATATTTATAGGCAGAAGTTCTTCAAATAATGAAGCATCACATTCATCCGACGGTTCACACATTCATTAATGCTTGACAGTTCATCCGTTCATTTATTACATTCATCCGACGGTTCATTCGTTCATTTACATTCATTTGACGATTCGTCCGTTCATAATCTTCTATTATGGGGATTCGTTATTTATCACGTTTTCATAATCTCTGGATAAATGTTGAATCTACCTGCTCATTTATTATTTTCTATTCTTGACCTCTGCATAGAAATCAATCTTTTCTTCTTGAGTTCCTACATATTATCACGTCCATATTACCTCTGATAGTATTATGTACTCTAAAACAGAAAAGTTTATCATGTCCACAATTCATTCAAATACAAATCATTGAGCATAGAAGAATTATCATTTCTACTCTCATTTCATCATAAAAAGTCTATTACATTTTCTTAGACTTTCTTACAAATCATAATGGAAATCTATTACAAATTTTGGATTTTCATTCTATGTACACAACAATAATCTAATGGAGATCCGTTTCTTCTTTGATCTTCTCTGGCGGGTTCGTTATTGGTGGCAATTCCTGATTATCCAGCAGGAATCAAACTCTGGTCTTATCTCTCAGACGAGAGGAGAACCACAGAGTAGGGCAGCACGAAGGCGTGTTGCTGCCAATACAACTGGTGGATTGGGAGCGACCTCTCAAAGGAGATAGGAATGTATCCAACATTGGGATACAATTCCTAGTTCTGCCGTAAAAGGAACTCTACTACCCGATTTCTCGGGGTAGAGTTGACTCCACCGTCCAACTCTCCGTGTATAAAGGCTCTTCCTACCATTGGAAGAAGACCCTTCTATCCCATGAAGAGTTCTGAGTTGTCTGATTTACGCATCAAAAGCGTATGAGCTCCCTGATGTAGGTGTCAGAAGAATATTCTCCACAGCATCCAAATCACCAATGCCAGTTCTGAAGAAAATTTTCAGTCGAGTTCCTATAGAAAGCAGCAAGGAAAAAGAAATCAACCAATAGCGTGCACTGGCCAAACAAAGACAGGCGCACCCTATTCAGTCAGGAACATAAACTTATCTTCAACAATAAAAATGGTACGCGTACTATATTGGACTTACCATCGAGTTTGGTGCTAGTGATTAGCAAACCAATGTCTGATTTAGTGCACAGAAAGAGAACATTAGAAAGCATTGCTTTCCTGTTGAGAATAAAATCTCACAAAAAGTTCATTCTCAGAGAAGAAGAATAAAGAGATGAGTATGTGTGAAACTCACTTATCCATTTAAATAGGGTCGAAGTACAAGCCCATTTTTGGGAAAGATCCAAGTAAAAAGCGCTCATAACTACGGAATGAGTGTCACGTGTACTTTGGAAAATAGCACAATATTTGAAACATTCAAAGAGTGCTGCTGCTCTTCATTAATGCACGCTGTTCGGAGTACAACTAGTTCTCAGCATAAAGTTGTACCACATTTTTCAAAGCAAAGACAAAGAGGCACTGATGACCATACATAGGAAAAGAAGTGCAACATTTTTTATAGAAAACAGAAGCATGAAAAGACACGCTCTATTTTTCAAAGCGACTGAGCTTGACACCCAATTCCTCTACACTAGTGACTCCCATACGATGTAACAGAACATTGAGCGTTTCATGCTGCTCTGCGAGGCTGCGCCCATTGGAAGAAGACGAGCCGTCCAGACCAAAGTGGCTCAGGAAGTTCTTGGCTAGTTGAGTAGGGTCATCTTTGAACTCGAAAACTAAAGGCTCCGGTTCTTTACCCCCAAGAGTAGGGTCGCCATGGGCACAGAAACCCAACTTTCTTGCTTCTTCTTCAGCTTCTTCCTTCGGAGTCATGTTGACGTAAGGTGAAGATCAAAGCTGAATTTTCTCCCCGTTTATATAAAGAAGCTCGCCGGCGGTTCATATTCCACCATAAATTGGATGCAATCAGTCTCAAAAAATGAAGAGTCATCATAACATTTAATAAGTTCATTTGTATGTTTTCAAAGTATTTCGAAATTTTGAAGTCTTTTCAACTTTCAAAAACTTTGAAAGGGGTTTTGTAGGCTTTAAAAATGAAAGTCACGCTGAGTTGATCAGGACAAAGTCTCAAAGTCACGCTGAGTTGATCAGGACAATATTTAAAAAAAAATCACGCTGGAAGACAGCTCATCATTTTGTCAGAGTGTCATTATGACTGACAGCACGATAGTCGAAGAATGTCTTCTCGTATGCCACGTATGCACGGAACTCGAGAGATCACAGTCGACTATTGCCTGACTTTTGAAATCTTCTTCAGCAAGACTCAGCCTTCACCAAGTTGGCGTACCAAAAGAGCTTTTTGTCATTTAATGCGACTGACAAAAGCAATCACTGTCAGAGATTTTGTGTCAGTCGAGGCACGTCGAATCAAGACAACTGGCAATTCTGCCTCAATATTGCGTATATTTTGAGTCTTCTGGCTCAAGTCTGCGTGTATTTTGAACTTATATGTTCCTTCCTCACGTCTGCGTGTATTTTGAGCTTTCTGTCTCAAAGTTTGCGTGGATTCTGAAGCTTCTTGTCTCACGTCTGCGTGGATTTTGAAGTTTTCTACCCCAAGTCTGCGTGGATTCTGAAGCTTTTTGCCCCAAGCCTGCATGGATTCTGAAGCTTCTCGCCCCAAGTTTGCGTGGATTTTGAAGCTTTCTGAACCAAGTCTGCGTGGATTTCGTCTTCAACAAGTCTGCGTGTATTTCATCAAATTGGAGTACGTGGCAGCCATGCCACTGATCTCTCGTCTGCGTGTCCTGTAACTTGCACACGACTCATGCATGATTGCCATGTGTCCAACAGTTACAGGCCACGTCCAGTAACTACTCACAACCTTGCGTATGTTAAATCTTACGTGATTTTCAACTAGGCACAGGTTGTGAAGACAGTTATCCTTTCAGTTATTTTTGACTCTATAAATAGAGTTCTTTTTCTCATTCATTGTACAGATACATAGTTATCTAACTTACTGTCAAAATTTTAAGAGCTTTTCTTCTTCGCATAGTCCAAGGGATAAAGCGATCGTCTTCTAGATCGGATTCCTACAGTTGTAATTTTCCCAGATACACAATAAATAAAGTGAATTAATTTATGGAAAACAACCATGTGGCGTCCCCACGTCCAGGCACATCCTATATATGCGCGCTTGAGCAGCCAGCCTACAGACTATAAATAGAGGGATCATCTCCTTCTTCCATACGAACATACATAGACAAACAGAGACATCGTACAACCACCGAGGCAGATACAGACAATCAACGTCTTCTTCCTCTCCGCAAGCTCTAGCACCCAGAGCAACTCAGACCTTCAGAGAACCGATAACCGTCGTCAGATCGTCAATGGAGTCAACGTATTACCACTCGCTCCATCGGTACAAGGGACCCAGATAAACAAAAGTGTACTCTTAGGACTACGTCTAAGTCCTACATTATAACACTGTTCTGTTTGTATTGAAATTTCCATCAAAAGATTTTAATGGCAAACAAGCTGGCGACTCTGCTGGGGACCTCTTTCTCCTCCACCGAGAAAGCTGTATCGCAATCCGACGACGTGAAGGTGGGCTCCTCCCACGAGACGCTGGTTGTACGCCTCAATCAACAGGCGTATGAGGAGTTCATCTCTGAAGGCAGTGTGAGTCCTTCGAAGCGGCTGTCGAAGCCGAAGAAGACTCGCCAAATCTGGGTGCACAAGGTCGACGCCTCTGGCACCACCATCGAAGGGGATGCGCCGATCCAGCCTTCCCTTCCTGCTGACGTCCTCAGTAACCAAGATGCGCCCACCGGTGCAGCGCATCTCTCAGAGAAACGTGCGGCTGACCACATTCCCCAACCATCTTCCTCTCAGGCGAGGAAGATGCGTCGACGGAGCAGGGGCGCAGCTAATGCCCCGTACATCACCTCAGATGCGCCACAGAAGGTCTTTGTCTTTGACAGACTCACTCGCTGTAGTGGAGAGGAGAATTTGGATTCTGAGTACTACGCTCCCCAGCGGCCTAGTACGAAGAAGTCCAAGGTAGCACGGGCCATGCGCCCCAAATGTGCTATGCCAGCAGCAAACCAGAAGCATGCGCTCACAATCATGCGCGCTGCTGATGGTAAGCTGTATAAGGTCGATTCAGGTGCTTCTGCGCCAGAAATGAGCCGACCTTCAAAGTCCTTGTCTCACTTGGGCACACCTGTTGCGTCTGCAACCAAGTCGAGCAGGGCAAACCCAGTGGTCTTGAACTCCCGTGCCTCCTCTGGTTGTGCGTCCGAGGTTCGTTCAAGTCACTCTAAATGTTGTTCCCCCACTACTGATCTGAGCGCCTGTTTGGTGTTGGATCAAGGGGCACAGCATTCAATTGACCACCCCGGCGCTTGACCTTGCCATGCGCCTGAAGGGGGTACGAAGGTGGCACTCTCCTCCAACGATCTGCGTAACGTGATCACTCACAAACGCCGGTCAGGAGAGTCGACTGACAAGCACGATGCGCCCCTCACAGGGTACACTTGTGCTGTAGTCACCATCAACTGCTGTTGCAAGTCAGCAGTCCCACCAAGACAGTCGGTGTTCCAGCGGCTGCAATCATCGACACCCCTCCGACGTCGCCTCGGGAAGAAAGTGTCAACAAAAGAGGAGCTAGAACTAAAGGTTGCTTCATGCAATATAATCTCTAACTCCTCGTCAGTCCGAAAGACGACTGGCAATTCCTCGTCCAAGAGCCAGCCGAGGAAAACCAAGACAATCGTCTCGTCCTCCGGAGTGTTCGAAGGCACTCAGGGGAGGAAGAAGATCTTGGAGGAAGCTGGGGGTAGTCAAGCCCTTGTTGATCCTCCTTCCGAAAATAAGGGTGTCCTCCAAAGCACAGCTGGGGTGGATCTTCATACTCAAGACGAAGTCACCCTCCCCGACATACCTGGGGGTCGTCTAGCCCCTGTGGATCTGCATCTCAAAGATGAAGAAGTCCTTCAAGACAGGACTGGGGGTAATCAGGCCCTTACGGATACTTCTCCCGAAGAAGAAGGCATCCTTCAAAACTTAGCTGAGGGTAGTCTAGCCCCTGCGGATCCGAGTCTCGAAGACGAAGAAGTCCTCCGGAACATAGCTGGGGGTAGCCAAGACGAAGCTCCGGGAACAACAACTCCTCTACAGGAGAGTGAGGCTGAAAGCGAAGCCTCAACCGAGCCATCCGACTCCAGCCATGTCATGACAGTCTACATGACTGGGGGTGACACCGAGTCGGATGCGCCACCAGCGGACCTCGTCCAGCGCATGGATACCCTGGAGGGAGGACTCAAAACCCTCTCTGTCTCCATGCAAATATTGACTCAAGCAGTGTTTGAGATATGGTCAGCTTTGGCCAGGACACCTTCTACCGGTCCCGACCCAGGGGCCAATGGAGAGTCAAGTGTACCCCCTCAACGGGTATCCTTGGATACGGATCGCCGCGAAGCCTCTCGGACGTCGGAGCCCTCAAATGCTCAACTCCAGGTGGTACCACCTTCCCCGACTCCCAGCTCCACGGAAGACGTGGTAGAGATGATCAGGGACCTGCGCGAACGCTTGAGTCCAAGAATAGACAAGAGGAGCGCCAAAAGATGGGCATCCCCCAACCTTATCCCCTCGAATGGAACAAAGTGGTTTATCCTCCCAAATATAAACCATAAATATTGACGCCATACACAGGAAGGACTCTCCGAGTCACTATCTGACATACTTCTAGTCCCAAACGGTACATCTTCCGAAGGTGGACGCGCTACTCACCAGCATATTTGTCGGGACACTGAAAGGAGTGGCGTACGACTGGTACTGCAGCCTCCCCGACAATTCCATATCTTCCTTCGACGACTTGACACGTCTTTTCCTCGACCGTTTCTACGACGGCGGGAAGGACATGACAATGGCATCCCTCATAGAGATATGCCAGAAGAAGAAGGAAACAATTCGGGTATTCATCGAACGCTTCCGACAGGCCTGCTTCAGACTGCCCCCGGGTATGCCAGAATATGCACTCCTCTCCTCCTGCAGCATGAACATGCTGCCCGTAGTCAAACTCTGGCTCAATTCTACTCCTCCCGACTGGAGTTCCTTAATCATCGAAGCTGAAGCAGCAGAAAAGAAGGCGTCCAATGCTCGCCTTCTGGGAGTTAGTTTTCCTGCCTTTAAGGATAAGGGGAAGCGGCCTGCAGCCAACAACCCCGGACGAGAAACGAAGGGGAAACAGGCATTGACTGTCAATGCCTCAAAAGGTGCATCAGCGCCTACTCAGAAGCCTCCACTTGTACCAAGGCCAAAGGAGGTATATTCTTTCAACGATGAAGACACCCTGCAACTCTTCGAGATACTGAAGCAGGGTGACAAGATCAAGTTGTCGGACCCAAAGCGTCCCGACGAGGTTGGGAAAGTGGACAATTCGAGGTACTGTCACTACCATCGGTTTGTCGGACACCCAACCAAGGACTGCTACGTCCTCAAAAACTGCATCCAGCACATGATCAATGCAGATGTTATCTCCGTCGACTACGAGGAGAAGACGGTTTTGGCCAATATGGTGTCACTCTAGTTCGGTACCTTGTCGCCAACTACAACACAAGATGGCGTCGTCCCCATCCCTAAGGCGACAATGGAGGTGGTTAACTTACCACCTACTCGTGACAACGTGAGTGGACTCATCCCACTCACCACATCTCGGGGAGAGATCTTATGGGTTCACCCTGATCTTGTCTCCGAGGTTACTCAACCGGAGGTACGCCCTGCCTCTAAATCTAAAGGCAGGAAGATCAAGTCTTGCCGTATGGTCTCTTCTTCTGCGGAAGAGGCACTTCCCGAACAGACGCGTTCACCCCAGAATGCCCAACCCGACGAAGCTGTCGTCGAGGTAGTGCCTCCTTGCACCGTCCCTGCTGCCCAGGAAGAGGGCCCATCTAAGCCCCCAGTAGCTAATAAGCAGAAGCATGTAGAGGCCTGCTTCGATAAGCCTCTGCGAAAGGAGAATGCTTCGGGGCTAGCCAAGCCCCATAACTTCGACATACTGGCACAACTTGCCAGTACTCCTGCCCGCCTTTCTCTGTTTGAGCTCCTTCGTCTTTCTAAGGACACTCGCGAAGCTCTCTGTGAAGCCCTGAAGGATGCTGAGTCCTTCATCAGTCAGGTCAAGCAGCCTGAAGATCTCCCAACTATATGTGCGTACTGTCATTGTACAGATGAGGTTATCCCCAATATAACCTTCACCCAACAAGACATGCTTCTCAAGTACAACCGACACAACAGGCCGCTGTATTATACAGGGTATATCGGTTCTGTCAAGGTGAAGCGGATTCAGATCGATCCGGGGTCTTCCCTAAGCATCATTCCGAAGATGCTGCTCTCAACATTAGGGATCCCAATGTACTGATTGGCGCCTTCCAATACAACAATCAGTGGCTTTAATGCCAGCAAAAGTGAGCCACTGGGCAAGATACGGCTAAAGTGCCATATCGGTAACCTCAGAACCGAGGTGACCTGCTATGTCGTGGACGCCGAAGTCAACTATAACCTCCTGTTGGGTCGTCCATGGCTGCATGAGTACATGGTGGTGCCATCCATACTCCACCAATGTATGAAGTACGTGTCCACCAACGACGTCATCCGGACGGAGTTCGCGGACATTGACCCTTTCAAAGGGGTTGAAGCCTACTTCACTGATTCCACCTTGTACAAGTCACCTGACGAGGAGGAAGCCAATAATGCTGACGATGAAGCAGAAACGGAAGCAGAGCCGGACATGGAGCCTGAGATGACTCCCGACGCTCCTTTGAAGATCCGACTCAAAGGCAAACCGCCTCAGAAGTTGCCTCCCATGAACATCAAGCTACCCGGGAAAGCACCAACTGCTCATGAAGCTCCCTTGAAGATACGGCTCAAGGGAAAGCCGCCTCAAACATCGGCTCCCCTTGTGGCAAAACTACAAGGGAAGGCACCAATCACCGAAGGCACAGTGGAGGCACCTCTGAAGGTGCGTCTTAAAGACAAGCCGCTGCAATCCAAGCTGCCAGAAAAAGCTCACATAGTCCTCTCGGACCCCAAGACCAAAGCTGTGGTGGACTCTCCCGATCCAATCCCAGTACTCACAGATGAAGAGCTAGGAGAATATATCTCTGCTGATGTAGATGCACCCTCTCTGGACAATATAATCCCACGGGATAAAATCTCGTATTTCATCAATAATAGAGTGTCTTTTAATTATTCTAGTCTTCCACATTGGAATGCCATGTATACATTAGATAACGCTCTACGGTCGTTACAAACATAAATAACGACCGTCCATCATGTAAATCGAGTAATCTGGTTCCAAGGGGTCTGTTCTGTAGTCCCGTCGCGGAGTCAAGACGAAAAATCCATCATCTTCGAAAAAGTTGAGCGTCATCAAGACCTCCCGCCACTTGAGCCAGAACCAGATACCGGCTGAATACAAGTCTATCGGTACACGGACAAGGCAAAGTACCTCATCCAAAAGATGGGTTACAACCTAAAAAGCAACAAAGGCCTGAACTATGGCAAGGGTCGACGTCTTCCTCACCGGCTTCCAACACCCAAAGAAAAGCCGCAGGACTACTATAATCGAACTCGACGGGGGGTGGGCTATGTCACGCCGCCGTCAACTCCAGAGAATTCGGAGGCAGAAGAAGCAGAACATTCTCACTCATCCGAAGCATCAACTTGGGATTCCGATACCAGTATCGGCTCAGTCTTCAAGAGAGTGCTATCAGCCAACATGACATCTGCACAATTTCAAGAAGATGAAGGCAAAAACCAAACGCCAGAATTCTTCGAAGAAGAACCCTGGGCTCAACGCTTGGGAGAACAGTGGGAGTCTCGTTTTGAATTACGCGAACCCCCTACCGAAGACGAAGTCGAGCAGATCGACCTTGGGGATGGATCTTCTTCCAAACCCATCTTCATCAACAAAAGCCTAGAAGGAGAAGACCGAGAATCTTTAATCTAGCTGGCTAAAGAGTATATCGATGTCTTCGCCTGGAGCTACGAAGATATGTCGGGACTTGATCCCCAGATCGCAATGCATAGGCTTAACATCTTACCTGATGCCAAGCCTATCAAACAACAACAGCGACACTTTCGTCCTGACATCATGAACGCCATCGATCAGGAGGTGGACAAACTCTTGACCAGCGGCTTCATCCGTGAAGAACAACACCCAGATTAGGTGGCCAACGTTGTCCCTGTTACCAAGAAGAATGGGAAGATACGAGTCTGCATCGACTTCAGGGATCTCAACTCCGCTTGCCTGAAGGACGAATTCCTGCTTCCAATCACTGACGTGATGATCGACAACACATGTGGCATCGAACACATGTCTTTCATGGACGGGTATTCGGGCTACAACCAGATTAAGATGTTCCCCGATGACGCAAAACACACGTCATTCAGGACTCCAAAGGGTGTTTTCTGTTACACAGTGATGCCCTTCGGCTTGAAGAATGCTGGTGCCACATACCAACGGGCTATGAGCACCATTTTTCATCAGCATCTTCGTAAGATAGTCGAATGCTATGTTGATGACATCGCAGTCAAGAGCCGTCTCAAAGGTGATCACCTACAAGACCTGAAGACAGTCTTCGATCTCATGCGAGCTCATCAACTCAAGATGAACTCCGCTAAATCCTTCATAGGGGTTTCTAGCGGAAAGTTCTTGGGCTTTATTATCACGACAAAAGGCATTCATGTCGATCCCGAAAAGACCAAAGCCATCCTTGACATAGACCCTCCAAAGAACCTCCGAGAACTTCGAGGCCTGCCGGGGCGTCTGGCATACATCCGGAGGTTTATAGCAAACCTCTCCGAAAAGTGTCAACCCTTCACTCAGCTCATGAAGAAAGGAGTCTCTTACGTCTGGACAGAGGAATGCCAAAAAGCTTTTGATGACATCAAGGCTTACTTGACGAGCCCGCCAGTCCTGGTGGCACCCGTCGCCGGTAAACCATTTCTCCTCTACGTCCGTGCCATGGATCATTCCCTCGGCGCTCTGCTGGCTCAGAACAGCGATACAGGCTATGAGCAAGCTATCTACTACCTCAGTAGAATACTGATCGGGGCCGAACACCGGTACAACCCCGTTGAAAAGGAGTGCTTGGCGTTGGTATTTGCCATCCAGAAGACTCGCCATTATGTCTCGGGCCAGACAATTCATGTCATCTCCCGAGTCAATCCACTCAGAGTTCTCATGACGAAGCCATGGTCATTGAACTCCCGGCTAGCTACATGGGCGATCCTGCTAACGCCATACAACATGGTGTTCGTTCCGCAAAAATCTATCAAGGGTCAGGCTCTGGCCGACTTTTTAGCTGCACACCCCATCCCAGAGTCCTCAAGACTCTATGAAGACATCCCGGATGAGGTCCAAGAATCAAACGTCACTGAAGAAAGCTCCGTCTGGCGGATGTTTTTCGATGGCACTTCAAGAACAGGCCCCAAAGGCCAAATTATCGTAGGAATGGGGGTAGTCTTAGTCTCCCCCGATCAGCTGGTCTTACAGCGTGTCTACTCCCTTTCGAAGCCGTGCTCCAACAATATTGTCAAGTACAATGCGCTCATCATGGGACTCCAGCTGGCGCAACAACTGGGGGTGAATCATCTGGAAGCCTACGGCGACTCAAAACTCGTCGTAAACCAGATCAGAGGGCAATACGAAGTTTGCCATGAAGACCTGATCCCTTACCATGAAGTTGCGTTGAACATCATTTCAACCTTCACCAAGTTCTTCATCGAACATGTACCTCGTTTACAAAATCTGGAGGCTGACGCTCTGGCTGGCCTCGCAGCCTCATTAGCAGCACCCCTCGGGACTCAACACTATGTCACGGTAGTTGGTCGAGACTTGGTCTGTCCTAAAAATAACCTATGCTCACGAGTGGCCCATGCCATGTCAACAAGTGCTGGTGTTAATGTCCGAGACTGGAGATTCCCGTTCATCGACTTCGCTGTCTACGAAATTCTCCCAGAAGACCCAAAAGAAGCCGTCTCAGTCAGGAGGCGCTCCCTTCGATTCTACTACGATACAGCTACTAAAATGCTGTACCGACGCTCCTACGATGGACTTCTCCTGCGATGTCTGTCCAACGAAGAAGCAGCCGAAGCCCTTCGAGAAGCTCATGATGGAACCTGCGGAGCCCATCAACCTGGCCCTAAGTTGTAGGATCGATTGCGACGCATGGGCTACTACTGGCCAACCATGGCCGCTGACGCTGTCGACTATGCTAAAAAGTGCTATGCGTGCCAGCTTCACGCAGACTTCATCCATACACCGTCAGAACCACTACATCCTACAGTCGCCTCTTGGTCCTTCGAAGCTTTGGGCATGGACATTGTAGGACCGATCACCCATCCTTCATCGAGAGGACACCGCTTCATCCTAGCCATCACCGACTACTTCTCCAAATGGGCAGAAGCAGTTCCACTGGCGGAAGTGAAGAGCTCTAGGGTGATTAGCTTCATCAAGCACCATGTCATCTACCGTTTCGGGCTACCCCAGAGGATTATCCACGATAACGGTCCTCAGTTCATCAGCCATGTTTTCAGCAGATTTTGTGACAAGAATCGTATTCAAAACGTGGCCTCAACCGCCTACAATCCGGCAGCAAACGGATTAGCCGAGGCGTTCAACAAGACTATCGTCAGGCTACTCAAAAAAGTCGTCTCATCCAATAAACGCGACTGGGAAGAGAAGCTCGGCGAATGTCTTTGGGCCTACCGCACAACGGTACGGACCCCGACAGAAAATACGCCATTCTCCCTGGTCTACGGGAGCGAAGCGGTACTACCTCTCGAGATCCAGATACCCTCCCTCCGCGTAGTAATCACAAACCAACTCACAGAGGAGGACAATCAACGTCGTCGTCTGCGAGAACTGGAGGCACTTGACGAAAAGCGTCTCCTAGCTCAACAACGCATTGAACTCTACCAAGCCCGTATATCACAGGCTTTCAACAAGAAGGTCAAACAAAGGACTTTCCAAGTAGGCGACCTGGTTCTGGCAGTCAGGAGGCTGATGGTGTTGACTCACAAGACACCAGGAAAGTTCGAGCCCAAGTTGGAAGGACCTTTCATCATAGAGACGGTATACTCAAACGGTGCTTACCGCCTCGCTAAACCCAATGGGGACTTGTTCATGATGCCCATCAACGGTAAGTTCCTAAAGAAGTACTACTCTTGACATCTTTCAGACATGTACTTCCATAAGGGGATCTGTGGACCCAATCATCAGGGCTCACATACAATTCCCTTCCACAAAATCATACGCTTCTGGAACCCAGCTGTTCCATGGCATCCTCCAGTAGAAGGACAACCACGTCCACATCACCTCTGAGTTGTCCTCCTATGCCCTACAAAGTGGAATCTTACACTCTGTAAGACTACGCTACCCATCATGTTTACCATGTCCACATTACCTCTGAGTAAATATTCCGTACAGACAACCCCTGCGTTGCCGTATATTGATCGCAGAACTTCTACGTCCACATTACCTCTGAGTAGTTCCGCGTATCCCCCAGAATCATTCCTACCACGTCCATAACACCTCTGAGTAGGAAGATTCCATCATTTGAATCCCATATTTGCCACGTCCACATCACCTCTGAGCAAACATGTTGGTTCTCTCAAACTTATTATCTGTACCTAAAAACCAAGGTACGCAAAAGATAATAGGTCCACACAAATCATCAAGTTCATGACAGCAAAAATGAACACACCACAAAAACTTTGTATTCTTTATTTTTTAAAAAAAGAGTAAAGGATTACACCCCCAGCAAAGAGTTGCAAAAACACAAAAAGAAGAGACTACAATCCCTAAACATCCCCGGGGTTAGCCGAAAGCTCTTCAATCCGGCGCCTCAAGTCTGTCGCCCGAGTCTCCACAGTCGCCAGGACCCAGCATTCAGCTTCTTGACGCATCGCCTCTATGACCTCAGGAGAAGTGTCATCCTCATGCTTCTCATCCAGCTGCTGCCGCTGCTGAGCCAGAGTAAGAGCCCGGTGGGTGAAAGCTGCTTCCTCCTTCTTGAATGCTATATGTTCAGCCTGGACACGCTCGACATCTAATAGGAGTCGGGCCCGCTGGTCCTCAAGGCGGTGAATCTGGGCATCAACCTCCGCGATACTAGCGTCCAACGCAGCTTGCAACTCCACCTTCTCCTGCGTGGACTGAGACAACCGCTCCACTGCAGCTTCAGTCTCAGCCACTTCGCGTTTCCAGATGTTCACGGTAGCCTGATAAGAGGACTCAGTCTCAGCGATCAACTTTTCCTTTTCCGTGTCTATCAGGACGGAGAGATTGTTTCACTGGATACACTGAAACTCGAAAAGCCGTTGGTCCAGCTCGGCCACCGAGGCCTCCAGAATGTCGTCCATATGATCATGGCCCTGGTGGAGACGGATCAGGTTGATGTGAGGCAGTGCCAGAGTTTTTGCCGTTGCAAAGCTCCTATTCACATATTCACCTGCATTCGCCAACACCTGCAGCGTCATAGCAGGAGTCGGAGGAGCTACTCTAGACAACGGACCGGAAGAAGGTCCGTCTGCCTCAATCTGCGAGGCTGGAACCTCGGCATCAACAGGCTCTTCATCAACAGGGGCTTGACTACTAGCCCGAGGAGCCAAAAGAGCAGAAGGAGCCGAGGGAGGCGTCGATATAGTACCCCAAGTAGAAGGAGCAACAGAGGGTTCCACCAAACCCTTACCCTTCTCAAGCTCGGAGGAACCACCGACGTCAGCGGCTACCTCATCCGTCTCCAACGCACTATCAGCAGGCAGTACGGGACATCCCCCCCCGGCAGAACAGTGAGATCAACACTTGCCTCCTGACTCGGCCCCCTTAAAGTCAGGATTGGCGGACGACTCTCGCTTTCACCATCAAATCCCTCCGCGGGGATAGGATCTATCGTTTTCTCCCGGTCGGAAGCCACCTCAGCCTCTGCTGCTGGGTCTGGGGTAGGCCTCGGCAACGCTGCAGCCGACCTCCCCTCATCATGACAGGAAGGAAAATCAACCCTCTCCTCTGTTCCAATCACGTCTGTTGCCCCCGCAACAGACTCATGCAACTCTGGAGGAACGTCATCTGAAGACGACGAACTCTACCCCACTTCATCATCAGGAAGCCCCGTGTCTGTTAGACCTTCAACGTCCAAGGCCCCCATGGCAGCTTGCACTATCCCGGAAGCTGCTGCATCCTCAGCCTCCCTCCTAACATAATCTGGAGATGCCGGAGTCTCCACAACAACGACATCATCTGGATTCTCCTCCATGGGAGACATCATAATCGGCAGAATGCGCTCTTCAGATGAGCCCGCCATCGCCTTTGGCCTGCTGCCACCAGACTTTGGAGTACGGGGTCTCCTTTTGAGCGGCTCCTACAAAAAGAAAGCATAAGTCACACGAAATGTGGAACCTGAATTGGACTATATGGGACATCCTTACCTCCATAGGTGCTGAGTCCGATGATACAGTCGGTGACGATGACTTCTTCTGCCTTTTTGATGCAGAAGAGCCAGCCTCTGAATCCGCACGTCTTTCGGTTGATCAACCGAGGGTTCTGCTTGACCCCCTATGGATACGGCAGGGGCACCTCAATAACCCACCTCTGGCGGACGGTACGATCGAGCTCTCGCCAATATGTTCCCGGTCACCGCTAACGGGGTGCCTACAACAAGATTGGTCTCCCTATCATATCCGAGAGGCATGGCAGCCATAACACAGTAAAATTTGGCGGCCAAGAAAAGAATCGACGGTCGCAGATTCTGGACGGGCAGCGTAAAGTGAACTCCGGTACATCTTGTATTGTAGTAATGCCAAGCTTGTGCACCATCCAGCAAGCTTCCAGTATACCCCAGGTTGATACTGGGATTATCCAACATCAATTGAGCATAACCAAATTGTCGTGCAAAATGGCTCGATAAATACGGTTCCAAGTAATACTGGTTCCTGTTCCGGTACACCAGATGGGAAGGTCGGATACTTTGCAACCAGCGGAATCCCCATGGAGGCAGAGTGGTGGCATCTTCACCCGAATCCAATAAATCTTCATTGGCCTCAAAACCCAAAAAGACAGGGCCTACTTTGGTGATCTCCCACCCCTGAAGGCGGGATAAAACCTTCCTGCAAGCAGGAACGCCAGAATGCAACCAGCTCCTCTGGTGGAAACGGCGGAGGAATGCATCTTTGGCCCTATGATCTTCTTCCGAGCCTGGACTCATTACATTTGGATGGTATAAAATTAACCACCCCATCAAATAGTGAAATGGCAGTTCGGCACGTAGGAAGTTGTCATTTCTACCGCGATTATGAACCACGTTTCCTGCAAACTCCCGTAAACCTCGCAGCAGGTTATACACCATCGCGGGGAGTAGAGCCAGGCGCCGGCCAAAGACCAACTTCACTGCTGGCAGGATTAGGTTCCGGGCCACCCTCTCTACAGAGCCTGACTCGCCCGAGAAGACGTAATCCCGAAGCCAAACCATCAGATACGCAGCTAACACTGCTTTCGACTACATTCGATGAATAAGGTGCCAGAAACAGCTATAGGAGCGTTCATCCGACTCCCGATCCTCGTTTTCTCGGGGATTTTTCTTACCTAACCTGCTCATTTCGGAGAGCACTTCGCTACGGGAAAGCGCTGGCGGAGTGGTGAATTGAGAGGGATCCTCCTTGTCTTGCTTGAAGACGTAATCCCTCCAGGCGGTCACATGAGGTTGCGACCCGCTCTTATCCCTCTTCTGCATATAGTAATGATGACTCGCCACTTCCTTGAAGACGGCCATCATCTCTTCAGCTTTGTCCTCCAGGACTTGGAACTCCTCGTTGGTCAGAAAGTATTCCTCATAAGGTTCTGACCCCCAAGGGAGCTTTGACACCTCGTACATTTCATGAAGTGCAAGTCCCAGCTCCCCCATCGGAGTGAAGAAAGTCCTGGTCTGGGTGTTAAACATCTCCAGGAGTGCGAGGAACATATGCCTGTTAATGTCAACGCCTGCCTGAGTATCACGGATTGCGACAATCAGCCCAATCTCTCAGAGTTCAGTTTGAAACCGCGACAGAATCCAGAGTGTCAGTCTGTCCCATTTGGAAACATAATGACACCAACCCTCTACCCGAAATTTACCTTTCGGGTATGATCGCTCCATCAACAGCATGCGACTTGCAAAAGTCGAGGTGCCAAAGGCAAATGTATTGATGGGAACATCACTATAAATGCTCCCAGGACGTAGAGTCCGCCAGGTGAAAGATGGCCCAGACCGTACGGCGGCTAAAGTATCCCTTTGATCGGAGATAGAGTCGATCTTGATGATACCTGTCACCGCTCCCCCTGGTATGGGGTTAGCTCCTAAGACATCCTCCTCTTGGAAGCAAGACGACAGAAAGCTGTCAAAGGCCATTGACGTTCAAGTTGCTTAACAGTTATATGCACTCCTCTTGTTGTAAAGAACCAATCTTCCTTGACCTTCAACACCTTTGCTTCAATAGAAGTAAGAAGGTCTCCAAACAGGAACTCGGGCTTCAAGAAAGTCACTTTATCAGAAGTGGCAGATTTCAAAACGCCACGCTCCATCATTCGTTTGAGGAACCCATGCGGTTGTTCCCGGATTTGAGTCATTCTTTCGGAAGGCTGATCCAGTATAATAGCAGCTTGAGCAGGATTTATCACCTCCTCATTGTAATCTACTTCCATCTGGCAGAGGGCAGCATCTAGAAGCACTTCATTCAAGAGTGTGACAGTCATCGACACTGATGATTCAACAAAAAAGGCAAAGATTCAGGAATGTTAGAAACAATAAAAGAATCTGAGCCTCATTCTCATCAAAAGCGCATCAGGCTCAGGCGCATCTAAAAAGAAGCTTCGGCGCATCTTCAGGGCTTAAACCCATGCGCGTCAGCAGTGGAGCTTCGGCACATCTTCAGGGCTTAAACCCATGCGCGTCAGCAGTGGAGCTTCGGCGCATCTTCAGGGCTTAAACCCATGCGCGTCAGCAGTAGAGCTTCGGCGCATCTTCTGGGCTTAAACCCATGCACATCAGCAGTGGAGCTTCGGCGCATCCCACGCGCGTCAGCATAGAGCTTCGGCGCACCATCAGGACTCAAGGTCCATGCGCGTCGATGTATGTATGGTACAGGAATAGGATGATGAAACTCACCAACAAACGATGGCCGAACATCGACAGGCGGACGGGGAACATCAGCCACCGTAGCCCCTACAGGCTCTTTCCCTTTGCCCCGTCCCTTGCCAGCACTGCCGCGAGGAGTCTTGGGAGCCATTCCTTGAAAGGAGAAAGTTAGGGTTTTTTTTCGAAGAAAAACTCTAGAAGACAAAAGCAAGGAGAAGAAGAACTCTCTCTCCACCTCATGCCTATTTATAGGCTCAGTCGCACGCGTGAACCGATGAAGTGTGACCTCAGCCGCCGCCTCGGGTTCTGCGAGGAGATAACTGCAAATAAATCCAAAAAGATCATCATTAATCTTTTTGGTTATCGAGGCGTTATCATTTGCATTTACTGAGAGAAGCATGTGCCCCATCACTGATGCGCGGAGTATCGATGCGCCCGAACAGTCATGCGCCCCAACAACCATGCTTCTTATTCAAAGTATTCCAAAACTTGACAAAAAAGTTTTGAAAACTTTGAAGGGAGTCTTGTAGAAGCATGGAATTTCACGATCACAAATTCTATGTGCCAAATATTACATGCGCCAGGGAGCTCAGACAAAGTACTTGACACAGCAAAACAAAAGTATAGACATTGAAAGAGGATTTTTATTTATATATAAAAGTCTATTACATGTCTAGAAAAGGCTGTACGAAGGAGAACTTCTACAAAAAAAGATCCTAAGTTTACAGCCAGGCGCAGCAGCCACCATGCGCCCTCAGTCAGGCGCAGTAACCACCATGCGCTCTCAGTCAGGCGCATCCCACCATGCGCCCTCAGCCGGGCGCATCCTTTCAGCAGCTCAGTTATGTGCCATCCTTAGTTATGTGCCATCCTTCCAGCCAGGCTCATCAATCTAATGCTTCGACTAATGAAGCATTTATTGAGCAGAACGAGGGTGGCAATCAACCCTCTAGCTGGAGGAAGATCTCCCTAAATCGAGGAAGAAAAGAGCACCGCAAATCAACCTGTGGCCAGGGGAGGCTTCGAAAGAGCCTCCAAAGACCAAGGAAGACCGCAATCGAAACTGCGACTAAAGGAGCAGCTTTCAACACAACCAGAATGGGCAACACCCACTCTGACAGAAGAAAGAGCCTCCAAAGCCGCAGTACCGTAATTCTGATCTGCGGCTCTTCTCGCATAACGGAGACGAGGCTCGAGCATCCCGATCTTTGGATGTAACAGGTACCTTCCGCCTGCCTCAGAAGCCCTCGACTCCGACTTTTGGATGTAACAGTCACCTTCAAGTGCATCAATAAGGACAATGCATCGCATCTTCACCTTCGGGAGCATCTCATCGACAGAATGCACTCGAGTAAACAAGTTTATTTCGGAAGGATGTGAGAGAACGAGAAGCAAACTCTCTCTATGCCACTATTTATAGACCGGGCAAATCAAACCCATGCGCCATGTGGCTGGCTCTCCGAATCCCGTGTAATAAATTTGCATTAAATGGATGAACCTGACGCTTCGAATTCAGCCAAGTCAAAAACGGCTATTTAAAGCACTCGAAGAATGTAACAGTCGCACCAATAAAGACGTGTCAAGTGGAGCGGATGTGCTAGTCAGACCGCACATCACATAGACGCGCCTCAACACCAAACGCTTCACAAGCATGCGCTCCCATACGGCCCCATGCGTCCAGTGGAACGCCGATCAATGTGCCCACTCAACAGTCTATCACCTGTCAAAAACATTAAATGCCGAAATCTGACAGAGTTGGCAGCACGTCCCTCAAGGACTGAACAGTCGATAGCTTTTTCAGAAAACGAAGCGTCGCCAACGTCAGCATCATCATTACTTCCCTCCGACGGTTACAACCACGTGGCCATCCAACCATCTCGCATGCGCCTCCGCAGCCATGCACCCAAAGCTCTGCATGTGCCTCAAAAGTCATGCGCCTCAGACTTTTCTCTGATCCCTAAAGACAGAAGTAAAGTCACTACTGAAGCCTCGCATGCACCTCAAAAGCGATGCGCTCCAAATTGTTCGTGACTCCCAAAGGTTACAAGCCAAAGTCTCCTCATGCGCCCAATCCCAGGCGTATCCTACCAGATCATTCCCCGTCAAATCTGAGATCTCCGAGCCATGGCCCTACAACACGTGTCCTTTGACTCGATTCACCCAAGATCTCAGCAACAGAAAGATTCTTCCCCCTGCTACGTGCCAGCTCACAACAGTAGCATGAAGAATTCAACTCCTCAATCAGGGCGCATCGTCTATACGCCTCTATCAGCAATCACCACGTGGCGTCCCCACGTCCAGGCGCATCCTATATATGCGCGCTTGAGCAGCTAGCCTGCAGACTATAAATAGAGGGATCATCTCCTTCTTCCATACGAACATACATAGACAGACAGAGACATCGCACAACCACCGAGGCAGATACAGACACTCAACGTCTTCTTCCTCTCCGCAAGCTCCAGCACCTAGAGCAACTCAGACCTTCAGAGAACCGATAACCGTCGTCAGATCGTCAACGGAGTCAACGTATTACCACTCGCTCCATCGGCACAAGGGACCCAGATAAACAAAAGTGTACTCCTAGGACTACGTCTAAGTCCTATATTGTAACACTGTTCTGTTTGTATTGAAATTTCCATCAAAAGATTTTAATAGAAAATAATAGGGGAATTGACAAATTCAAATTAAAATAAACAACTAATAATTAAAACTAATCGTTCGTAAGTATTGTGTCATATGTGTACGTGTTAATCATAGTGTCTGTGTCCAACCAAGTGGACACAATCGTATCCAAGACACTAAAACCAACACACGAACACACATTCAGTGCACAGCCTCGTGCACGTGTGCATGCGTGTCTAGCACACGACACACGACACAACACAACACGTGTGCGTGTCCAGAGATACGCCTAGGGTAGGGCTACAACCCTGACACCCTGACACGTGTCCACGAGACACCTAGACACGACACGAAGCCCGTGTTCGTCGGTTCTGTGGCTCACACGCACCGCAGGCAACGGCTAGTACAGGCTCAAAAGCGTGTCCGACTCGACACGACGCGACCCGAGACTCGAGGGAACTCATGTCAGTCACTGCCCCTCGGTCTTTGCCAAGTGGCACGTGTCCAATCGTCGTGTCCAGTGAGAATTCTAACCTGTGTAGCAGGACAGTGTGTTCGCGGCTGTAACAGCGTGTTCGTATCCACGTACTGACACGACACGACACCAAAATCCTCCACAAATGACACAAAATCAAAGACGAACCCTAGATCTACAAATCTATTCAAAAACAATTCCAAAAATAGTACAAACCAGTGAGTGTGGCATTTCATCGAACACCTAGTTCTAGGTTAGGATACGTGTCCGATACGGACACAAAATCAAATGCAATTGACACCAAACCTTCACTACAGCTAGAGGACACCTATATCTATGCTACCATGCAGAGAAAATAGAATTTAAATTCAATTTGAAGGGTTTACCTATAGGGTGCAAATGACCAAAAAAAAGCCCTAAATTGAATGGTTCCCGTTGCTAGCCAAATCCTCCAAATTACTCACAAACTGAAATCACTCTCCATGAATATCAAATAGAGGATGATTAGACTCTATTGTAAAAGATTTGAATCAAAAAGGAATTAAAATAGATTTATTATGAATTAGGGAAGATGAGAATTTACCTTTCCTTTCAAGAAGTTGGAATGATACAAAAGAGGCAAGAACAAGTGGAAAAGAGATTTTATAGGGGGAAACCAATGTTGGTCGGCCATTATGGCTGAAATTAGGGTTAGGGTTTCATGGCATGGGCCTTGGGCCAAGTTGCATTAGTCATGGAAATAAATTCCTAAGTCATAAGTCATTGAACCTATTCATTATTCTCCTATTTTAAACTAGATTCTAAATGACTAAAATTAGGTTGACTAGACTAGGGTCCTACTATGCTAACCAAGTCACCATAGCTAGGGTCAACATCTAGGTTAGTCTCCAAAGTCTCAACTAGTCAAAGTCAAAAATAACAATCAATAATTCAACAATTCAAAATAAATTCAAAAATAACTAAAATGCCCTCAAGCTAAAATATGGTAGTGACAGTTCTGTATGTTGAGTAGCATGTCTCCTAACCTAGCATTTTGTGGTCCTTGTGACCTATCGACGAGGTAATTGACTAACGCTAATAGGTTTACCTAGAATATAGAATTTGGGAGTCCATAACCCATTAGTTGACCAAGGTCTTATGGATAAGAAGATAGTAGGATGACCGTATAAGCAAGAACATCAGGTGAGTTTTTTATTCTCATAAAACTCGAACTACCTGTGCCTCCTTTCAAAAATCTTGTATAATTGTATTTTGACTATCTTGACCAACGTTGCTATTACAGCCTAGTTTTGCAAGCTTACTCTTTTATCGAGCTTGATTCAAGACATATGTTTATTGGGGATGCCTGCTAACATTATTCCTAAAACCATGTCCTAGCTTTGAAGGTGGGTAGACTATAAGCCTTCTAAAATTTTGGCGTACGCGAGGATTACCGATTGATTAGAATAATTTCCATTAGGATGATAATTAGTGTCCCATGGACTCCCACTTTCCATTTAGATCATTTGTGTCCCCGGCTGTGTCATTAATAATCGGAGCACGAGACCAGCTGTTACCTTCTAACAAATTTCACATACAAGACATAGACGACTTCACCTTTATGTAGACATATCATGTCCCACTCAAACACCTCTTCTTGTACTCTATTTTTATGGTACGACTTTCAAGTCAAAAGGACTAGCTATAACCCTTACCGTAATACCCGTATACTTCTCGACTACAATTAGAGACTCAATTTTGACTCAAACCTTTCGACCCAATATATGGTTGTGATCTACTCGAAGCCCACTACGCACATGTCACTTGAGTGCCACTCAATTGTGTCTTCTCGTGCTACTTAAACACAAAAGTCATGGAAGGCGCATCTTCATGGCTTACAAAACCTATTTAACCAATCCGACTGCCCATCTAGCTCAACCACTTGGGTGAAAAACCTATTATAGGTTACCCTAACCTAGTAGAAATAGTTTTATCATTGGGATCTTGTCCAGTCCATATAGATTGAAATCCAAGGTTCATTCAACCAACGATTGATGTCCAATCAGGGAACCCATTAAGACCAGTAAAACCCATCCATACATACCACCATATTTGGACTATAAAATCAAAATATTTGAAATAGGTCTCTATACTTATTATGTAGTCTCCCTCTCTTAGAATGTGAAGTCATTCGTAACCCTTATTCCATCTACCTGGAAGTCACGATACGATCTTGTATTGCATTTATATCCCTTGCTCGTGTGTTTAAATAACCACGGAAAAGATCACAATCTTGATTTCTTAAATTCTATTCTATTATGGAATCTTGTTTAGATTAATTTTGAGAACAGAACTTCTGTATTACACGGATTGCAAGCCCCTCTAAGAAACGAGGGGTTCTTCGATTTAGTAAGTGACTAGACTAGAGTAGCCCACTCTAGCAAATAAGTCAATGGTTCATAGACTTTCTTTCTATCTGCATATACTCTCTACCGCTCTTGAAACTTCATAATTGCTCTCGATCATTCTTCCTTATCTTCCTGTCCTTTTTATTGCAGAGCGACGAAGGTCATACTTATTAGAATTTATCAATATTTCTTAGCTACTTGTGTAAATTTGTTGCTTGTTAAATTTTGGATTGCTTGATAGATAAGAGAGAATTATATATGTCATATACAGTAGAGATCTATTGGTAGCAATTTTAGCAATTAGATGGAAGGTTATAAAGTTTTAGGGACATACCTTTGAGGGAGTAGTGTGACCAAAGGTGGATAGAAGTCCTCGGGATTTTGTAGTTACAAAATGGTTAGGAGGAGGATATAAACTATTTTTTGAGGAATTAAAATTTAATGAGATTAAGGTAATAGTAGATTTTCTTTTTAAATTTAAGGAATAGTTATGAATTAGAATTTCGAGGACGAAATTATTTATAAGGTGGGTAGATTTGTAACCCCTCTTTCCGAAATTTTGATAATATATTTTTATTTATTTATTTGAATTAAATGGTGATTTTTAAAAATTTTATAAATAATTATTTAGTTAATTACTACGGTAGACGACTTTAGCCATAGTTGAGATTTGAAGTACAAGAAGACTAGGAATCATGGCACGGATAGCATGGTCGTGTGCCTTGACTAGTGTATTAGCCCTGGTAGGGAAGGTCGAGCCATAGTGATATCCTAACTAGGAAAACCAGGACAAGTTGCGACTTAATCCTTACCAAAGATTTATTTATTTATTATATTATTGAGTTTTAGAGAAAATCGGTTGTACCGAACTAGTCCAAATTGGACCCAAAACAAGCCCAAGCCCATGTAGTCATACGGGACGCCCAATGACATTAGTTGATGTATTTTGGTACGATTGTGTTGTATTCTGTTTTAATGATCTAACGAATATTCCTAAGTATTCAAATATTATAAATATCATTATTAGTTGATATTCTATGACATTTGTATAAAATAGGTCCTTGTATATTTTAGGATTATTAGACTGTACATAATGGTATATACACCATTATTGATTTATTGAATTTTGTTAGTATTATTAGTATTATTATTATTAGTATTATTATTATTATTATCATTATTATTGAGGTTATTATTTATATAAAATTATTTACTAATATTGGTTATATTTATTTTGTTATCAAATAAATGTTATTATATATGTTCATATTTATATAAATAGGCTCTACACTAGGAATAGATGCTGTTGGAATTTATTTAGATTTTATGGAGAATATTATATTAGTATATATATATATATATATAATATATATGTGTGTGTGTGTGTGTGTGTGTGTGTGTGTGTGTGTGTGTGTGTAGAAAAAAATAAAAATAAATAAAAATAAATAAAAACCCAAAGGGCCAACTCTAAGCCAAGCCGAGCCGAACAAATGGAGCCCGACCCCCCCACCCCCTTGCGTACACAGCCGAGAAAAGAACGACATATATATATATATATATATATATATATAAATATATATATATATATATATATATATATATATATATATATATATATATATATATGTAGAGATCGGGAGAAGGAAAGGGATGAAAACCCTAACCCATCCTTCCCTTCGACCTCTGCATGCAGCCTCGGCCACCGCAGCACCGCCGCGCACGACCAGAGCCACCGGCCAGGCGCGCGGAACCAGCAGCAGCCGCGGGAACACCAGAGAGCACCAGCAGCAATGGCAGCGCAAGGTACCATCTTCTTCATACTCGTTCTTTGTGCATACTTGACAAAATTCATTTCCCTAAAGTTCTTTAGGAAGCCTATATGACCCTCTCAGCACCCTAGAAAATAGGTTGAATGAACCAAACCTATCTGTCCGCAAAATCGACGTAAAGTCGACAAAAAAATTATTCATAAAACAGTCCCAAACCCTATGTTTACAGGAAGTATGAATAGAGTAGTAGCAATTTCAAAAATATAATTCATGACAGTCCTAGACAACCTGTAGGGCTTCACAACCCTTTTCACGGAATCTAATTTCGTTGACCGAGCATCGAGAAATCGCTTTCCCAAATTGACGAAAAAATTATTTTCTGAAAACACGAAAACCCTCGATACGACGTACGTCCCGCCAATCCGGGCAACGTGGTCACAAAACGAAAGCATCGAAAGGTTAACGGCTTCGTGGACGTGTGGACTTTGACGGAATTCAAATTGGTCGCGTGTGCGCGACGAATTTGATGCGTATCCGTCAAAATTTACCGTATCGGCCCCTGTGCAAATTTTCTAATTACTTTGTGTACGTTCGTCAGATCGAGACAAAACTTATACCAACAGGACCGTATCATTTTTCTGGTCCTGTATGCCAAGTTTGGTCCGATTCTGAGACAGTTGACCGGATTGCCGTTTCGCGGGCCCCACGATCCGACTCAATGGGCGATTTCGTGCATGGCCTGTCGGAATCCAACTTTGGACATACGGTTGGGTTCGTATCATCAAAACAAATCCGTAGACATATAGTTTGACGACTTTAGAGACCATTGACTCTGGCATGCTTTTTGGTGCAAAGCGGGTCCAATGGCGGATACCATTTTGACCCAAAATTATTATTTTGCCCCTGTGTCCAGAATTGGACTTAAGGGAAGACAATTCTAGCTAATTTGACTATTCTGAGAACGTTGGTAATATTTATTTCAGCATCTAGAGACTGTTGTACAAGTTGACTGTTGTGGCACACTGAGTGGTTTGGATTATCGGTTTCACCAGCAAAGGACCACAGGCGAGTACAGTTTATTACTTATTTTCAGTATTATTTTTACTATACATCATTATTAGTCGGTAGAGATGTGATTTCAGTCTTTTATGTGGATTATATTTTTGTTGTGTCGGGGGAGGCGAAGTACCAAAGATGTGTGATCTGACCTTATACCATGTATACCGTGTAGACAGTAATTATTATTGCATTTATACCGTGTAGACCGTGATTCATTATTGCTTTATACAGAGTAGACAGTATTTCATTATTACTTTATTCAGTGTAGTTCGTGTACATTATAAAGTGTAAATATCGTAGACCGTGTCGTATAATTGTCCCGAGACCGATCACATATCAAAGGTACTTCAGTCAGTCGGTGAGTATTGTCTTTGTGTTTATTTACTATTTTCCTTTATTTAGTTTTATTTTGTCTTTCTGTGTTTATTTTTTAAATCATATATTTAAAGGCTAACCTCTGTTGTATAGTCATTTTTATATATTGAAACTGCATTCAGTGAATTGTACTCATTCCATTCCTGACTGGAAACTAATATTTTTTAGGTTAGCTGTGGATTCACTTAGCATGGAGAGTTACGGGTGTACTTGCAGACGAAAACCTAGAGATTAGCTAGATAGATGAGTTGTAACCATTTCAACATTTGTAAGAGTTTATATTTTCTGCAAATGTAAAACTTGTGAATATTGTAAATTAAATTAGTTTTTGTGAATGAGTATTATTTGTGATTTTTAGCATTGTGGCTATACAGCGTTCTATCGCCGACACTGCGACGTAGGCTGGCTTGGACATGCATTCGTATCCCGGAAAGCGGGTGCGGGTCGTGACATACCTTTTCCTAGATTTTGATTCTATTCGCCTGATCAAATTCGATCATTAATTGTATCATCTTTTGATTATATTCTTAGTCGTGCCTAATCATATCCTTTAAAATTTTGAGGACGCATTTTTTCTAAGGAGGGTAGATTTGTAAGCCCACTTTCCGAATTTTTTAATTTTTTAATTTTATTTGATTATGATTAATTTTATGATCATTGGGAGTCATGCCGAAGCTTGTAGGTAAGCTATGACCATATTAAGATCATATGACCTCTAGATAGCTTATATATGTAATATTTAGATATTTTATATTTTCTATAATTTTTGGATATTTTTAGTTATTTAATATTTAATGATTTATTATTTTTAAGGACTTTCATGATTTACTATAAGGTCATTCGGGGGTATTTCAGGAACAAATATTTTTATTTGGGCTCTAGATGACTAAAAATATTTTCTAGAATATTTTAGAATTTTTTTGGATTTATTTTAGAATTTTTGGAAATTTTTAGATAATTAAAACCTAAAGAATTTATTTTATAGGCTTTTGAAATTTACTGTGGGGTTGATGATATTTTGTGTTACAATATTTTTATTTAGGTTCTAGAAACTTAGAAATATTTTCTCGAATTTTTTAGGAATTTTTTGGATTTGTTTGCAATTTATTTAGATTCTTTTGGAGTTAAAATAATTTTTAAATGATTTTTTGAATTTAAATTAGTATTTATACAGTCAGCAGCCCAGTCAGTCACACACGGGCCCACATGTCGGCGCCAAACCGCCTCTCTCCTATATATATATATATATTAAAACCGAAACCCTAGTTTATTATTCCAGCCCCCTTTGTGGTTTGATCTTGGAGATCCTCCAACTTCACGAGACAATTGCGATCAACCCCGATATCCGTTTCGAGTACCGTTTTTTTATTAGAAGCGTATCGAGGTTAACTTTCCAAAAATATATTTTATTTTCTGTAATTATTTACGTGAATTTTTGGAGATTTATTTGAGTGTCGGTTGTCCAAAATTTGACGCGTCGTACTGTTTTCGGGAGATCTCAAACTCCGATTTTCGATCAGTTTGAAGTTTTGGAAAGCTAATACAAAGATATACAACATATAATTTTCCAAAGATTCAGAAATTCATTTAGCATTTTATTTATTTCGTTGAACTCATATTTGATTGGAATTCATCGATTTGGTCACGGTTAACCATAACGACGACAACTTTTGACCAAATCGTGATTTTGTGGTACGGTCAATCCAATGCACTCGTGACACTAAAATCTACTGAGATGTATCCTCAAATCATTGAGTTCGTAACATTTGACTAGTTAGTCAATGGTATGCCTCGATTTGTGTGTCATGGATTCCAAATTTGGAACCGTGACTTTCTAAAGCCAAAAATTAGTGTTTAAATTTTATTTCAGAATATAATTAGATTAAATTTGGAATTTAGATAATTTATTCCAGAATTAAATAGAATTAATTAGGTTAACCCATATTAGCCACTTTTTATGACTTTTAAAATGGGATTTTAGATCTAACTTGTTGTTATTCGTGTACGGGTTTGTGCACGATGGTATAGTATAGTTTGATAGCTTCTAGGCTAGAGTTCATCTTGTCATCAACTTGTGAAACCAGTTCATTTAGGAGTTCAGGCAAGTACACTATTGCTTTATGTGCTTATTACATTATAATGATATCTTTCATTGTGTTTCATTGAGTATCCTCTTGAGACACGATTGTGACACGATAGGCTTGATTATATCATTGCTCGTTTATTGACTGTTTAGTGAGTGTGGTAGGGAAATGCCAGTAGACGTGTGAACAAATCCAAATAATATTTAACGAATGATAGCTAAGTCATACACCTCACGTATGAGTTAGCTGTACCAAAAATGTGTGATAGCCATCGTATGATGTGCCGTATTAGCCCAGTCGTTACGTGTTGAAAGGTATTTTAAAGCACTGTTTGATTAGTTCTACTTGTTCATGTTCATTTTCCAGTTGTCTTGTTCATACATGTTTCTACTAGTAGTTTCTTGTACATGTTATCGTTTCCATTCACATATATATTTCCTTTAGTTTGTATTACATCTCTACTTGTCTAGCTTATTTTGTATTAAGTTACATTATTGCAATAGGGTTGTACTTTGCTCCTTTCTTGACTGGATAGTTGCAGGTGACTTGGCATAACTTCTACTTTCGCACTATGGACCATAGATGAGAGATAGAGACCTTGGAGGCTAACTTTAGATTCTAGATTAGATAGTTCTTTTATTTTAGCGGGTTTGTTCCTAAATGTCATTTTGATGAAATATTGGATTTATAACTTGAATAATTATTATGAATGAGCAATTAGATATAATTTGGTTGTATTTGAGTTTGACTTTGAGACATAGGCAACGTACTACTACCGATGCTGCATATTTGTATCCAAAAAATGGGGCAGATCGTGACAATAACTCTGTCCTACACGTCGCAACAGAGAACAGGATACGAAGTTGGGACGGGGCACTACAGTTGTTGTTGCTAAGTTGATCCGTGATACGATCGACGACTAGAAGCTCGTCATCACTTCAAAAAATCGATCCATGGTTGGATCATGCCTAAGTAGTGGACTACGATGACGGCTAGATTCGAGGATGCTCGGTACAAGGATCGTTCGAAAAAGACAAAGGCGGCTAGGACGAGGGCAAGAAAGTGGTGTGGTGGCTCGATTCCCATGACGGAACATTTTCGTCGTCTGATATATATTTTATTGAATATCTATTATTTTAATGAAAGTAGGATAAAATGTTTTTAAAAACATACAAAATATTTTTAAGAGGGATGAGGATGCCAACATGGTGACCGTCTTCCTGGCCACCTATTGGAAGGACGAAAACCTCATCGATAAGAGGGCCACGCAGCGCTGTGTTAGTATTAATTTATGTTTCGTTAACTTTAATATAACTTAGAAAATATGCAAATAGATATCCATATAGTTAGTAGTAGGTACCTTAGACATTAGAAAATATGACGATTGGATAGTAAAAAGTATGCTTATCAAGATGCATACTTTTCAGGATGAGTATCTTCGGCTACGTGAGCGGGCAAGCTACTGACCAGCAGAGGGAGGGGCCGGTACTTCCTCGCAGCCCTGTCCAGCTCGTCGGTGTACGAGCTCTGGATGGCCATCATTAGTGGTCTTCAGAGAGGTACGTACTATGGTACGGGATCCTACGACGCATTTATTACGGCACAGTCATCTATGGTGCCCTTTATAGTGTGCGTTTTCCACAACCCTCACATGAGTCAACCCAAGTCAAAAAGAGCGCTGCCCGACAGGTTATTGATCTGTGTGATGAGATGCTGAGAAGGATTGCGGAGCAACCCCAATCTCAGTCGCAGATGGACGATACGACGCTCAACACACGATTTGATATGCTCGAATGCGCCATCATAGAGATGGACGAAAGGACAGATCGTAGCATTACGGCACTGCAGGGGATGCAGATGTCCATGCACGACCAACTTTAAAAGCTACATGATGTCATGGCTTACAATAGTACGAGACTGGCATCTGCCTCAGATATATACAATGCTAGACCACTTGAGGCATTGCAGCAGACACGTCCTCTTGGTCCACCGGCATCGATATTGACTCCATCGATTACACTGCCTCTTTCATCGTCATCGGTGACGCTTATACAGAAGCAGTATGAGTTAATGCTATCCCAGATGCGTGGTGGTGGTCCTCTTCCTAATCAGCCATGGTCCTTCATTGGACAGAATGTGTTTGGTTGTTTGTGTGCTGGTTCATTCTTGGTCTTCATATACTTATTCTAGACTTTTAGTCACAATATTTGATGTGTTGTATGTGATATGATGTGCTGGCCCATTCTTGGGTCTTTATTGGACAGTATTTGGCGTGACATTCTATTTGTTTTATTTAGTATAATTTATGTATTGCTTTACTATTTATGCATTAACTCTATATGTTTTTCAGTATTGAGTATTCTACCGAAGGGATCGACGAACCCAAAAAATTCAATGGAGGGTTGCTCTGGGTCTACCTTCTATAAACTGTGATTTAATAACTGTAGGCAGATTAATTTGGACAAAAAACAAATTGTTTTTTTTGCAGTTAACGACGTTCATCGACGTTCGGCGACATATCATGATGTCGCTAAACGTATATCTGAACTTCACTACACTGTATCGTTAACTCGCTAAACATCGTTACACGTCGCTACGTTGTTGATATGATTGTCACCCTCATTTCCCGTATTTCCCGTACTTCGTATTTATACTCGTATCTGGATCTTGGCATGTATTTTTATTTTTCTCAACTTGTGGAATTTCGGTATTTCTCGTATTTTGGGTTTTAAGCTTGGCTCGGTTTTAATTGGTTTGAGTTGGTTTGGTTTGGTTCTATATGATTGGAACCCCTTAGCCTATGCTCCTCCCTCATTTCCACCACAACCACCCTCTTTATAATCCCCACCTAACTCTCTCTCTCTTCATTACAACCTCCATTAATTTTTTCTTCTTCTTCTTCCTCCACACAACTCTCTACACCCATAGGCAAGTGCAACTTGCTTCTACAAGAGAGCTCCTTTTAGTTGTCCATTTGCTAGATTAGGACATGGTGATCAACATTAGAACTTGGCATTTTGTGATTTGGAGTCTCCATTGTTCTAGATCTAAGTTTTCTCTATTTTCGGATTTGCATGGTTTTGATCTATTTAAGTTGGATTTTTATGGGTTTTAATGTTTCTATGTGGGAGAGGATTCAATTTCACCCAAGTTGGAACCTTGGAAATTCGGATTTGGAGTTCGGATGGCCAAGTTGTGATGCCTTGAAGTTTTGGGAGCCATAAGAGCTTCTTCTCAGCCATGGAGAAGAAGACCCGTTCCTCTGCGTGCGTGTTTTTACGCGTACGCAGCTCCCCTCCGTGCGTGCTTTTGTGCGTACGCAGCTCCTCTGCGTGCGTGTTTTTACGCGTACGCAGCTCTCCTGCGTGCGTGACTTTTCTCGTACGCAGCTCTCGTGCGTGCGTGACTTTTCTCATACGCAGCTCCTCTGCGTGCGTGACTTTTCTCGTACGCAGCTCCTCTGCGTGCGTGACTTTTCTCGTACGCAGCCCTCCTGCGTGCGTGACTTTTCTCGTACGCAGCTCTCCTCGTGCGTGACTTTTCTCGTACGCAGCTCACCTGCGTGCGTGACTTTTCCCGTACGCAGCTCCTCTGCGTGCGTGACTTTTCTCGTACGCAGCCCTCCTATGTGCGTGACTTTTCTCGTATGTAGCTCTCCTGCGTGCGTGACTTTTCTCGTACGCAGCTCTCCTGCGTGCGTGACTTTTCGCGTACGCAGCTCTCCTGTGTGCGTACTTTAGCTCTCCTGCGTGCGTGCTTTCGTGCGTACGCTGTGCGTGCCCTTGTGCGTACGCTGCTCCCCTGACCCCTTGCTTGACCCATTGGCTCTTGGAGTTTTGGTCTTAATTCTTTAAGCTTGGCTCTTCTATAGCCCTGTATATTGATAGTTTATTAGATATTTTACGTCTATTTTATATCCTTACGCCTTTTGTCCTGAACTTGATAATCACGAATTTACTTGATATGTTTGGAATTGATAATTGAGCATGACCTGATAGTGGCCCGTCGTGACGCACTCCTGACTAGTACACTTGATATGATAACCTGACCTGATATATCTTGAATAGCTGTTGCGACGGCTACCTGACATGACATGACCTGTATAATTAATCCTGACACCGTGGGCGATTGTGCTTGTACAAATAATCCAGTCATGTCTTGCATCATGTCTAGGAGGGGACTCCTGAGTACCACGGTCAAGAGTACCTACTGAATTGGACTAAGGTTAATAATTAGTATAATTCACTAGTCTTGAAGAGTTGTTCCCCAGTTACAGGCGATCCCGTTATCCCGGCCGCAAATGATTGGACTTGTAGCCTGCCGACGAGTAGGGCACATTTCTAGCCCACTGTTATGTGGGGCACCCACCATTGTCACTTAAATGATTGAACTCTATTGTCACTCTAATGCATTGCACTCTCTAGATTGTCACTATAATCATTGCCTGGATAACCTGGATAGCTGCAGGGCCTGTGACTACTTGGAGCATCTCATTGCATCTTGCTAGTAACTAGGATTGTGATAACCCTAGTTAGTTAATGTAGAAAGCCATAGGCAATGATTGGCCGTGATTGCTTGGATGGAGTCTAGTCCAGTATAGTATTGTCTAGAATTGATTGATTGTAAGAATGTACCAGAATGATTGAAGGATTGTCACTCCAGATTGTCACTATAATGATTGTCACTCCAGATTGTTACTTGACCTGATTTCTTATATTTATTTTGCCGATAAATGGTGAGAGAAACCAAGTTCCGTTCAGACGAAGGGTTACAATCCCGGTCCTTGTTTGGTTTACGGGTTGTAACCTAGCTATCTGAATAGTCCTATGGTTATCTCATCGTATATTATCCTGTCATGCTTTTCCATATGTCCTGTCTTTTAGTGATTCTATACAAGATTGTCTTTTATAATTACCCATCATGCTTTTTCTTAACTACTGCCTTTTATTATGTAATTATACTCTTGTGTAATTGCTGGTTTTAGCTCTTAAGTGAAGCCTCCTTTGTGGCACTTGCTCTTTCTGGGGTCTGACCCAGCTGGTTTTGTATGGCCAGATATCGGGGCAGCACCAAAGGATCTACCTGTCTTTCAGCCCGATGGTGACCACCAGGCGTAACCAGGGCATCGAGTGGGTTTCTTTTGTTCTCCCACTGTAATATTATAAATTATTCTTTTGAGGCGTTTAGCCGACGAACAAGTGTTAGCTCGATTTTACTTACTTACTGTCTGTCTACGGGCTGTAACATGATTGACAAGCCCCGGGGGTTGATCATGTATGACGAAACTCTTGCGAGTCCTCACATTTTGTAACGACTAGCTTCATGATCATCTGGATATGTAATATTTGGGACGCCGTACAATTATATATTTGGTGATCTGATATCTTGTGATTATTATTAGTTGGCTGAGATTGAGACAATAGGATAATATATGACCTTAAGAGACTGATGGCTTGTAGTGAAACCCTCACATATCTAGACAGCCGTGACCGTATAGCGGTGTGGATCCCATTCCGTTATACGTAGCTGGCTATGTCTACCCCCGCTCTCCAGTATTCTGGTTCTGGGGTGTGACATGGTTTAAGTGGTGGCCCATGCAGGTCTTGTTAATCAAGATGTGTGAGGGTTTACCGAATAGATGTCTCAATCGGTACTCGCCCTTGATCTCTGCTCGTATCCTCTTGATTCCTGAAAATTCTTGTCCTGATCACATGCTTGTAATCGTTGATCTGTCCTGGTCCTTTCTTATTGTTCCCATGTCGTCTTCTTCAGCGACATTGAACATGGACCTGTCGATCAGCAAGGCGGATCACCTCTCGTGGACCAGCAGCAACTAGAAGATCAGGCCCAGCACTCAGGAGCAGCCTTCCGAGTCGTACCTACTGGAGGAGAGCCGCCAGTTCAGCCAGTCCAGCCTGCAGATCCTGATGATGGTACTTTGGTGGGTCTCATCAGATCATTGTTAGCTTCCCAGGATCGTAGAGGCGATGCCTTGCACCAGGCAGTGGAAGATGCTCTGAATAGAAGTGGACCCCGAGGGAACAGTACGGTCAACAGTTTTAAGCGCCTGAACCCTCCATTCTTCGATGGCAGCGAGGATGCCATTGCTGTCGATGCTTGGCTACAAGATATAGAGGTAATTCTCGAAGCCGTGAAGACTCCAGAAGACGAGAAGGTGGCTGTGGTACGCCTACAGTTATTGGATCTAGCCCGCAGTTGGTGGGCCGCACAAGTAGTGGGATTGACAACACCTGTCCCCTGGGCAGTGTTCAGCGAAAAGTTCCAGACCAAGTATTATGATGCAGTGGCTCGGTATGACTTGCAGACCAGGTTCAGTAATCTTAAGCAGATGGGGAGGACGGTCGACGAATATGCGGCCGAGTTTTCCAGACTCAGTCGGTTTGCTTCCACTTTGGTGGCAACCGAGTTTGACAGAGCGCAGAGGTTCCAGCAGGGACTTCACCTAGAGATTATATTGGCAGTAGAACAGTTCGAGCATCAGACCTATGATGCGGTGTTGCGAGCAGCAAGGAGGCCTGAGTATACCTCCCAGAGAATAGTGGACAGGACCGGAGGTCGGAAGCGGTCCCATAGTCAGATGAATCAGTCTTCAGCACCAGCCCCGGCAGCTAGGCTTTGACTATTGGAACTCCGCGGCAAGCAACCTCAGTTACGTCGGTCCAGTACTCGACCCCAACGTACCCTCAGCAGAAACAGAAGCAAGCACAGTCTTCCGCCGTAGGCTGTTCTTATTATGGGAAGCCTGGACACGTGGTAGCAGAGTGTCGTAAGGCGTTGGGATTGTGTTTATTGTGTGGAGCATCGGATCATAGGGTGGGGTCCTGCCCTTTCAGAGTTGATTCAGCATCGACAGTATCTAGTCCCTCGGTTAGGGGACCAGCACCAGCACCAGCACTAGTACCAGCTCTAGTTCACCAGCAACAACAGTATCCATTGTCGAGGCCATTGCCTCCTCAGGCCCAAGTGTTCCAGCAACAGAGGCCTCAGCAGTTCGCCCTGGCCCAGGCCCAGATACAGAATCGACAGAGAGGTATCTGTATCCTATTGTCTTGCTTTCCGTCGTTGTTATACGGGACACGTGTCATGTTTTATGTGTCCTAATTACAACGGTATATCCCGGGCCCGAGCCATGTCCTAGATCATTCGAAAACGGTTATTGGTACCAACCTTTTCGTATGAGGAAAGGCCCGTGTCCCTGTTTGACCAAGGAGAGAGACCTCAAGCGCAAGACTATCAATTTAGTTCATGTCGCTTGAGTTCATCGTTCCTTGGAAGAGTCAAACATGGGAGTGTGAGGATGATATCCGATCACGTTATTCCTACTTGTTTGACTCGTAAGGTACAATGTCTTTCTTATACCTTATATTTTCCCTTCCTTGCTTGCATTGTATGATTGTATGATTGAATTACTTAGTGTAGTTGTTGGTGCTTAGTATAGCTTGTCGTGACAATCTCTAGCTCCTTGATTAAATTCCGAGGACGGAATTCTTTTAAGGTGGGTAGAGTTGTCACCCTCATTTCTCGTATTTCTCGTACTTCGTATTTATACTCGTATCTGGATTTTGGCATGTATTTTTATTTTTCTCAACTTGTGGAATTTCGGTATTTCTCGTATTTTGGGTTTTAAGCTTGGCTCGGTTTTAATTGGTTTGAGTTGGTTTGGTTTGGTTCTATATGATTGGAACCCCTTAGCCTATGCTCCTCCCTCATTTCCACCACAATTACCCTCTTTATAATCCCCACCTAACTCTCTCTCTCTTCATTACAACCTCCATTAATTTCTTCTTCTTCTTCCTCCACACAACTCTCCACACCCATAGGCAAGTGCAACTTGCTTCTACAAGAGAGCTCCTTTTATTTGTCCATTTGCTAGATTAGGACATGGTGATCAACATTAGAACTTGGCATTTTGTGATTTGGAGTCTCCATTGTTCTAGATCTAAGTTTTCTCTATTTTCGGATTTGCATAGTTTTGATCTATTTAAGTTAGATTTTTATGGGTTTTGATGTTTCTATGTGGGAGAGGATTCAATTTCACCCAAGTTAGAACCTTGGAAATCCGGATTTGGAGTTCGGATGGCCAAGTTGTGATGCCTTGAAGTTTTGGGAGCCATGAGAGCTTCTTCTCAGCCATGGAGAAGAAGACTCGTTCCTCTGCGTGTGTGTTTTTACGCATACGCAGCTCCCCTGCGTGCGTGCTTTTGTGCGTACGCAGCTCCTCTGCGTGCATATTTTTACGCGTACGCAGCTCTCCCGCGTGCGTGACTTTTCTCGTACGCAGCTCTCCTGCGTGCGTGACTTTTCTCGTACGCAGCTCTCCTGCGTGCGTGACTTTTCTCGTACGCAGCTCCTCTGCGTGCGTGACTTTTCTCGTACGCAGCCCTCCTGCGTGCGTGACTTTTCTCGTACGCAGCTCTCCTGCGTGCGTGACTTTTCTCGTACGCAGCTCTCCTGCGTGCGTGACTTTTCTCGTACGCAGCTCCTCTGCGTGCGTGACTTTTCTCGTACGCAGCCCTCCTACGTGCGTGACTTTTCTCGTACGCAGCTCTCCTGCGTGCGTGACTTTTCTCGTACGCAGCTCTCCTGCGTGCGTGACTTTTCGCGTACGCAGCTCTCCTGTGTGCGTACTTTAGCTCTCCTGCGTGCGTGCTTTCGTGCGTACGCTGTACGTGCCCTTGTGCGTACGCTGCTTCCCCTGACCCCTTGCTTGACCCATTGGCTCTTGGAGTTTTGGTCTTAATTCTTTAAGCTTGGCTCTTCTATAGCCCTGTATATTGATATTTTATTAGATATTTTACGTCCATTTTATATCCTTACGTCTTTTGTCCTGAACTTGATAATCACAAATTTACTTGATATGTTTGGAATTGATAATTGAGCATGACCTGATAGTGGCCCGTCGTGACGCACTCCTGACTAGTACACTTGATATGATAACCTGACCTGATACATCTTGAATAGCTGTTGCGACGGCTACCTGACATGACATGACCTGTATAATTAATCCTGACACCGTGGGCGATTGTGCTTGTACAAATAATCCAGTCATGTATTGCATCATGTCTAGGAGGGGACTCCTGAGTACCACGGTCAGGAGTACCTACTGAATTGGACTAAGGTTAATAATTAGTATAATTCACTAGTCATGAAGAGATGTTCCCCAGTTACAGGCGATCCCGTTATCCTGGCCACAAATGATTGGACTTGTAGCCTGTCGACGAGTAGGGAACATTTCCAGCCCACTGTTATGTGGGGCACCCACCATTGTCACTTAAATGATTGAACTCTATTGTCACTCTAATGCATTGCACTCTCTAGATTGTCACTATAATGATTGCCTGGATAACCTGGATAGCTGCAGGGCCTGTGACTACTTGGAGCATCTCATTGCATCTTGCTAGTAACTAGGATTGTGATAACCCTAGTTAGTTAATGTAGAAAGCCGTAGGCAATGATTGGCCGTGATTGCTTGGATGGAGTCTAGTCCAGTATAGTATTGTCTAGAATTGATTGATTGTAAGATTGTACCAGAATGATTGAAGGATTGTCACTCCAGATTGACACTATAATGATTGTCACTCCAGATTGTTACTTGACCTGATTTCTTATATTTATTTTGCCGATAAATGGTGAGAGAAATCAAGTTCCGTTCAGACGAAGGGTTACAACCCCGGTCCTTGTTTGGTTTACGGGTTGTAACCTAGCTATCTGAATAGTCCCATGGTTATCTCATCGTATATCATCCTGTCATGCTTTTCCATATGTCCTGTCTTTTAGTGATTCTATACAAGATTGTCTTTTATAATTATCCATCATACTTTTTCTTAACTACTGCCTTTTATTATGTAATTATACTCTTGTGCTAATTGCTGGTTTTAGCTCTTAAGTGAAGCCTCCTTTGTGGCACTTGCTCTTTCTGGGGTCTGACCCAGCTGGTTTTGTATGGCCAGATATCGGAGCAGCACCAAAGGATCTACCTGTCTTCCAGCCCGATGGTGACCACCAGGCGTAACCAAGGCATCGAGTGGGTTTCTTTTGTTCTCCCACTGTAATATTGTAAATTATTCTTTTGAGGCGTTTAGCCGACGAGCAAGTGTTTGCTCGATTTTACTTACTTACTGTCTGCCTACGGGCTGTAACATGATTGACAAGCCCCGGGGGTTGATCATGTATGACGGAACTCTTGCTAGTCCTCACATTTTGTAACGACTAGCTTCATGATCATCTGGATATGTAATGTTTGGGACGCCTTACAATTGTATATTTGGTGATCTGATATCTTGTGATTATTATTAGTTGGTTGAGATTGAGACAATAGGATAATATATAACCTTAAGAGACTGATGGCTTGTAGTGAAACCCTCACATATCTAGACAGCCGTGACCGTATAGCGGTGTGGATCCCATTCCGTTATACGTAGCTGGCTATGTCTGCCCCCCGCTCTCCAGTATTCTGGTTCTTGGGCGTGACAATGATAAAGTTTTTCATGTCAGCTTTTGGAAGCCGAATGTTGCTAATTCTGTTATGAAACGTCGCTAGACAGCTAACATGGCAAAGCTTTCCATGTTAGGATTTTCATAGCAAACGACGCTAAACTTATCGCTAAATCCGCGACGTTTAGCAACGAACTTTGACGTTGCTGATTAGCAACGACATGTCGGTCCGCATCACTAAATCAGTGACGAAGTAACATCCCTGACAGACATCGTTGCAGCGATGAATAACGACATTTTTTGTGTCAAGGACCATCGATACGCGACATCATAAATTCGTTGCTAATAACGTCGCTAATTTTTTTAGTGACGCTTTTGGCATATTAGCGATATTTCTCGGTGTCACTAATATGACTTATTCTGGTAGTAAAATTTCATATCCTAAACATGTTACTTTTTCTATAAAAATATGGGTCCTATCGATTTTCAGTGTTACTTTTTTTAATAAAATCCATGTGAACCATATTTGTATATGAGATAGATGTATAGAACATAGGGTTTGGAAACAACAGATTTTCTCTGCATTCAGGATCTTGCCCACCACCAAATCCATATGAGCAATGTTATAATTACAACCATTTAGCTTATAATCTACTTACAATCGCCTATGTGGCAGTTTTTAATTGGGTTCCCTCTCTTATGGAGTAAGGGAGGGAGAATGATTCAATTAGCAACTGCCTCCTAGACGATAGCAAGAGGCTTACAAGTCAAATGGTTATAAACTTAGCATTTTTGAATCCATATATACTCCATATGTATGAAGTGTCTCGTTGACATCATCACAAATAGGGGTGCAACTCGGACGGGCTACACCCGAGTCCGATCGGGAAAATACATTAATGTGTTGGGTTAGGGTTGAAGATGCTCGGATTCAGGCTCGGATTTAGGTTAAAATATTTGAACCGGTCAAAATTGGGTTGGGCTCGGATTCATGTGTCGAATTATCCAAAGAACCCGAAACCCGAATATATATAATACTCCTTAAATAAAAAGTTTAAAATACTAAATTTCTCCACCCAAATTCTTCAACTTCTTTTCCTAAATCTTATTTCACTTTATATTTTGTAATGATCAATGCTTGATTGCTATTTGATTATGTATTTAATATTATTTTTTGTTTAAGATTATTTCAAATATTATATTAGTCCGATGGATCCGACCCAATCCGATCCTCCGGGCTTGGCCTTGAGCTTCATATGTTGAACCAGAGGTCGGGTCGGGTCGGACTCGGATTAGATTTATGATTCATCAGGTTGGGTTCGGACAAGGGCGGAGCATAAGCTGGACTATTGCAGGCTGTAGCATAGACTTAAAAACAAATAAATAGCAAGAGATACCAATAAGTTACCACATGGAAGTCCTAGTTAAGGTGGTTGAGTGCTTGGATGGTAATAAGAAAGGTTCATAGTTCGATTCTTGTTGGGATTGAGGGGTGTATAAGAAAGGTTCATAGCTCGATTCTTGTTGGGATTGAGGGGTGTAGATTTAGATTGGACTCGGATTGACCTCAAGTCCAACCAACCCACCTTAATTGCACCCCTAATCACAAAACAGTAAGTCAACTCTTTTGATCTCAGCCAGCCTAATCTACGTACGCTCGGTTCCCCATGCATGTCAGTTCAGCCCCATTGTTCCTTTGCAGCTGCAGCATAACATTATCGGCGCCGCGCCGGAAGAGAGAGAGAGGAAGAGATCTCCACCATATCTCTTGAGAATCAAGTACAGGAAAACTTAACACACACTGTCACCGCCACTACCAAATCTCATCATGCAATGAGAATCCCTCCTCTGCTCTCACACGTCCATATAGCATCTGCATGCATGCATTCTCCCTCTGCTATACTCTCTCCAATCTATCAAAAATACAATATTCGTTACTTCCACTTTTGGCATACATAATAATTACTCAGTTGCAACTCTACTCTTTTTTCCTCACTCCCATCATACTCTCACTATCTCACTACATATAGCTACATGCATAGCTACAATTACAGCCGGTTAAAAGATCTTCTACATCATACTAATAATTATATAATAGATATGCTTGTTTTCTTAGGATCAGCTTCTTCTTTTTTTTAAGAAAGATATAACGTTAATATTCACACATACTTACATATGACAGATGTACACGAGCTTGCTTTTGGTTGATTAGATCATAAGTACACCCAAAAGAAAAGAAAAAAAAAACTTTTCATCGTGAAAATTTTCTATATCATGCTAATAACTATATCAGATATGTTTGTTTCTTAAAGTTAAAGGTTAATTTTATTTTTGTCCAAGCAATATAATTATACTATGTGTAGTTTAGAAAGAAATCACATGAATATTCACATATTTACTATGACAGGTCATGTATGTACAGGAGATCTTGGTTGATCACGTAAAAATATAACAAAAAAAATTTTGCATATTAGCAAATTAATAGATATGTTTGTCTTTTAGGATTAGCACACTTTTGTTAAGTGTCTTTTAGAAAAAATAAATCTTGGACTTCCATTCTTCGGACTCGGTTCTTCTATTATAACTCCTTGATTCTCGAGATCCCCGACTATAACTAACAACGTTGACAACACCGAGTCATTATAGCCTATATATTCCACATTTCCACAATTTCATTAATTAATTTATACCAAGTATTTATGTTTTGTTGATTTTTTGTACCTAAGGGTGTGTTTGGTAGGAGGAAAACTGGGAGGAAGAAAAATAAGGAGGAAAAAGTAAAGGAAACATTCATTTTCTTTGTTTGGTATAGAAGAAAAATAGGAAGGAAGGAAAAGTGGAGGATTACTTTTCCTTCGTAACCTAAGAAATTCAATCCTCCAAAAAATGGAAGAAAAAGTGGAAGGAAAAGTGGAGGCTTGTAGAATTAGTAAACCATATATTTTTTACTTTCTTTCCTTCCACTTTTTCTTTCATACCAAACAAAGGAAAATGCATCTCTTATCTTTTCCATCCTTGCTACCAAACACAAAGGAAGGAAATGATCTTTCATTTTCACATGGAAGGAAAATGAATCCTTATCTTTTTTCCACTTTTCCATCCTTCCTACCAAACACAGCCTAAAGGAAGACGGATAATCACCACCAAAATATATATATATATATATAAAAAAAAAAAAATATATATATATATATATATATATATATATATATATATATATATATATATATATACCACTTGCTGCATCCAATATGACGATGGCTTGCACTTCAGTTCTGCGCAAAAAAATAATTTTTTTTTGGAAGCAGGTAAATTGTTTCTGGAATCGCTACCACTGGGATTCGAACCCTAACCACTCAGGCCGCATGCATCTCTCTTAACCACTAGGTAGAGATCATTTGCAAAAAATAAAAAATAAAAAATAAAAAAAAATAAAAATAATTATATATATATATATTATATATATATTATATATTAGATATATATAATATATATATATATATATAGTTTCTTTTTCTTTTTTTTTTTTTTTTTTTTGATATATATACCACTTGCTGCATCCAATATGACGATGGCCTGCACTTCAGTGTTCTGCGCAAAAAATTATATAATATATATATATATATATATAATATTATATATATATTATATATAATATATATATATATATAATATTTTTAATATATATATATATATATATATATTTATTTATATATTATATATATAATATATATTATATATATATATATATATATATATATATATATATATATATAATATATATACCACTTGCGATATATATATACCACTTGCTCATCCATATATATACCACTTGCTGCATCCAATATATATATATATATATATATATATATATATATATATATATATATATATATATATATATATATACCACTTGCTGCATCCAATATGACGATGGCCTACACTTCAGTTCTGCGCACGCGAGACTTGTTAGCAATCATCCGAATAAAACTCATATTATACGCGAATTTTCGTATCTTAAGAGACGTATAATACTTGCGTACTTGTGACAGATTCAAATTTCAGTACGTAAATTTTAAGCATGCGAAGTTTTAAATGTGTTTCGTATAAATTATTAAAAAAAATTGGCACAAAAATCGTGGTGAGAACCTGTTTAATTAACCAAATTTGACAACATATTAAGAAATTTGAATCTGTCATCATCAATTATATTGATCAGTAAAGGTACACTTGTTTACCTATAATAATGCGCATGCATGCACGAAGGATGATGACCCTATATAATAAAGAAGAAGCTATTTATGAGGGGAAGATCTGCAGCCCGGCTCAGACTAGGTCTGTGAAAGATTTGGTGATCCCATAGGGAAAGCCAAGCGTCGACCAAACCTGCAAAATCTTCACCAAATCTCTCCTCCTTAATCCCCCCGTCACTTCCCCTCCCTATATATATTTTTGATTATTTGATCATCGTATCGCCAACTTGAATCCTTCCTCAAAAACTCTGGTTCTGCACTAGTACGACTCTAAAAAGAGTCTTGTAATTTTCATCAAGAATGTCGTCCTCCGGTGGTGGGGTGGTGGCGGCGGCGGTGTGGCAGCATTCATCGTGAATTTCACGTTCTTGCTGTCGACGACAGCTCTGTCGACCGCGCCGTCATCTCTCACCTCCTCAGAAGCTCCAAACATCGAGGTAGAGTTAAATTTGATTCGGAATTTTTATATTCTGAATTTTATATATAATTTTTTTTTCCTTTCAGTAACTGCTGTTGATAGTGGAAAAAGAGCCCTAGAGATGTTGGGCATGGTATGTTAATGTACTTATTTCAGGTTATATATTTTTGGTAGTTCTATTTTTTTTTTTCTTTCAACAATTTTTGAAAGGAATTTTCATTTTCATTTGTAGGAACCAAATGTGAACATGATAATCACAGATTACTGGATGCCGGAAATGACTGGATATGAGCTACTAAAGAAAGTAAAGGTACAAATAACATCATTATCTACTAAAGAAAGTTAATTTGATATTCTTCCCTTAAAATATTGTTATTTTGCCAATGTGCTAATATGTCTCATATAAAAAGTACTTAGACCAAATAGCTAGAAATTCATGACAAAGTTGTATTCATCTGAACAAAACTTGTAATAGTTTTTGAAATTAATATTATTAAGTAATATTTTTATGGGCTAATAAGCGTTTAGACTCTGGATTTTATAACAGCTTAGGGTGCGTTTGATTGCAAGGTGAAAAATATGTGGAAAAGAAATTAATTCCATGGAAGTATTTTCCTAGGAAAAAATTCCACGGAATTTTAAAAAAATTTCATGGAAACTTAATTTGGGTGTTTGATTGCCATTATTTTCTAAAAAAATAGTTATTTTCCATGGAAAATGATATTTTCTATCGGTTGGACAAGTTTCATTTTCCACTATTTTAGATGAAAATATGGAAAATGATAGTTTTTTGGAAAATAATTCCATGGAAAATATATGCTATCAAACACTACAATTGGTGGAAAATTTGTGATGGAAATATTTTCCATGGAAAAAAATTCCAATCAAACACAGCCTAAGAGTTTAATTTCTCTGTCTAATTGAAAAGCTTGAATCTTGAATTTTATTAGGACTAATTAACGTTTAGACCCTGATCTTTACCACCTTAGGGTTTTATTATACATGTCCAATCGAAGATTGTAGAAACTAATTTTTTTCTACCTTAATTTCCAGCATGTGTTGGTTGTTTCCACCTGCTCACGTTTAGCGTATAATGGAAAAAAGTAAGCTAAAAAAATTCAGGATCTAAAATTTTTAACTGGACATGTTAGGACTTAAATTCTAAATTGATATAATTCAAAATCTAAACCCTAATCTAAGTCATGACAAGGGCAATAACCAACACAGGCTGAAAAGAGATATGTGAAAAGAAAAATAAAAACTATAAAAATTTAGGGCCAAAACTTTTCAATTGAACATATTATGACTTAGATTCGATGGTGATATCAAATTTAGAATCTAAATGCTAATAAGCCGTATATTTTGTAGGTTTTTATTGTAGCTAACAAGCTTTGTGATATTGTGAACTTGTTTGTAGCAATCTTCAAAGCTAAAGGAAATCCCTGTAGTCATCATGTCTTCTGAGAATGTTCCAAACACAATCCATAAGTAAGTTAAATTGTCTACCTTTTTTTTACATATAAAGTGTTCTTTTTTCCACCTAATATTCAAGTGTAGTATCAAAATAATGGTTTCTTATGAATTTATTTTACATGGTAGGTGTTTGGAAGAGGGTGCAGAGGATTTCCTACTGAAGCCCGTTCGACCGTCCGATGTGTCGAGCTGTGCAGTCGTGTGCTCAGATCGTAGCCGTTTGTTGTTGATGTTCTTCTGGTGGATGGCTCAACCTTATATGTGAATGCTATGTTTAGGCCCTTTTTTAATTTACTTTTGTGGCATTTTTGTGTTTTAGCCTTACAAAATTTATAATGCTAGGAAGTTAAAATTTGGTGATGGGGAAGAATGGAAAAGGAAAAGACAGACCAGACTTTTCTTTTTTCGTCTTGTTGTAGAACAAATATATTTCATTTGAAAATTTTAGTTGAAATCTTGAGATTCTTTATGCATT
>JANAVB010044049.1:0-61910 GCA_029216955.1 Iris pallida
ATTATCCCAACAGCCACAAGCCCTGCAGACCATCCGGTTATCCAGGTCGAAGGTCCGTTTATGAAGAATGCAACATGTGATTGTGTGCTGGAAATGTGCCCTACTCGTCGGTAGGCTACAAGTCCACTTAATGCGCCCAGATAACGGGATTGCCTGTAGCTGGAAATCTCTTCATGACTACTGAATCATTCTAGTTAATTAGCCTTAGTTAATTTCAGTAGGTACCCCTGACCATGGTACTCAGGGATCCCCATCCTAGACATGATGCAAGACAGTACCAGTTTATCTGTACAAACATAATCGCCCACGGTGTCCAGGTCTTTCATACTTGTCATGTCAGGCTAGCTGTCATAACCGCATATCGAGATATATCATGTCAGTTTACTTGTTAAGAGTGCGCCGCGGCGGGCCACTATCGTGTTCTATTCTTACCTTATCGTGAATGAGAGAAACTTGCATAAAATAACTAGTGACATATTCTTGAAGCTAAGGAAAAGATCTACAACTTTTATGTTTTGAGTTTTTCAAGATTCTAGCTACAAAACAACTTAAACAGGCAAAAACAGCAACATAGAGCAATTTTGGCGCGTGGTATTCCTGCATTCCTGTACCATCGGCGCGTGGGATACTCATGTTGCGTCTTCAGTACATGCGCATAGGGAACCTACGCGCATGACACGCTCGGAGTTAAGGGATGCGTTGCCGGAACTTCATAGCGCATGGCCTCCGGCGCATGGCCTCCCGGGCGCGTGGGGGTCGTCGTCCCCAATCAGCAAGTTCAGCCATAAAAGTTCCAAAAACTTGTAATGGCCATAACTTACTCATCCGAAGTCGAAATCCAGCGAAACGAAAGCCAAAACTACATGAAATTGAATTATCTACAACATAGAACCATTAGTTTTCGAAAATAACTAAGTTTTAGAGATCAAAACCTAGAAAACCGAAAAGTTACAAACTTAGATCTACAAGAATCCATCCATCAAATCCAAAAATGTCAAGTTCTAAAGAGGCTTAGAATCAAGTAAGGAAGAGAGTGGATCAATAAAACTTGAGATCCATCATGAAACAAGTTTGCACTTGCCTAAGCTCTCTCTATCTCCCTCCTGGTGGTTGAAGAAGTAATGGTGGAGAGTAAATGCAGAAGGAAGGAAATAATGATGAGAGAGAAAAGGAAGGGGTTATAAATAAGGAGGGTGGTGGTAGGTAGGAGGGTTCATCTTTGGTTCATGATGAACCAAAGCAAACCAAGCCAAGCCGAACCAACCCAAGAATAAACCAATAAATGAAATGCTAGAATAAATCAAGCAGGGAGACATACAATACGGATCAAATTACGTATACGTATACCAAGATACGTAATACGAACCACGGGCAATACACCAGAGTTGACCAAGAGTTGACTTTGGCCTAGTTTGACCAAGGAGTCCAAGATATTGACTTAGTCTAGGGGTGAGCATTATTCGGTTTTGGACCGAAAACCGAACCGAACCGAACCGAATAAGAGTTTCAGTTCGATTTTTAAAAAAATTGGTTCGGTTTCGGTTTTAAAAATACTAAATTTTCTTATTCGGTTTCGGTTTCGGTTTTGGATTTCGGTTTCGGTCCAAAACCGAAAACCGAATAAAATATATATATATATATATATATATATATATATATATATATATATATATATATATATATATATAGGTAATAAAAAATATATATATATATAGTTAATAATTATAGGTATACTAAATATATATATGTATATACTATAGGTATATAATAAATATATCTAGGTATATTTAGTTATTATATATATTAACAAAAAAACACAAATAAACCCAAAAACCGAATAAACCGAAAATCGAACCGATTTAATTCGGTTCGGTTCAGTTCGATTATTGACCAATTCGGTTCGGTTTCGGTTTTGCTTATTCGATTTCGGTCCAATTCGGTTTTCGGTTATTCGGTTCGGTTGGAACCGAATAAACCGAATACTCACCCCTAACTTAGTCAACTCAACTTCACCCAGTTTGACTAGTTACTGCGCTGAACATGTGTGTCCATCTTTGCAGAATTATTTTAAAATGGATATGAATTACTATTTGCGAAATCGTTCATGGATGTACAATCGTCGTCCTGATGATATGTGTGGTGTGCGGGATGAATACATAGCTGGAGTAGAGCTGTTCCTGCAGTTTGCTAAGGCGTTCCCTCAGTACATGGATGGCACCAAAATTAAGTGTCCGTATGTGAAATATCATAACATAAAATATTATCCAGAAGTGGAAGTGACATATCATTTGTACTCGAGGGGTTTCACGCCTAATTACTATCAGTGGACCGCACACGGAGAACTTGTGTCTTTAGCATCAGAGCCAGAGACTTATGTTGAGCCGTATATGCATGCGGGACCTAATTTTGTTTCAGATAATCATGCATACGACGACGGGTGCGTGAACATAGTTTTCGACGCTGCGGGGCCTAGTTTCGTTCATGATGCAGCTGAGGAGGCACCGAATGTCGATGCTGCAAAGTTCATGGAGTTGCTGGAGAATGTAAGGACTCCATTGTATCCTGGTTGTGAGGATCATTCACCGTTGGAGGTGGTTACAAGACTGTTGAGCATTAAGTCAGATTTTAATATGTCGCAAGAATGCTACAACCGAGTGTTGGAGTTGATTATAGAGATCTTGTCGGTGGGTGCTAAGTTACCTAAAGACTTTTATCGGTCTAAGAGGATGGTGAGATCGCTCTGGATGGGATACGAGAAAATCGATTCTTGTCGCAATGGGTGCATGCTGTACTACAAAGACGACAAGGACGTAGATGTGTACAAATTTTGTGGTGCTGATCGCTATAAGACAACTAGTACAGGAAGGTCTACCGGTACAAGAAGACCGACCGATTCAATACACTACTTGCCTTTAACGCCGCGGTTGCAAAGATTATTTATGGTGAAAGAGACGGCTGAAAATATGAGGTGGCACATGCAAGAACAGATTGAAGGAGTGTTGGATCACCCATCCGATGGAGAAGCGTGGAAGCACTTTGATCGAGTGTATCCTGATTTTGCTTCAGATCCGCGTAATGTCAGGTTGGGCCTATCTTCTGACGGTTTTACTCCTTTTGGTCTTTCGGGATCCCAGTATTCGTGCTGGCCTGTGATTGTCACTCCGTATAACCTACCGTCTTGGATGTGCATGAAGACTCAGTACATGTTTCTAACCGTTATAATTCCTGGTCCGAACAATCCCAAGAGGAACATTGATGTGTACTTACAGCCTCTGATAGATGAGTTGAATCATTTATGGAAAGTAGGCGCTAACACGTACGATATTTCCAGGAAGCAGAATTTTCAGATGAAGGCAACCCTTATGTGGACCATCAACGACTTTTCGGCCTATGGAATGTTATCTGGATGGAGCACTCATGGTCGTCTCTTATGTCAGTATTGCATGGACCGTACTAAGGCTTTCCGCTTGAAACACGGAGAAAAACCGTGCTTCTTTGATTATCATCGGCAATTTCTGCCAAAAGATCATCCGTTCAGAAGGAACAGGAATGCATTCCGTGCCGGCATTGTAGAGAAGGGTGATCCACCGCCAAGGTGGTGCGGAGCCACGATATGAAAGGAGGTTAGAGATTTTCTAAGTGTTATCGAAGATCCTACAACTGGATACAAGTGCGATAGATTTGGTAGAGATCATAACTGGACAAAGAGGAGCATATTCTGGGATCTGCCTTATTGGAGTACCAATCTGATCAGACATAATCTTGATGTCATGCATATTGAAAAGAATGTGTTTGATAACATAATTAATACTGTGATGGGCGTAAAGGGAAAAACGAAAGACAATCCCAAGGCCAGGTTGGACTTAGAGGAAATATGCAAACGTCCTGCGTTGCATTTGATAGAGGAGAATGAAAAACAGTTCTTGCCGAAGTCAATTTTCTCACTGGACAAGGAGAATAAAGTGAGACTTTGTCGGTGGATCCAGGACCTAAAATTTTCAGACGGATATGTATCAAATCTGAAAAGATGTGTCGATTCGAAGAAAAATAAATTGACGGGTATGAAGAGCCACGATTGTCACGTATTCATGGAGAGGTTAATTCCGATTGTATTTCGGAAATTCTTACCGCAGGTAGTTTGGGATCCATTGACGGAGCTTAGCATATTCTTCAGGGATCTTTGTTCTAAGAAGTTGCTCGTTGATCGTCTAGAAAAGCAAGAGAAAGACATTACGGTAACGTTGTGCAAGCTAGATAGGGTGTTTCCTCCTGGATTCTTCGACTCTATGGAGCATTTACCGATTCATCTATCCTATGAGGCACGTGTTGGTGGACCCGTCGAATATCGATGGATGTACCCGTTCGAGCGACATTTGAATCACCTAAAAAGAAAGGTAAAAAATAAGGCACAGGTCGAGGGTTCTATTTGTGAAGCCTATGTTCTCGAGGAGATTACAAACTTTTGTTCGATGTATTTCAAGCCTCATGTTGCAACTAATAGAACGAGAGCTTCCAGAAATGACGACGGAGATCATGAATGTAATGATACAATACTGAAGGTATTCAATGCTCCAGGAAAGCCATTGGATAAAATGAAGAAGAGATATCTGAACGATGATGAGCTAAAGGCTGCTCAGGTGTATGTATTAGTCAACTGCGATGATGATGAAGTAGAGAAGCTGGAGGGGTAAGTAATTAATACGTCTATATTATTTTAATAGTGTTGACTATTATACTATTACATTAATTGAATGATATTGTTTTCAGCATATTTAATGATGATGTGAGGTCAGGTAGGCCACACATAACAGAAGAAGAACTAGAATAAGAAATGAGGTATTATTTTCTATCATGGTTGAGTGCATATGTAAGACTTGAGAACTCTGTAATTACCTTTCTGTATATGCACTTGAGAATGAGCTTAATTTATTTTTTCATGGTATTTAGGTCGATCGTCCATACGCAAGACTTAAGAATGAGTCTATTAGAACGCTAGCCAAGGGACCAATTTATGCTGCAAAAATATGGCCAAGCTACTGTGTTAATGGATTTAGGTTCAAGTCAACAACTTGTCCGATCATAGACAACTTTGTGGATCTCGATTCCACCAAAAACAGCTGTTTGTGTATCAGATCTTCGAACTACAAAAATGTTGATACGGACAATGATTTCTATGGCGTCCTACGGGAGATTGTGGAGCTGACATATAGTTATGGAATAGAGCCTGCTAAGATTGTGTTATTCAGGTGTGATTGGTTCGATCCGATTGAAGGTCAAGGTTGGAAAGTAGATAAGCACGGTCTTGTAGATATAAACTATCGACGTCGATATCAAGCGTATGAACCATTTGTCCTATCAAGTCAGGCTCAGCTCGTGTACTTCACAAGTTATCATAAACGGGAAACAACAAGGTCGGACTGGTGGGCAGTATGCAAGACCAAAGCTAGAAATACCTTTGAGGTTGACGATATAGCATATCAAGAGGATGAACTACCTCTTGTAACAAATATTATAGAAATGGACACGACGTAAGTTCCTCATTACGCATCTAATTGTGTAGAAGAAGTAGAATTATTTGAAGAGGAAGATGCAGATAAAAGTGAAGATGTAGAGGAGGAAGAAGAAGAAGAAGAAGAAGAAGAAGAAGAAGAAGAAGAAGAAGATGATGATGATGAGTTTATAAACGAACTAGATAAATTTTCAGAAGAGGATTAAATCTGTACGTTTGTTTTATCATCATATTTGACACTTTTATCATATAAATCTGTGACACTTTTATCTGTGACTATGATATTTTCAAAAATTTGTGATATCTATCATATAAATATGTATATTTGTTTTATTGTCATATGTTATTATCAGGTATGACAAGACCAGGAGGAGGACGACGCGGAGGATATTATATTAGGCAGTCTCGTCTGCCTCGGGCTGGGGATGCAGATTCCGTACCCTCATCTTCATCTTCGAGTACGCCAGTGTACCGTTCTGTTCCCGTTCCATTACCAGGACAGGGAAGTTCCAGCAGGTTGGCGACTCCTCCCTCGTCGTCCAGCATTCCTGATCCCGCATCCAGCATTCCTTCCGCGTCCAGCATTCCTCCTACCGACGGCTCCATGGGGAGAGCTGACGCCGTGCATATGGAGGACGGCAATCAGACTGATCCTGCCCAGGCAGGAGGTGAGAGCGACCCTCCATGCGCTCCCCCGGATGAGACGCGTATGAAGATTTGGACGGACGGGCCTACGAAGTAAGTTAATTAGTTAATATATATTTCTCAAATGATTATATGTACATATATATTTATTAAATTTATTATTGTATAGATATCGACCTCCTGCAGTACAGAGACAGTTGGGGTTATTTCTGAGGCAGAACTATAGTGGGCCTTGGATTAACTACTCAGATGCTCCCGCAGATAGGAAGGCCTTTTGGTTGGCCCACTTCAAGGTAAAAAATTTGTTTATTTTTAAATTTTAATAATTGTTTGTGTATATTATACAAATTTTCTATTTTACTTCTTGTAGAGGACCTATTTCTATCCACCACACCGGGCGGCGAAGATCGAGGCCCAATTTTCTGCCGTCGCAGGCAAGCTCATCCGTGATGCGATCCACGACCAAAAGTTTCGTGATCGCTCCGTAAAGCCGATCCATGGTTGGATCACGCCAGAGCAGTGGACTGCGATAAAGGCTAGATTCGGCGAGGCCAGGTACCAGGAGCGGTCTGACAAGGCCAAGGTGGCACGGTCGAGCGCCAGTAAGTAGTGTGGTGGCTCCATTCCGATGACGGAGCATTTTCGTCGTCTGGTACGTTTCCTATGACGGACATCATTTTATATATAGTTGGATAGAATGTTTAATACTAATAATAGATAATATATTTTAACAGGCAAAAAGGGTGAGGACCCCAACATGGTGACCGTCTTCCTGGTCACCCATCGGAGGGTTGGAGAGTTCATTGACGAGAGGGCGATGCAGGCATATGTACGTTCTATTCTTTATATTAATTTACTATAATTAAGAAAACAGGAAAATAGATATCAATATAGACTTCAGCAAACACTTATACGTTAACAAACATTGTTCTATACCGAGTTTCTTCGGCTACAAGAGGAGGCGGCTGCTGCTAGTATGCCAGCAGAGGGAGGGGCTGGTACTTTCTCCCAGCCGCCTACAGCTCTATCGTCGAACGACCTCTGGATGACCGTCGTTGGTGGTCTTCAGAAGGGTACGTACTACGGTACGGGATCCTACGGCACCTATTTGGCTTCAGAGTCATCCCGGGCCCCCCTGTCAGTGCGCAGTCTCCAGCTTCGCAGGTGTCATCACGAGCTCAGGATATTGATCGTCAGATCGACGAGCTGCATCGCGAGTTGCAACAGCAGATTTCTGATCACCATACCGCAGAGCGACGATCCGACGATTCAACGATCACCAGACGATTTGATGCGGTCGAACGCAGTATACAGGAGCTGATGAGTCTGCAGCCGGCTACAGCTGCCATCTTGCACACGCTCACTGAGTCTACGCAGCGCACAGAACGTAGACAGGTCGAGCTGGAGCGATCGTAGAGGACCATGTCTGCCTCACTCACTCAGGTATAAACTTCGATTGAGGAGAGTACCCAGAGGATGGTGAGTACCCTTGCTACGTATGGTGAGCGACTGCGAGAGCTGGAGCAGATACGTCCTCCCGGTCCATCGACGGCACCGACTCCAGACATTGCACTGCCTCCTACTGCCCCTACGGTGCAGCTCACACAGGAGCAGTATGAGTACATGTTATCTCAGATGCGCGACAGGGGTCCTCAGTGATCAGTAGATTTTTTTTATCATCTTTATATGTATTGGTCCTATGGGCCCATTGACCATTCTGTACACTGATTTTCATTCTTATTTGCCCTCCATTGTGGACATGTATATTTGTTGGATATTTACTTTGTGATATTTACTTTGTTGGTATTTTTATTGAGTACATGTATGGTATTTACTTGGACATGTATGTTTGTGATATCTACGACGGGGATGACAAATATACCTACGCTGGGTTATACGCGATGATCTGATATACAAAGAAGGTGCTACCCAATTTTTTAAAAAAATGTTTGGCATTTTTGTGATGATGTGTGTCTGTGTAAACACAGACACACAACATAACAAAAATACCAAACATATTTTTTAAATTTTTTTTCATAATATCTGCGACGTATAGCGATGTATCCTGACGTCGCTAATTAGCGCCTTCACGTCGCTATCCGTCGTAATCCGTCGCTCAATAGCTGACGTGACAGAGAGTTGACGTCGCTAATTTGGTCGTTGTACATCGCTAAACTGCTGACATGGCAGGCATGCCATGTCATCACATAAAAAGAAATAACGTCACTACGTAGTCGCACAATGTCGCTAATTTGGCGACGTTTAAATTCGTCGCCCTCCGTCGCTAATTTTGCGACGACCCAGCGACATTGGTGTGACGTCGCAAACATCGATGGAGGGCGACAAATTTGTCATCTGCGACTAGCTTTTTTGCGACCTTCATGTTTCGTCGCTAAAGTCGTCGCTAATTACGTTTAGCGACGTATTTTTCTTAATTAGTGACGTATCCTGACGTCGCTAATTTGCCTTATTTTAGTAGTGAGTATCGAAATGACGAAAAGGATTAAAAATGGGTTTAAAGGATTTAGTTTTATTATATAATTAAACAGGTACTTGGTGGGGTGTTATTGCTGCCTTATTTTAGTAGTGAGAATTGGAACGACGAAAAGGATTAAAAATGGGTTTAAAGGATTTAGTTTTATTATATAATTAAACAGGTACTTGGTGGGGTGTTATTGGCCGTGCACAAAACTAATCATAATAATTGATATAATTATAATATGTTATGGTAATGGATTTAAAATGGTTTAAAAGGTTTTACACAGAACTCGAGTGGCTCTTATTGTTACCGAGAAAATGTAAAAGATCATGGCTGGGTGGCGGAAGATCAATTGATCGAGGGAGCGTATTATTCTTTCCATTTATTTGGTGGGAGTTGGGGACAGTGAGTCCAACATGCATGCAATGCAGCGTGCACAAAGTCTCGTGTATATTGTCGGACATCTAAATAAAATAAAATAAAAATATAATATAATTATAACTTGATATGTTTTAATTATGATAATTATCTATTGTTTATATATATATATATATATATATATATATATATATATATATATATATATATATATATATATATTTGTGATATTTTTATTTTTTAATGTTCATATTTATTTGCATGTTCATATATATATATATATATATATATATATATATATATATATATATATATATATATATATATATTTGTGATATTTTTATTTTTTAATGTTCATATTTATTTGCATGTATAATCCGTCTAAAGTTTATATTTATATCTGTATGCTTAAAACAATGTAATTTTGAAACTTGGTGATACAGTTTGTTAGTTGTTGATGCACACTAACTCTACACAAACTCATGATTTCGAATGTTGCTCAAGAGTTTAAGGGTCTGCTTGACAATTGTTAGGTAACATTACGTGATGCTTTAGAGTACCGATTTCGAGGGTTACGAGGGGTCCAATTTTGGATGATTTTAAGTAACGACTTTAAATCAATTAAATCTATGTTTGATAATTGATTAACGAGCTATTATAAAAGTTTTTTACAAGAATAAAATAATCTATATGTCCATATATTAGCAAAAATTCTTCTAATGTTTAATTTCTGATGTCGAAGTCTGCTTGGTGTAGGATTCTTGAAGATGTCTTTATGGATGTGTATCATATATTGTTTGATTTCAAAAACAAGATTTTAGAAACTCACCGGAGAAAATAGTCAGGAAGTAGAAGAGAATAAAATATGAGAATGAAAAAAAATATGATAAGGTATTTATAATAAGTAGTATAAATATATTTTCTTGATGAGGATATAAAGGGTATATAATAATAAAATCTCTCAAAATTCACTGATTTGAGTGTTTACAAAGACAACAAAAATTATATCATATCGATTTTGGAAGGTTTTTGAGCCGACCAAAACCAGTGCCTCAAAAAGTTAACTAGCATAAAATTTTTAAACACCTCATAAACGATCGGCTCAAAAACTCCCAAAAATTGGTGAAGATACCGTTGCCAAGCCCCTAAGAAGTTCGTAAGAAGTGTTGTTTTTTTATCCTTACATTTCTAAATTCAATTTACAAAATTAAAATTCAAAGTAAGAAATAAATGAATAAGAAAATAATATATTGTTTGATAATATAAGTTTTAGAAGTAACATTCTTCTTATAATGTTAAAAGAGAGAGTGTATTTAACAAGAAAAAATGAGCCATAAATGAGCCATGCCACGTGGACTCCCACATGCACCAATAGAATATATATATAATTTAATATTAATGTTGATCTTTTTAATTTTAATTTTAATTTGAGTGATAATTTAATTTTAATATTAATTTTAATTTTAATCTTAATTATAAATATAAAATTAATACTAAAATTAACAATTAAATCAAAATTAACACTAAGATTTAAATTAAAATTAATATTAAAACTAAAATTAAAATTAATATACACATTAACATTAATGTTAAAATTAATATCTATATATATTTTAAAATTACTTAATTTTTATTGATCCATGTGAGAGTTACATTTATTGCTCATTCGTCTACATAATTTTTATTGATTGATGTGAGAGTTACTATTTTCCCTTTAATAAAAGTTTATTTATTGGTTTTCCCTTTAATAAAAGTTTATTGGGATATTTTAACAAATACTCCATTACAAATATATAAACTAGCATATACCTCCACTTATTTAAAAAACTAGCAAATGTTCCAATTATGAGTAAAATAATCAAAATTTTGGTTAAATAGTGGCGTCTATCTTAAAATTTTAATTGAATAATATTTTTATTATACATTATTATGCGTGTAAAGCAGGTGTATTTACTAGTACTTGTAATGGAGACATTTGCTACAATATCCCAAATTTATTTATTGGTTTTCCCTTTAATAAAAGTGTATTTATTGATATCTTCTAATCGGACGGTCTAGATTATCGGATCGCCTCATAGCTCTCCCTCTCCTTCAAATTTCTTTCAAGATTCTAATTTTTTCCACTGCTCTCCCAGAAACCCTAAAAATGGCGAAGGACCGAAACGAACCAATCTACAAAGAAGAAGAGGAAGTAGAAGAGCACAAAGAGAATTCCTCGAAGAGAGATCGCCACAAGAAATCCAAGAGGAAGAAGAGAGAAGAGAGCAGCAGCAGCGGCAGTGAGGAGTCCTCGACTGGTTCGGTGGACGAGAGGCCCCGGAGCAGCAGGAAGAGGAGAAGCAGGCGGAGGAGTTCCAGAAGAAGCTCTAGCTCGGAGTCCGACTCGGACACGGACACGGATTCGAAGTCCGACGCTGGAGGATCGGAGGAGGGGGAGGAGGAGGAAAAGAAGAGGAGGGAGAGGAGGAGGAGGAGGAGGGAGGAGGAGGAAAGGAGGAGGAGGAGGGAGAAGAGGAGGAAGAAGAAGGAGGAGAGGAGGAGGAAGAAGAAGGAGAAGGATGAAGGAAAGAAGGGGGCGGTCACCAATTCCTGGGGGAAGTATGGGACTATACGAGAAACCGATATGTGGTGAGAATTGTTGGGAAAGAAGCGCGGAAACCTTTCCCCAAACCGGAGAGTACCTGCGAGAGGACCGAGCAAACAACGTACGAACCTAAAAACAAGCACACAAAAACAACCACGCAGACACAGAGAATTTTTGACGTGGAAACCCTTGCGGGAAAAACCACGGGACGATCGGAGTCCAACCCTGAGAAGCCTCCACTAATGGAATAGAAGAATTACACCCTCTACAAACTCCTCCCGATCCAAATCGGATCCCCACAACACTCAGAGACAAGAACAATGATCACAAGACTACGAAGAACGAGAACGACGAGTAGAGATTACCCGAAACACGATCTCCTTCGAAAACGACCTTCGATCCTCCGTCTTCTTCTCCGAAGTTGCAATGGCACTCTTGCGTCCTTCTCTCTCAAACTTGTGTTATGTTGCGCTAATGAGTTAGGGTTGAGAAAACTCAATATATCTCCCTAATCCCGCAACCAACCTGGACCGTTGGATTAGATCCAATGATGAAAACTCATCCTGAAATTCGCTTCAGCCTCCCGACACACAGAGTTCGGCCAGAACTCTGTACGGGGCAACCAGCACTGGATGGCCAAACCCTGGAACGGCCAGACCGAGTTCGGCCAGAACTCGGCCTGGGACCGAGTTCGGCCCGAACTCGGCAGACTGGGTCCAGAACCCCCTTTGGGGCAGCAGCAGCAGTAACAACTACTCCCGAGCTTCTCCGACATCGGACGGCGCTCGTCGCACTCCGGGATCTTCTCCACATAGGTTTGGAACCCCACCCACTCCAACAAATCTCCCCCTTCATAACTATGGGGAGGACGTCGTCATTCCGACGATCTGCCTGCAGTACTTAAACTTCCCCCTTGGTAGAATCTTCGTGAACATATCAGCTCCGTTGTCATCTGTATGCTCCTTCTCAAGCTCCGCGTCCTTCTTCTCAACCACATCCCGTATCCAATGATATCGGATCTCGATGTGCTTGGACCGGCTATGAAACGTCTGATTCTTCACAAGGTGGATCGCACTCTGACTGTCGCAAAGCAAAGTATACTGCTCTTGCTTCAGTCCCATTTCTTGCAGCAGCTTCTTCATCCATAACAGCTCCTTGCAAGCCTCCGTCGCCGCAATGTATTCCGCCTCCGTCGTCGACAAGGCAACACACTTCTGCAACCGCGACTGCCACGACACTGCTCCTCCCGCAAACATCATCACGTAGCCTGAAGTCGATCACCTCGTGTCTACATCTCCAGCCATATCAGCGTCGGTATACCCAACCAGCTTCGGCTCGTCACTACCAAAGGAAAGTCTCCAACCAGCAGTGCCCTGAAGATATCGTAGAATCCACTTGACCGCACTCCAGTGTACCCTTCCAGGATTCGAAAGATACCTGCTAACCGTACCAACTGCATGAGCAATATCTGGCCTCGTACACACCATAGCATACATCAGGCTTCCCACAGCTGAAGCATATGGAACCCGCTCCATATCTTCCTTTTCGTCCTCGGTAGATGGACACTGCTCCTCAGTGAACTTAAAGTGAGCCGCGAGGGGGGAACTCACTTTCTTCGACCCGTCCATCCCGAAACGCTGAAGTACCCGGTGAATGTACTTATTTTGGGACAAGTGTAGCAGCTTGGACTCTCTCTCTCGGCTGATCTCCATCCCAAGAATAGTCTTTACTGCACCCAAATCCTTCATAGAGAAGGCCGCGCCCAGTTGGCGCTTCAACTCCGCTATCCTAGTGGCATTCCGACCCACTAATAGCATATCATCAACATAGAGCAATAAGATGATAAAATCATCATCGGCAAAATATCTCACAAATGCACAATGGTCCGACGTCGTCCGTGCATAACCATGCTCCCCCATAAACGACTCGAACTTTCTGTACCACTGCCTCGGAGCCTACTTCAGACCATACAAGCTCTTCCTCAATCGGCAGACCAAATGTGACTTGCCCTTCTCACAGAATCCCTCCGGCTGCTCCATGTACAACTCCTCCTCAAGATCACCGTAGAGGAACGCCGTCTTCACGTCCATCTGCTCGACCTCCAAGTCAAAACTGGCTGCTAATGCTAGCACCACTCGAATAGACGAATGCTTGACGACAGGCGAAAAGATTTCATCATAATCCACGCCTTTCCGCTGACCGTAGCCCTTGACTACCAGCCTCGCTTTGTATCGAGGGCGAGTAGCATCATCCGTCTGCTTCACTCTGAACACCCATCGATTTTTTAAAGCCTTCTTGCCCTTTGGCAACCGCACCAGATCATAAGTAGAATTGGTGTGCAAGGAACTCATCTCCTCCTGCATAGCCACCATCCACTCCTGCCTGTGTTCGTCTTCCATAGCCTCTGCGAAACTTTCGGGCTCTCCCCCGTCAGTCAGTAGCACATACTCATCCGGCGAGTATCTCGTAGATGGTCGACGATCCCTGTTGCTCCTTCTCAGTGGAGCCACTGGTGCTGGCTGTATACCGACAGCCTCCTCCCCTTCAGGAACTACCTCTCCGGCATGCTCATCCTCCTGAGGGACACCCTGACCACCATCAGCAGGCTGATGATCAAGGTTGGGAGCAACTCCATGTACCGGCTCCCCCATAACTGGATCCTCTGCGATGTCCTCTAGAAACTGCTCGAAGCGAAATGACTCTAACTCAGGCAATTCCTCAGCCTCAGAAGGCGTCTCGGAATCCTGAGTGTTGGTCATGGTCTGATCCTCGACGAACACCACGTCCCTGCTTCTGTAGAGCTTTCCTTCCACTGGGTCGTAGAATCTATAGCCAAACTCATCCCGACCGTAGCCGACAAAGACGCATCGCCTCGTCTTCGGCTCAAGTTTGGTCCTCTCGTCCTTCGGTACATGCACGAAGACTTTACAACCAAACGCCCGCAGGTGACTGTATGACGGCTCCTTGCCGTACCATACTTTGTCAGGCACATCACCCTGCAAAGGAGCACTAGGAGACAAATTAATAATATAAGCAGCTGTGAGAAGAGCCTCACCCCAATAACTGCCCGGCAAGTTTGCTTCTGACAGCAAACACCGCACCCTCTCCATCAGTGTCCTGTTCATGCGCTCCGCTACACCATTGAGCTGAGGTGTCTTTGGCGGAGTCTTCTGGTGTCGTATCCCTTGCTCTCTGCAATACGCATCAAAGGGACCGATGTATTCGCTGCCATTGTCGGACCGAACACACAACAACTTCTTGCCCGTCTCCCTTTCAACGGAGGCCTGAAACTCCTTGAAAGTAGGCAGCACCTGATCCTTGGTCTTTAAGGCATAGACCCAAACCTTCCTGGAACAGTCATCAATAAAAGTCACAAAGTAAGAAGCACCACCAAGAGATTTTACCTTCATAGGACCGCAGACATCCGAGTGAATCAACTCGAGCAACGCCGGCTTCCTCGAACTTGGGTGACTCTGGAAAGACACCCTACTTTGCTTCCCAGCCAAACAGTGCGTGCATTTCTCCAACTTTGTAGACTTGAGCCCCGGAATCACTTTCCTGTTCACCAAGTAGCTCATCCCCTTCTCGCTGATATGGCCGAGCCGCCTGTGCCACAACTCGGTAGACGCGTCACTGACTGCGTTCACCTCCTGTGCCCCCTCTGCGCTCCCCTCCATATAGTAGAGACCGGACTTCTTGCTTCCTCTGGCAATCACCATCGAACCTCTGGAAAGCTTCCACTGACTATTCCCGAAGAGACTGAAGAATCCCTCGTCATCCAACCTTCCAACCGACACCAGGTTGAAACGGATATCAGGGACATGACGAACATCCTTGAGAACAAGAACCGCACCCGTCTTCGTTCTCAAATGCACATCTCCAATGGCAACCGCCTTCGACACATCTCTGTTGCCCATTTTCAACACACCACAGTCGCCTGTCGTGTAAGTGGCAAACAGTGCCCTATTGTGAGATACATGTACTGAAGCCCCTGAGTCCACCAGCCAAGAATTATCATCGCAGGCGAGGTTAGTAATAACCTCATCACCTACGACGATCACATCGCCTCCATGCACCGAGGCCGCCGCTGTAGTGTTCTCTTCTTGCTTTTCCTTGTCGCCCTTCTTCTCCTTCTTCCAAGCGAAACAATTCCGCTTGATATGGCCCTTCTTACCGCAATGATAACACTCTGAGTCCTCGTACCGACCCTTGGACTTCCCCCTGCTCTTGTCTCCGCCACCACCTGGACCCCTGCTTTTGCCCCTTCCGCGGCTCTCTGAAACAAGTGCCTCTGAGTGGTGGGATGTGGATGAAGTGCCCTGAGAACGTCTCCGCATCTCTTCATTCAACACCCCGCTCTTGGCAAACTCCAGACTGACCACGCCCTCTGGAGCAGAAGCGATCATAGATACTCGTACGGTCTCCCACGAGTCTGGCAAGGTACACAGCAGCCACAGTCCCTGAACTTCGTCGTCGAACTTGACTCCCATAGAAGATAGCTGGTCAACCACGCCCTGGAAATCACTCAAGTGATCCGTAATAGACGCCCCATCCTTGTACCGCAGACCCATCATCGTTCGGATCAGGAACAACTTGTTTACCCCGATCTTCTTCGCATACAAGGATTCCAGCTTATTCCACAACGTCTTCGCGTGCTCAATATTGGCAACGTGGTTGTACACGTTCTCATCAACAAACTGCCGTATGTACCCACACACCTGTATGTGCTCGAACTTCCAGTCCTCCTCGGATTTATCACTGGGCCTCTCGGTTGCAAATACAGGTAGATGCAGCTTCTTGACAAATAGCAAATCCTTCATCTTGCTCCGCCAATAATGATAGTTTTGTGCCATTAAGGTTCACCATACGCACCGGCTTCGCGTCCATCTCTCCTCTCTGGTTCCTCTGTCAACTCCTGACACCCTTTGAACCCAAAGCTCTGATACCACTCTGTTGGTATCAGCCAGAACAAAACCTATGCTCTGATACCACTCTGTTGGGAAAGAAGCGCGGAAACCTTTCCCCAAACCGGAGAGTACCTGCGAGAGGACCGAGCAAACAACGCACGAACCCAAAAACAAGCACACAAAAACAACCACGCAGACACAGAGAATTTTTGACGTGGAAACCCTTGCGGAAAAAACCACGGGACGATCGGAGTCCAACCCTGAGAAGCCTCCACTAATGGAATAGAAGAATTACACCCTCTACAAACTCCTCCCGATCCAAATCGGATCCCCACAACACTCAGAGACAAGAACAATGATCACAAGGCTACGAAGAACGAGAACGACGAGTAGAGATTACCCGAAACATGATCTCCTTCGAAAACGACCTTCGATCCTCCGTCTTCTTCTCCGAAGTTGCAATGGCACTCTTGCCTCCTTCTCTCTCAAACTTGTGTTATGTTGCGCTAATGAGTTAGGGTTGAGAAAAGTCAATATATCTCCCTAATCCCGCAACCAACCTGGACCGTTGGATTAGATCCAATGATGAAAACTCATCCTAAAATTCGCTTCAGCCTCCCGACACACAGAGTTCGGCCAGAACTCTGTGCGGGGCAACCAGCACTGGATGGCCAAACCCTGGAACGGCCAGACCGAGTTCGGCCAGAACTCGGCCTGGGACCGAGTTCGGCCCGAACTCGGCAGACTGGGTCCAGAACCCCCTTTGGGGCAGCAGCAGCAGTAACAACTACTCCCGAGCTTCTCCGACATCGGACGGCGCTCGTCGCACTCCGGGATCTTCTCCACATAGGTTGGGAACCCCACCCACTCCAACAAGAATTTCTCCCTCTTTTAGAGCATCTCCAACCCTATTGTGAGTTTAGAAAAAATGGTTGCCGACAAACTTTCATTCCAAAAATTCTTCTCCAATGCAAATGTAGAATAAAACATGAAGTTGACATGGCAATGGCATGGCAAGGAGAATGTGAAGTTGGTTGTCTAGATCTAGACAATGCACTTCACAATGACTTTGTCTCCACATCATCAATTATGAATAGAAATATTAATAAAAAAGTTGAAGAAGTGGAGGAGTTGTCTTGGAAGTTGAAAAAAATACTTTTTATTGTCTCCTCAATACTTTTGCATTGGAGAGAGTTTTTCTATCTCATTGTCTTTTGAAATATAATTTTGCCACATAAACAAGACATTGTCTTGTGGCTCATGCCACATAGGAGCCACCTAAGACTCACAACACTTAACTAGACAATAGGGTTGGAGATGCTCTTACACTTCCAAAAGAGAGGAATTTAATGTTTTTGTAGTTTTACATACGATTATGTTCTATCGAAAAATGACTGTTGTTGAGTTAGATGTTCAGTAAAGGACAATTCTATAAGACATCCATAAGACCATTCATGTTTTTATCTGTCGACAATTTAGTGAGAATGCTAAGAAGGAAAAGTGATAATTATACAACTTATTGGCAAGGTTGTAAAAGGCGTTGGGCGCTAGTTGGGTGGGCACCGGGCGCCTAGCCCACCTTGGCGGCCGCGGTTCAGAAAAAACCCAAAAAAAAGTACTAAATTGCAGAAAAGTTCATAAAATCCAAAAACATGCATAGTCGAGGGTCCCGAGGGGGGGGGTCTAGGCGGGAATCAGACAGGCTCCTATGCCGAATTCTAGAACAGTGCTTATTGGCAATATTATATCATAAAAGTTTAACTTTGCTCCATTGGATGTGATGAAATGAAAATTATAGAAGGCATCTATAAGATCAACCATGCTTTAGAGATCTCAGTGTTGTGCAATTAAAAAAAACACGTCCTGAAAGTGAAAATGATAGCAAAAATGAGAATGCTGAGATGGAAGAGTGTTGATACCTTAAAAGATAGGATATGAAAATGAGTGCATTCGTGGGAAGCTTGAGGCGCCACCAATTGAGGATAAGACGGGAGACAATTCTCTAGTTGTTTCGACGTCTGCACTGTAGACGGTAGACTAATAGGTGTGCCATTTAGGAGATATGATAAGTTATTAATTAAAGGAGATGCTAGGACTAGGGCAGGGCTGGTCCTGAGCTCATGGAGGTCCAGGACGAACTTTCAAAATAAGGCTCCCATACATAATATAAAAAAATTAAAAAAAAAGTTACAACCAAGGATTGAACTTAGGACCTTTAATAATTAATATATAAGTCTAAAGTACTAACCACTACACTACAACAACTTTATGTCTAGAAGGCCCATGGTACATACTAGTTCTATTTGAGATACAAAATTATTAACATTTATTTTTAAACTACTTTTTTTGGGCTCTTCATGATCCGTGGGTCCTGGACGGTCGTCCTGGGCCAGGGCCGGCCCTGGACTAGGGATGAGCATACACAAGTTTGGGGTTGTAAAGAAGCATGTGATTGTTGTTATTACATAGAACATGGCCCTTAAAGAAGTAGCTGAATGAAAGAAACGAATCCAAATAGCCGATTTCAAATTTTGTGATAAAGGCTTTCTTCTTGTTTTTGAAGTGCTCGAGTATGTTCACATAGTTATAATTCTTCCCTTAAAATTTATACCATCATTAAACATAATACAATCTCTGCACTCTCAACTAGTCTATTAGTTTTTGCAACATTGCTAGAGGGTCTCAATTTTATTGGTGGCTAAAAGTATGGTAGTACCGATTTATTCTTGACAATCTCTATATGTTTGTAGGAATAAGCGGCCTGAGTTTACTGCATGGCTGGCAGAAGTGAAACAGGTGACTCTTTTATCAATTACATTGTTTATGGTAGAAACACAAATTTTAGCAGTTGTTTTGATCACATTGGGGAAAGTATTGCAAATAAGGGTGTTTAGTTCGTCTTTGGACCACCTTTTCGTTAATACTAAAAAATGTTTGTATCTAAATTGGCATATTTTTTCCACCTTCCGTCTTTCTAATCCTTTGTATACTGTATGATATTCTTGACCACAAGAAGTACTGGTGCACTGGGATTTAGGGCCTAGGTGATTAGTGTTTTATGTTCCCAAATACGCCATTATGCAACTGAAGTTACAATTCTCAACATCGTAATATGTTCAATATCAACTTTCTTTTACATACTTGCTCGATCAAACTAGACTTGATTACTGGCTTGAGTTTGCACTAGTATTACTGGGTAAGCCATATGTAACCAATGTAATGATATGCATTTATGCTCCTTAAGAACACATCAAAGGACTTTGTTGCCTTATAATATACCAAGCTTTTCAAATTATATGGTGATTTGTGTTCCAGTATCATATTATAATTTTGGTTTTGTTAGTGTTTCAGAATGCTCCATGAGTGGGAGTTTGACCCTTCACCACCTCTTAATCATATAGCTCTTTTCTAGCAATATAAATGTAGTTCTCGGATATGTATATCTTCTTTTTGAACTCCAATGCCTCTTCAGTTATATGGATATTTTTTGTTTTGATTGGATAATGACATTATTCACCATTTACTCGTTTTTGTTGCAATCGTTAGTATCCAAAGATTCCAAACATAAAATATATAAAAATAATCTTGTGTTTAAGTTCTGTGGTAAAACATATACGGGGTAGAAAAAACTTCATGTACTACATTCATGTTCGTTGCTATTAGTATCGTGAACTTCCAGGTGCTATTAATAGTTTTTTGATCTTTTGAATCTTGCTCTATAGGTTAATTTGGAAACGTTACCAAACTGGGAAGAGAAACAGATGTTCAAGGCGTAAGTTTATATAAATACCGGAGATTTCTCTGTTGATCCATAAATACTGGGAAAACAAGTTATAGATGCTATTGCTTGATTAATTGTCTTCTATTCTGTGTGCTGATGTCCTCTTTCATCTCATTTACAGATTCATGGAGGATCACAATACTGCTACTTTTCCGTCTAAAAAGTAAGCCTGTAACTGGAACCATATTGTTTTTTTGGAACTTTCAAATTGCTTTGCAAGCCAACTATCTAGCGAAAACTCAGCATATTGTTTCCCTCTGTCAGTGTGCAGTCTCCAGCTTCGCAGGCGTCATCACGAGCTGAGGATATTGGTCGTCAGATTGACGAGCTGCGTCGCGAGTTGCACCAGCAGATTTCTGATCACCATACCGCAGAGCGACGATCCGACGATCTGACGATCACCGGACAATTTGATGCGGTCGAGCGCAGTATACAGGGGCTGATGAGTCTGCAGCAGGCTAGAGCTGCCAGCTTGCACACGCTCACCGAGTCTACGCAGCGCACAGAGCGTAGACATGTCGAGCTGGAGGGATCGCAGAGGACCATGTCTGCCTCACTCACTCAGGTACAAACTTCGAGTGAGGAGAGTACTCAGAGGATGGTGAGTACCCTTGCTGCGCATGTTGAGCGACTGCGAGAGCTGGAGCAGATACGTCCTCCCGGTCCATCGACGGCGCCGACTCCAGACATTGTACTGCCTTCTACTGCCTCTACTGTGCAGCTCACACAGGAGCAGTATGAGTACATACTATCTCAGATGCGCAGCAGGGGTCCTCAGTGATCCAGTAGATTTTTTTATATCATTTTTGTAAGTATAGGCCTTATGGGCCCATTGACCGTTTTATACACTGATTTTCATTCTTATTTGACTCTGTTGGACATGTGTGTTTGTGATATTTACTTTTTTGGTATTTTCATTGAGTACATGTATGATATTTACTTGGACATGTATGTTTGTGATATCTACGACGGGGATGACAAATATACTTACGCTGGGTTATAAGCGATGATCTGATATACAAAGAAGGTGATGTCCAAATTTTTAAAAAATATGTTTGGTATTTTTGTGATGATGTACACAGACACACAGCATAACAAAAATACCAAACATATTTTTAAAAAAAAATTCATAATATCTGCAACGTATAGCGATGTTCTGCGACGTATCCTGACGTCGCTAATTAGCGCCGTCACGTCGCTATCCGTCGCTCAATAGCTGACGTGACAGAGAGTTGACGTCGCTAATTTGGTCGCTGTACGTCGCTAAACTGCTGACGTGGCAAGCATGTCATGTCATCACATAAAAATAAATAACGTCGCTACGTAGTCGTACTATGTCGCTAATTTGGCGACGTTTAAATTCGTCGTCCTCCGTCGCTAATTTTGACATGAGCAGTATGAGTACATGCTATCTCAGATGCGCAGCATGGGTCCTCAGTGATCCAGTAGATTTTTTTTATATCATTTTTGTAAGTATTGGCCCTATGGTCCCATTGACCGTTTTATACACTGATTTTCATTCTTATTTGACTCTGTTGGACATATATGTTTGTGATATTTACTTTGTTGATATTTTCATTGAGTACATGTATGATATTTACTTGGACATGTATGTTTGTGATATCTACGACGGTGATGACAAATATACCTACGCTAGGTTATAAGCGATGATCTGATATACAAAGAAGGTGATGTCCAAATTTTTAAAAAATATGTTTGGTATTTTTGTGATGATGTACACAGACACACAGCATAACAAAAATACCAAACATATTTTTTTTAAAAAAAATTTCATAATATCTGCAACGTATAGCGACGTTCTGCGACGTATAGCGACGTATCCTGACGTCGCTAATTAGCGCCGTCACGTCGCTATCCGTCACAATCCGTCGCTCAATAGCTGACGTGACAGAGAGTTGACGTCGCTAATTTGGTCGCTGTACGTCGCTAAACTGCTGACGTGGCAAGCATGTCATGTCATCACATAAAAATAAATAACGTCGCTACGTAGTCGCACTATGTCGCTAATTTGGCGACGTTTAAATTCGTCGCCCTCCGTCGCTAATTTTGCGACGACCCAGCGACATCGTGGTGACGTCGCAAACAGCGACGGAGGGCGACGAATTTGTCGTCTGCGACTAGCTTTTTCCCGACTTTCAATTTTCGTCGCTAAAGTCATCGCTAATTATGGTTAGCGACGTATTTTTCTTAATTAGCGATGTATCTGGACGTCGCCAATTTGTCTTATTTTGATAGTGGTTTCATTATGTTGATATATCCTGTGATGCATATTATATTAGTGTTCTATCTTGATTCTGACACGATGTACTCACAGATTGGTATATTCATGGATTCCTTGACCAGAGATACGTGGTTTCATACTATCATGAACAATGTAAATCATGACTAATGCATCTATCATGAATAATGAAATACGTGTCGAAGAACCTGGATTCCATGTGTACTAGTCGGGGCGGAGAGATACCTATGAGACATGTGAACATACACTTTCTATTCTATTAATCATACGTGAACAATAGCGGCCACACACGTAGGTGTATGATTTGTCGGATCTCTCTCTCTAGCCGTTCACATGACAAACTTGGTATTTCAAATCACTGGTCTTAACATAATTTGTCTGAGTTGTCTACAACATATCTTGCATGACAGGTTTACTTATTTTTACATATCTGCAGGTTCTCATATGTTCTTTATACACTTGTCTTTTTATTATACATTACCTTTATAACTCGATCATCAAGAATTTCATTATTATTTCTGTAACGCCCCAGAACCAGAATACTGGAGAGCGGGGACAGACATAGCCAGCTACGTATATTGAAGTGCAATCCACCTCGCTATATGGTCACAGCTGTCTAGATATATGAGGGTTTAACTACAAGCCATCAGTCTCTTATGGTCATGAACAAGCCTATTTTTTCAATCTCATACAAGGAATAACAATTACAAGATGTTAGGGCATCAAATATACAATAGTAAGGTGTCTCATACATTACATATTTGGATGATCATGAAGCTGGTCGTACAAAATGTAAAGACTAGAAAGAGTTTTAGTCATACATGATCAACCCTAGGATTCGTCAATCATGTTACAGCCCGTAGGCAGACAGTAAGTAAGGTGCAATCGAGCTAACATGTGCTGTCGGCTAAACGCCTCAAAAGAATATTTTTACAATAAAGTGGGATAACAAAAGAAAAACCCACTCGTTTTCCGGATTACGCCGGTAGTCACCATCAGGCTGGAAGGTCGGTAGATCCTCTGGAGCTGCTCCGGTATCTGGCAATACAAAACCAGCTGGGTCAGATCCCAGAAAGCGCAAGTGCCACAAAGGAGGCTTCATTTAAGAACTAAAACCAGCATATCAGAATTGAATATTAAAGTTAATTTATAAAAGAACCTGATAATAACAGAAACAACAACAGTGAATTAAGTACGAGGAAACCGTTCAAGTAGCCAGGTCGCAACCCATAAATCAAACAATGACCGGGGTTGTAACCCTTCACCTGAATAGAATCTCGTCTCAAATTCTTGTTGGTAAAGTAAAACATGACGAGCATGACGTAAGGTGCAATAAGACAATAAACGAAGAGAGGACACAGAACTGCTCCGGGAGCCAGGTTACAACCCTTAAACCAAATAAGGACCGGGGTTGTAACCCTTCGCCTGAACAGAACTTGGCCCCTGATCATTATTGTTGGAGGTAACAATCATGTGATCATACTGGAAACGTTCGTGCACTGAATTTGCATTATACAAGACTGAATCAGACTCCATCCAAACGTTCACAGCCAATCAATGACTACGGCTTTCTACATTAACTAACTAGGGTTATCACAAGCCTAGTTACTAGCAATATGCAGTAAGATTTTCCTCCAGCCACCAGCCCTGCAGCTAATCCAGGTTATCCAGGCGACTTAGATTTATTAAGCAATGCCTCATTATTTTTCATGTATCGGTGAATCTAGACATGTGTCCTACTCGTCGACAGGCTACAAGTCCAACAATAGTGGCCGGGATAAAAGGATTGCTGGTAACTGGAGAAATCTCTCATTACTACTAGATTATTCTAGTTATTAACTTTAGCCAGTTTCAGTAGGTACCCCTGACCGTGGTACTCAGGGATCCCCGTTCTAGACATAATGCAAGACAATACTGGTTCATTTGTAAAAACACAATCATCTACGGTGTCCATGTCATTCATTCTTGTCATGTCATGCTAGCTGTCGCAACAGCATATCAAGGTATATCATGATAGGTTTACTTATCAAGTGTGTGCCACGATGGACCACTATCGTGTTCATGGAACATGCTCAGATTTACACAGTACAAACATTCCATCAAGGGTCATAAGACACAACATAAATGTGACAAACCATAATAGTGAAAAGGGTGCAAGGGCTGGGGGAGGAGCCATGCGGCTCGGGAATCAGGATCATGACCTATACGGCTAAGGAGGAACAAGCCTATGCGGCCAAGGGGGGAAGGGCTCATGCGGCTAAGGAAGCAGAGGCTCATGCGACCAGGAGCGCTTATGCGGCTCGGGCCAAGCGGCCAAGAGCGAAAGGGGCTCATGAGGCTCGGGGAGAACGACTCATGCGGCTCGGGGACTGCCAAGAGCCATGCGGTTCGAGGAGAACAGGGTCATGTGACAATGAGTCATGCGGCCAAGACCGCATGAAGACAAAATGCTTATGCGGCCGTAAGGGAAAGGGTCCATGCGGCCGAAGTCAACCCAGACATGCGGCAAGGGCCATGCGGCTAAGGGGATGGGGTCTTATGCGGCTGGGGGCGCTGGAACCATGGCCTATGCGGCAGGCGCCAACAAGCCATGAGGGCCAAGACTGCCACGAGCCATGCGGCCAAGGAGGAAACTTGCCGTATAAAAGGCCATGCGGTCAAGCACTGTTCTTCTTCCCAAATTTTTTTCGAGAAGAAGAACCATGAAAGCCATGGCTTCCAAGCTCCAATAATCTTCCATTTAAGATCTGAATCCGGACTTCCATAGGTCAAAATAGGGCAGAATAAAATTTTCTACAACATGGGACCATCGAAACTTGAAAATAACAAGTTAATTGCTAGATCAAAACTGGAGAAAAACCGAGAAATGGGTTAAACTAGAACTACAAGATTAAAACTTCATACTGAAAAATGCCAAGTTCTAAAGAGGCTAAGAATAGAGAAAAGAAGACATTAAAGCAATAAAAATGGAGTTCTCTCGTGAAGCAAGCTGTACTTGCCGGGGGGGGTAGGTGGAGCTCTATGCTAGGGAGGAAGAAGAAGAAGAAGAAGAAGTAAATGCTGAGTTATGAGGAGAGAGAAAAGTAGGTGGGATATAAATAGGGTTAGTGGTGTGGTAGGTGGATGGTCTAGATGAACCGGCCCAAACCACACCAACCTAAAAGCTTGCCCAGACCAAGCCGAACCATGAAATACGACAATGAACCAAGAAAATGCAACATGCACAATAAACCATAACTAACTAAAATTACGAGCCTGAATACGTACACGTATACCAAAATACGTAATACGAACTACGGGCATTACAATTTCATACTCATAGCACTTGTCAATTATTTTGAACTGTTAGAGGTGATGTGCTCGTTCCAATCCTGACTGAATAAGTTGACAAAATATTACAGATGATGATGGTGACTGCCCTACCTTCTATGGGGCATATGAGGGTGACATTCAGGAGCCCGAGGAGCATTTAGATCAGTAGAGGGTGCCTAGTTTAGTCTAGTACTTATAGCTTCCTATTTGTATCGGATTGTTCCGATTGTTAGTTGAGACTTATTTATATTCAGGACTTGTACTTATTTGTGTTGGACATCCATATGTGTGTTGTGATGACTCTACTTTATATATTCAGTTCTCTCCTTTTATCTTATTCCATATCGTGCTCTATCTTCCCTAGACTTGTGATTTAGATATAGAGTTGAGATGTTATACTATACCTCCGTACGGAGATGAGATGTTTATATCATATTGTTGTTAAATGTTAGATGTTATAGACGAACTATACAGCGTCCTACCGCCGACACTGCGACGTAGGCTGGACGTACCCACGTTCTCGTGCCCTTCCTCAGGGTGCGGTCGTGACATTCAGCAAATACATAAGGCTGGAGCTGAACAGAGATAAAAGCAGAGTTTACTTCAATAGGACATGCACTGACAAAGAAGCTCGAGCACAAGTTTTGGGAGTTGGGCGAGCAGAGCTACCGATGAAGTATTTGGGAATACCTTTAAAGGTGAATTATGCCCGCGAAGAAGACTGTCGATCTTTAGTAGACTACATCCAGAAGCGGATAGATGGGTGGCAAGTGCAAAGCTTATCGTTCGGAGGCAGAATTGAACTGGTAAGATCGACTATCACATCCATTACAAATTTTTGGTTACAAACTATTCAGCTCCCCAAACCAACGATGCAACATATTGAAAAGCGGTGTGCGGATTTCATTTGGCAAGGGGGCCTTCATGCCATATCTTGGGATAAGCTCTGTAGGCCAGAAATAGAAAGGGGGTCGGTCTCCGTCCACTGATGATGATATGTAACGTTGCTGAGATCAAATTAGCATGGAGATACATCCAAGGTGACTCCCTATGGGCGGAGTGGATGCATAATAAATATCTGTAGGGCTCAAACTTTTGGGAATACCGACATAACAACAACAAGTCGATAACGTTAAAACACATTCTACGCTGTATGAGGGACATCAAGCAGCACATTACTCAGATATTTACAGATGGAAGCAACACTGACCTGTATCTGGATCCATGGATTGAACAGAAGAGCTTACTACAAATTACTGGACCCCATATGGATCGAGTAGCTCACAGTGGAGAACGAGTGAGTTGCGTAATCCAACACGGATGTTGGAGGCCGAAAACTTATCGGGTGGCAAGGCAGGCCGCAGAGGTCATCAAGCAATACACGATTGATCGATCACTTGGGCGTAATACCTGGGTATGGTTGGACACCAAGGCGCATGCTTTGAACCTAAAACAATCTATAAAAAAACTCAGAGTGCACGATGAGGAGATGCCTAACGGAGACATAGTCTGGATGGCGGGGATCCCCCACAAAATGCAACTGTGCTTTTATAAGGTGATGCTCAAGAGACTTATGACTAAAGACCGGTTACAGCGCTTCGGGGTGCAATTAGCCGACTATAACTGCCCACTATGTCAGCGAGTTCCCGAGTCTATAACACATCTATACCTCGCATGTTCGGTGTCCGAGAACTTATGGAACTCACAGCGGAGAAAATTAGGAGCGGCATCCAGCATAGGAGAAGGCATTGAAAAGGCTATACAAACTATCCGAGGCTCCAGAGGTCGGGAGACGCATGGTATCGAGAAGCCGGGAATAGACTTGCGTCAGCGATTTGGCACATATGGAAAGAGCGAAACAATAGGGTGTTCCTAGGAACTTGCACGGTGCTTATAGGTATAGTACACAACATAGATTATGATGTAAGAGAGGTGGGCCTAATAGAGAGGGCAAGATGATGCATATAACATAATGTTCCATTCAATAAAATTTATTTGGTTTCAAATATATATATATATATATATATATATATATATATATATATATATATATATATATATATATATATATATATATATATATATATAATATGAGGATTCAAAACGGCTCAAAAATGAGTCGTCTAAGCCGTATGTATATCATGGTCCATTTTATTTTTTTAAGATTACGGAGGATAAAAATTAACTTGCTCATCCGTTATTTCTTAAAAGAAGTACGGATAAAAACTAACTTTCTCTCTTTTAGTCCGTACAAATATCCTTTTAAAAACTAAATTTAAAGAAAAAATATCACAAAAAAAATTATCCATAACAAATTCTATAATATAAATATATATACAATAAATTTAAATTTTTATTTAAATGTTTAAATTATTTTATGATAAGATTAGAAAGAAAAAAAAGAAAGATAAATGATTTAACGTGCAACACACTTGCATCTTCTAGTAGATATATACAAAGAGCTTCGCCTACGGAAATAACACACGGGAAAACCGAACTCGAGTGACTCTTGTGGTCACCTAGGAGAGGTATAAGATCTTGGCTGGGTGGCAAAAAATCAGTGGATCGAACAACCATGGGAGCGTATTATTCCTTCCATTTGTTTGGTGGGAGTTGGGGGGACAGTGGGCCCAACATGCATGCAATGCAGCATGCAGAAAGTCCCGTGCTTATCGCCAGACGGAACAAACTTACGGGATGAGAAAATACATGTATGGTTCTCTTCTAAATCCCTTTCTCTTTAAAAAAAAAATTAAATATCCCTTTTAGAAAAATAAACCCATCTCTATCTTAAATATAAGTCTATTTATTTTTTAACTAGTGAGAGATTTATTTATTAATTTTAAAAAATATAGATAGATAAGTTAATTTATATATTTTTAAAATAGTGATGGATTTTTAAAAAAAACCTATCTTTAAAAATAAATATATCTTTAAAAATTATATTTAAAAATATTAATTTTAATGTTAATGTTAATGTTAATGTTAATGTTAATCTTAATCTTAATGTTAATTTTAATATTATTTATGATGTTAATTTTTCATTTTTAATGTTATTGTTTATATTAATTTTAATTTAACATTAGTGTTAATTTTAGTGTTAATTTTAATGTTAATTCTAGTAATAATTTTAATGTTAATTTTAGTGATAATTTAATTGGAATATTAATTTTACGTTTAATATTAAAATTAAAAATTAACATTAAAATTAAAATTAACACTAAATTTAAAATTAATGTTAATAATAACATTAAAATTAATTTTAACATTAACATTAACATGAACATTAAAAATCTAATATTAAAATTAAAATGAAAATTAAGATTAAGATTAAGTTTAAGATTATTAAGATTAAGATTAAGATTTAGACTTAGATTTAGATTTAGGTTAACTAAATTTAACATTAACTTATTAAAATTAATGTTAAAATTAAAATTAAAAATTAATATCAATATTAATATTAAGATTAATATTTGAAATACAATTTCTAAAGATATATTATTTTTTAAAATATCTATCTCTATTTTTAAAAAATAAAAGAGATAATTTATCTATCTTTATGTTTAAAAATAGATAATTTAAAAATAAATAAATATCTCTTTGTTTGAAAATAAATAGATAGATAAGCCTTATTTGTTTAAGATAAAAATATTTTTGTTTTTAAAAGTAGTGATTTAAATTTTTAAAGGGAAAGAAATTTAGAAAAAATATATGACATATTTTTTTTATGGCCGGATATTTTTGAGTTTTTTTTTCTCTTTGTAAGAAATTGGTCTATCCCGTAAACTTTTTCAATAAACTTTTCCTATATATATATATATATATATATATATATATATATATATATATATATATATATATATATATATATATATATATTTGTTAAAAAAAAATATATAGATTTGTTATAGGTATATTTAAATTTTGATATAGGTTTATTTAGATAATAATGAATATATTGAATGTATTTTAATATTTTAAGATTGGTTATATATTCCGGTAGTTGGAAGGATTTTAGAATTTATTTTATTTGTTATATTATGTATTTAGTTTAAATATAATTTAAATATTGAATATATTTTATTATTTGTCATATAATCCGGTCTTTAGAAGTATTTAAAGAATTTATTTTAACTACGTAAGGAAATAGATAAGTGGTAGTTAGAATTTTTTTTTTATAAAATAATTTTTAATTTTTTTTATTTAATGAAAGATATACACACGTTTCTACGACTTATTTTTGAGCTGATTCCAAGCCGTATTATAATAATTGAGATACTTAACAATCTAGGTCCATAATATTTTTTAACAATTGGACTATATAAACTAAAATAAAAAATTAGTACAATAGCTTGTAGTATGGATGAACACGTGAATTGTACTAATATTGGATGTGTACTAACTTTTCTTGTTAGACTGGTAGAGAAAACTAATATTGAATATAATCCAACAATTTTTATGGTCGAGATTGAAAAATTAGTAACCCATGAGTTCCCCTTGGTGGAGCAATTAATGTTTTAACATAATAATTTAGACAAAGATGAGAATTGAGAGGGGAAGGGAAGTTTGGAATAACTGGGAGACAGGAAAAAAGTTCGACAACTCAGTTGAAAATTTTAAAAAATTGAAATTCCTCAACAGTTGGCAAATTCTAATAAAAATTTTTATTCTGAAATTCTTCAACTCAGTTCACGACTTTTATATTTAATAATAAATTAAAAGTATTAATAAGTTGAGAGGTTTGAGTTGGTCTATTGTCAAATTAAGGATTGGTTCAAAATGGCATGAGGTTAAATATTATTGTTAACTATTTTCTATTTTTATTTTTCTATTTTCTTATGACTATAACAAATATTACTGAAATCATAATAATTATTACAATTTTATTGCAAAAGTAAAACTATTTAAAATAAATACGAAAATTATTAAAAATGCTATGATAAATACTACAAAAGTTGTATTTACACCCAATCAAACATTTATGTAGTGTATGTTGGAGTTTTTCCTTGACATGTAGAGAGCTTGCTCTCAACATGCCTAGTTCACTTTAGTCCCACATTGGAAAAAGCAACATGCGGTATCTCAATATATATACTTGCTATGTGTTGTTGAGATATGCACATGGGGATACCTACAGTAATTGACTAAGGCTAATAAACTAGAATAATTCAGTAGACATGAAGAGATTCCTAGCTACAGGCAATCCCGTTATCTGGGCGCATTAAGTGGACTTGTAGCCTACCGATGAGTAGGGCACATTTCTAGCACACAGTCACGTGTTGCATTCTTCGAACAGACATTCGACCCGGATAACCGGATGGTCTGCAGGACTTGTGGCTGTTGGGATAATCCCATTGCATCTTGCTAATAACTAGGCCTGTGATAACCCTAGATAGTTAAAAGTATAAAGCCGTACTCTTGATTGGTCGTCATTGATTGGATGGAGTTTATTCATGCTTAGTCTTATCCTGATCATGTGCAAGATTGTGACATGACATGATTAATTGTGCTTGTCTTAACAATAACGATCAGGAGTCCAGTTCTGTTCAGGCGAAGGGTTACAACCCCGGTCCTTATTTGGTTTAAGGGTTGTAACCTGGCTCCCGGAGCAGTTCTGTGTCCTCTTTTCGTTTATTGTCTTCACTGTACCAATAGTATTTGAGACGGATTTCTATTCAGGTGAAGGGCTGCAACCCCGGTCCTTGTTTGGTTTAAGGGTTGTGACCTGGCTACTTGAATGGTTTCCTCGTACTCATTTTACTGTTGTTATCTCTATTATTATCAGTACTTTATTTATTATTTTTAACATTCTGTTGTGATATGCTAGTTTTAGTCCCTAAGTGAAGTCTCCTTTGTGGCACTTGCTCTTTCTAGGGTCTGACCCAGCTGGTTTTGTGTGGCCAGATATCGGAGCAGTACCAGAGGATCCACCTGTCCTCCAGCCAGATGGTGACCACCAGACGTAACCCTGGCAACGAGTGGGTTTCTTTTTGTCCTCCCACTTTATTGTAAAAATTATTCTTTTGAGGCGTTTAGCCGGCGAGTACGTGTTAGCTCGTATTGCATCCTTAATTACTGTCTGCCTACGGGCTGTAACATGATTGACAGATCCTAGGATTGATCATGTACGACTGAACTCTTGCTAGTCTTGACATTTTGTACGACTAGCTTCATGATCATCCAATATGTAATGTATGGGACGCATTGCTATTATATATTTGGTGCTCTGACATCTTGTAACTATTATTGCTTGCTTGAGATTGAGACAATAGGCTTGTTCATGACCATAGGAGACTGTTGGCTTGTAGTTAAACCCTCATGTATCTAGACAGCCGTGACCGTATAGCGAGGTGGGTTGCACTTCAATATACATAGCTGGCTATGTACGCCCCCGCTCTCCAGAAAAAAAAAAAAATATATATATATATATATATATATATATATATATATATATATATATATATATATATATATATATATAATGACATTTTTGGAACCAAAATTTTCACGGTGAAGCTTCTAACTTTTCTTATTATATAATAGTATAGAGCAAACATCAACCTTTTAATTTTTTTTTATATGTAATTACATAACTATCCATATTAAATTTAAGAAAATGAACAATTTTACTTTGCAAAAAATATAGATATGAACAATTTTTATATATTACATAGTAGTATAGATGGATATTACAAAATCTCATGAACCGAACTCAACTGGCTCTCGTGGTCAGTGAGGAGATGTATAACCTTCTTGGCTAGGCGGATGGTCTCGAGATCGAACTGCGGAGGAGACGGATATGTGTGTGTAAAAATTGTAGATAGTGAGCCCAAATGGCATGCAAAAATAAATAAATAAATAAACAAATTTCATGCTATTTCATGGTATTCTGTGTGTCTTTATAACACTTTCCCGGATGCTGCTTTTCAAAAAATAGCATCAACTTTTGAAACACAATCTCTCAATTACTATAAGGAAGTAACCCAAAAAATGAAGTAGCTTATTAAAAATAAGCAGAATCTTGTTCTTCTATCAAACAACTTTTTTTTTCTTTTCGAGATGTTCGACGTAACGCACAAAATTTTGTGCATCTTATGTTTATGCCATTTGGATCCACTACTCCAATTTTCATATACACACAGCTTCCTAGCGGTTTATTTTGAGACCGTCCGTCTAGCCAAGAAGGTTATACCTCTCCTTGCTGACCACAAGAGCCAGCTGAGTTCGGTATACTGTATAAAACATAAGTGTGATAACTCTTCTACTTTTATCTTGTATATATTGTGAATAGATCATGTCATATTTGTTATCATCATAAAATTAATTTGATTTTATTTACATAATAACTTAAGAAACTTTTTGCATATATTTTATTTTAGATAACAAATATGGTATTATCTATTTGTTGATTTTTTTAAAATCAAATATATATTTTGAATATATAATAACAAATTATCTAAAGAGAGAGAGAGAGAGAGAGAGAGAGAGAGAGAGAGAGAGAGTACGGGAGGGAGGATGGGAGACGCGCCAACTGGGGTTGGCACGTGGGAGGGGGGGGCCAACTCAGTTGGCTCTCCCTCTCTCTCTCTCTCTATATATATATATATATATATATATATATATATATATATATATATATATATATATATATATATATATATATATATATATATATCTATATATATATATATTTCTGACTGCACACCATTAGAGTTGTCGTGTCCTTATCCCATTTGCAAATCTTCCAAACTTCTTCTCTTTTTTATAATTTTGAGAAACTTCTTTACCCTATATGAAAATTTTTGAACTAAATAACATGTGTAGAATAGAGTGGGAAAGAGTATATTAAAATAACTTACAAATTAGAAATTATGATTTGTTTTTGACGATTGCTTATGAGAACATAAATGTTATATTTTTATCCCTTAGTGTTCATTATTTTATGCTCATTTTATGACTAAAGGTACTCATTATAATTATATTTTGCTGTAGGATGAATTTGGAGACACTATGTGCAAAATGGAGCTAAAATACAATTCTGGACAGTTTTGACACCTTTCACCAAAATGGGAATAACTTTCTCATCCGAAAAGCTATGGAGGTGATTCAAAAAGATTTGGAAAGCTAAGACACAGGGCTACAACTTTTATATTTTGTGTTTTTCGCAAATCAAGCTGAATCATGGACGAAATCAGACATGAAGTTGGGTCAAAGATGCTGTGAACAAAAATAGGAACCAAAATAACCATTTTTCTACTTGTTCTATGACTTATTCTATTTGGTTTGAGAAGTTGTAACTTGTAGAGGATATGTGGGGAGATATTGTGGGCTTGACACAACTAATTTATGGTGTATAAGAGGGGGTAGAAATCATGAGAAGAGACCACACAACACAACTCTTCTTCTCTTTTTTTTTCTTTCTTCTTTTTTTTTTCCTTTTTTTCCCTTCTTTTTTTCATTTTTATTTTTACAATAATCGAACACAATAATTTGAGAATGAAAATATGTAGCCAAACTTGAAATTCAGATACCCCCACACTTATTTTTATACACCCATACATATCATAATGCTCCACTAGTTTTCTGGCCTGGGTAAGGATTTTTTTTTTTTCAGGTTAAAGCTTGTAATGTGGGTTCACAAAAATAAAAGCAATAAGGCTCAAAGGGGTTCAACCAAAGGAAAAATAATTTCAGGGAAGGCTATTTGACTTAAGTAGCGTAAAAAATTGCCTTAATCATGTTCATGTATACATGTGCCGATGTGACCTCGAAAAGAATCTAAGCAAGTTCTAAAGAAACAAGTCCATGGAAGAATATCTCTCATCAAAGAAAATAGTGAGACTGATGTGTCAGTCTAAAGGCTCAAAATCTCACCGACTTTTGTCTACCAAATTTAGTCACAACCATTCTCAAGGAAAAATTGTCACTCCCCGTTCCCGGAATGCGTATTTTTATACGTATACCGCTTGCCCGAATTTATTTAGTATCTGTCATGCATTTATTTTATATTTAATTTTTTTAATTTTATGCTAATTATTTTTCTGTATTTTATTTTCTGCTTTTTCTTGGCTCTTGGTTCATTTCGGTTCATGGTAAACCAACTTGGTTCAGTTTGGTTCAACATGGAAAGGAATGGATGGCTTGGATTTGGTGGAGAGAATGAATGGTGGAGATCCACTTGACCTTGATATAAAACTTCTTCTTTCATTCTCTCTCTTCATTCATTCACATTTACTCCTCCACCAAACCCTAACCCACCTGTGAGAGGCAAGTACATCTTGCACACCATGAGGGATTTCATGCATCCCCATTAATTTTTTTGTCTATGTTGTTCATCTTCTCATCCTCTACAAGTTTAGGTCTTGAAGTTCTTGATTTCCATGGATGGTTGGATGTAGATCTAAGTTTCAAGTTTTGGTTTTCATATGGATTTTATGGTTTTGATCTATCAAACTTTGTTGTTTTCAAAAATAAGTGGTTCCATGTTGTAGAGAATTTAATTCTGCTAAAGTTTGGCTTTTGAAAAGTTAGATTCCGATTTATTTTGAGGAAGTCATGGCCAAAACAATTTTGGTCAAACTTCTATGTTCATCTGCAGCATGAACCGCATGTCGCAGTTGAGCCGCATAGATGTCGCGGTTGGGCCGTATAGGCCGCATATCGCAGTAGAGCCGCATAGATGTCGCGGTTGGGCCACATGAGGCCGCATGTCGCAGTAGAGCCGCATAGATGTCGCAGTTGGGCCGCATGAGGCCGCATGTCGCAGTTGAGCCGCATAGATGTCGCGGTTGGGCCGCATGAGACCGCATGTCGCAGTAGAGCTGCATAGATGTCGCAGTTGGGCCGCATGAGGCCGCATGTCGCAGTTGAGCCGCATAGATGTCGCGGTTGGGCCGCATGAGACCGCATGTCGGAGTTGAGCCACATAGATGTCGCGGTTGGGCCGCATAGGCCGCATGTCGCAGTAGAGCCGCATAGATGTCGCGGTTGGGCCGCATGAGGCCGCATGTCGCAGTAGAGCCGCATAGATGTCGCGGTTGGGCCGCATGAGACCGCATGTCGCAGTAGAGCCGCATAGATGTCGCGGTTGGGCCGCATGAGGTCGCATGTCGCAGTTGAGCCGCATAGATGTCGCGGTTGGGCCGCATGAGGCCGCATGTCGCAGTAGAGCCGCATAGATGTCGCGGTTGGGCCGCATGAGGCCGCATGTCGTAGTTGAGCCGCATAGATGTCGCGGTTGGGCCGTATATGCCTATTTTGGTTGTTTCTGACTGTTATATGTCCTATTTTGACTGAATTATGGCTAGAATTTCTTTCAACTCCCAACATGAAAGTTGTAGATCTTTTTCTTGGCTTCAAGAATGTGTTACCAACTATTTTATGCTAGTTATAGACTCGACCATGCTTAATACTAATTTGACTTTCATGCCTTGTCACGAATTGACCCCGACTGTTACTTGACTAATAATTGATCATGTGTTCCTAGTTGGAACTAAGAGACTGGCTAGTCGTCTTATTGAATTGAATGAATGAGACACGTTCATATTAATTATGAACTATTGTAATCGACTGGCTGATTCCGAATATTGACATACAGGCACATGCAGGCTTTAATTAATTAATTAATTAATTTATTTATTTTACAAAAGCAGCATGTGTACTTTATGGTCAAGGCATGATTACTCCGTGGTTAGTTCTGATTGTTGTATTACGTTATGTAAGACCTGCAACCTAACCGTACTGGTATCGTTGTAGAGTTGTGCATATCGTATCCCGTACAAAAGTACTCATTTGAATGACCATGACCCACGGCATGGGACTTCACTTAACGTAGAGACTATTAAGTTAAATAAAATAATGATTGCATGGAGAGAATGGATTCCCGAGTTCTTACTTGGCAGCTCTTTGGGACTATTAAGTACCCGACATGCCGGCTGGTTCCCACAGATACTGCAAATCTGCCACACGGACAGAGAGCGGTATCTGCTTATATTATTTATTATATATTGTATATTGACGACGGACGTCCCGCTGGGACTCGTCTAATTCATGATTGGCGCAATTGATTGACTGGATAGACTAGCCTTGCTTGCACATAGTAAGAACTGAGGAATCCTTTATTGCATAATTGCAGGATAACTTGGAACTCACAGTAACAAGCCGTAGTAGTTGCATAGCCATTTAAGTGGATTTGTTTGTGTACTGTACCTACTCTGTTACCTAACTGAGATGATCAGAATGTCAGGACATGACGGGCCAATTTCTGTCCTTGTTTGGTTGGGAAGTTGGTTCGAAGTGTCGTGATGTTATGTGAATCCTAGTAGATAGCAGAGATCTATTATCATATTCTCTTATTACTGGCTTCATCCCTCATATCATGCTCCCTTGCGGTACTTGCTATTAGAGGTCTAACCTCTTTGGTTTTGCATGGCCAGATTTAGAGCCGGTCCCCGAGGATCCAGCTTACTTCTACCTCCAAGATGGTCAATACTAGAGGGATGATCGCAGGAGGACTCGAGTGGGTTTCTTACTTCCCCGTTCGTTTTGTGAATTACTTTATACTTTGCCGTTTGGCACCGACATGTTAGTCGGATTGTCTTGTACCTACTTTTGCATAATTGTAACTAAGTCAGGCTGCAGCTGATAACAATTGTGTATACTTGCTACATCATCTGGCTGTGTTTTGTAAAGCCAGATATCAAGAACATTTTGACTGAGCGTTTGGGACGCCTTACTGCTTTATCTCACATGTTCTCTATTCCTTTTTTTGTTTGAATGATTGAGACAATAGATGTGAAGTGACCGTAGCGAGACTTTTATGTAGTATGCACCCCCTCGTCTTATTAGACAGCATTGATCGTATTATACGGTATTCATCTACCCGTAATACGTAGTTGGCTGAAGTCATTCCCCCGCTCTCCAGTATTCTGGTTCTGGGGCGTGACAAAAATACTAGACTAATTAATTCTAAGTTGAAAAGATTACTCATTCAATCATGTTATGAATTTTATTAAACTTAGTTAACTCTTGTTCATGAAATACACAACAAAAATTACTGAAAATCATAAGAATAAATGTCCCTTTTTTTCGAAAATAAATGAAAAACAAAAAAATATTTTAAATTTTATTTTTAAATTCATTTATTTTAAAAAAAATAACCAAACGTAAGAATCCTCACCTAGAATTAAAATTGACATTGTCACCAATGAAAGTCTAAATGCAAAGAAAAGATAAAAATGAACAAAAATAAAAAAATGCAAGAATATGAAAAATTCCCCTTGGGTTGCCTCCCAAGCAGCGCCTTTATTTAATACGTCGTTGGCTCGATTCTATGCACACTTGAGACAACTACGCAAAGATTTTACATCTTGAATAGAGGCCTGCAAAATAGAAGGTAAAAATATTTTGTTAAAAATTGATAATGAAATATAAGGAATGTTACCTGGTTGTTGTCTTTTTATAAAAGCATTCAATCCTGCAACAGTTTTGTGCATATTATTACTCAAGACTAACTCCTCATTCTCTTTGTCATTGCCAAAATTTGGATGCTTTGAATGTTTTGAAAGGAGTGATTGGTTTTACATATTTATATATTCGAGCTTGAGTTAAATCATTTTTGCTCCACTAGTTTTGATGGCTTTTGAGCTACACTCCCAAAATATTTTCTACCGTAATCCTAAGCCCCGTTACAACCCATAAAAAGTTCTTATGATTTGTGTTATGCATGTGATCCAAGTGGTGGAGAATGAGAAGATATGCAAGCTTATGGTAGATCATTTCTATTGGAATGAATTTGAGAGAAAACACAACTCTTCTTCTTCTTCTCCAACTTTTCTTTTGATATTTTGATGAACATATTCCGCTAAAGTCTTGTTGGTCGAAGTGTACGAAAACCTTGGAATCAATAAAAACTTGTGAGATCTAATTTGTGTTTATATTTTTGATTTGTACTTAGAGTATCAAATATTTTTTATGCATATTTCATGATAATCTTGTTTAATTACTAGGATGCATACTAGTTTATTATTCTTGATAATCTACTGCTAAACTAGATATCGAATCCGGAATTGTTCGATCTCTCTAATTTGTGAAGCAACCAAGGTTTAATAAATTACTGCTTGTATTATTAAATCTTAGGAAGAAAATATTTGACTAAATTAAATGCAACCGCTTGTGCTTGTGTTATTTTGTTTCATCGATCTCATTGAGTTTAATACGCTACTAGATTAAACCTTTAGCGCTTGTCTGGGGTTGTTTAGTAGTTAAGGTTAATTAGGTCGCTTGTTCCTAATTAACTGTGGCTAAAGGAGAGAGGAAAATAATTCCAACGATGAATATTCATAATACATATCAATATATGTTTACATCTATGATCAATTTCAAGATTCCGATGGTAGATGTAGACTTAGACCAACATTTGTTATTTTGATTTATTTTCATATTCTACTTGCTCTTTTTTATTGACTTTCATTTTATTCATCCCCCTTTCATTATTCACATAGCACAAATATAAACTAATTACTCTCCGTGGAAACGATCCTTACTCACACTGCTACATTTCTAAGAGTATAGATTTTATTTTTGGGTGCCTACGACAGCACACCAATTGCAAACAAAAAATAAATCAAATTATTAATGTATTATGTCTTAAAAAAATTAGGACATGTTTCTTATGTAAGTATTCAAATACACTTAAGAAACTTTTTTTTATATCCTCTACTATATAATGAGGCTTCAAAACGGCTCACTTTTAGCCGTCTAAGTCGTATATATATATATATATATATATATATATATATATATATATATATATATATATATATATATATATATATATATATATATATATATATCATGATCCATTTTATTTATTAACAAAAAATTAAATTGTGTAAAAATTGTTGAAAAAGTTTAAATTTGTCAACATGAAAAATCGAACTCAACCAAATAAGAAAAATACCTCACACCTTAGCCACATAAATTAGAAGAGATATTTAATTATAATTGAATAATATTCTTATTATACGTGAAAAATATGTGCATTTACTAGTAGATTATAGTATGTTTTGTTTGACGTGACAATTTATAAAATTATATACTTCCTTTTTTCCATTTATGTTATTGGATTATTATGTAAAAATGGGTCGAACAACTGAAGTAAGCCTATTTTCACAAAAAACTGAAGTAAGCCGATGTAAAAAAAAAGAATGTTAATGTTGGAAATTTACATTTGCAACATAGTGTTTTCACCTTTAATTATAAATAAGTAATAAAAAATAATGCGCCGTTGCCGGGGATCGAACCCGGGTCACCCGCGTGACAGGCGGGAATACTCACCACTATACTACAACGACTTTGTGCTTATATTTTTATTTATGAGCGTACTATACTGAATAGTTGGAGAAATAATAGAATGTCCACATAAAATAGTGAACTAACAATCTGGTCATGTTTACAAGAAATTATACAATCTGATGCACATGAGTTTGGTTTGACACAGACGTCATGCTCAATATACATTTACACAATTTGCATTACCTAACACTAGTATAGACACACGTAGTTCATATTACTTAGGGGAAAAAAACAATAATCTTTAAAAAAATTCACTATTTATCTACGTAACTATCCAAGTATTCATGTTGAATTTAATAAATAGTTTAATTAATAAACATAAGTAAGATTATTTTTGAAAAAAAAACTTCTACACTGAAGGCTCAACTTTTCATATTGTACAGTAGATAATACGAGCTACAAAATTAAATCTTATGCTATTTCATGGTATTCTAGGGTATCTTTAGAAGTGCTTGCCTGCGTGCGTTACGCGTTCCCTAAGGGCCTGTTTGGTAAACATGAAGTGAGTTGAGAGTGGAAAGTAAAATATAATTCTGGAGAAGTGAGTTGAGTTCGTGAATTTTGAAATCCCAAAAATATGTTTGGTTGAGCCATGAAGTTGCTTTGGAAAGTATAGTTCTTCCACTTCTATTGTTTGGTAACACACAGATATTTGACATTAGAAAGTGAGATTCTCCCAATTCCAATGTTTGGCTAACCAACATGGAAGTTGATAGCATCACCACCTTATGAATATGGTGATCTTACCTGCCTCTCTTTGCTGGAAATTTTCATAAAACTGTTACCAAAATTAGACATGAAACATGTATGCCGAGAGCCAAATCTCCAGGCAAAAAAAATATAACGCCCAAATTGGACATGAATCTTGTAGCCCGAGACAAGCAAAATTGGACATGAATCCTACTGCAGAATCCAGGTAAAAAAACAGATTGAAGACATACATATGTTGACTGAAGCACATACAGGCCAATACACCAAAAATGTCCACAATAACGGCCACATTTATCTGTACAAAATGTCCACAATACAAGCCAATTAATATGTTCAAAATGTCCACAATACAGGCCAAAAATTGCCTTGGGGGTATACCGACCAATTTTTCTGTACAAAATATCCACAATACAGGCCAATTTTTTGGACAAATGTCCAGAATAATTAATTTTACATCCAAAAAAGCTTATAGAATAGATATTTTTTACATCCAAAGAAGCTCATGTGACCATATTTATAAAATTAGAAGGTAAAATTTAAATGAAATAAAAAATAAAGGCTCAGAGATTGGAGTTTCTTTTCATCCAGCAAGAATGGTTACCTCTTCAACCCATCGAAGCATGATGAGGAATGCATCATACCTTAGTATCGCAGTGACCCATGCATCATACTAAGGAGATACCTCTTCAACCCATCACACACGACGAGGAATGCTACCATGCCCACTAAAAATTTGGCAAAATACCAAAAACATCATATTTCCCCCTTCATCACAGCCTAGACAATAAAATATAAACTAAATGTGAAAGAAAGGCAGGATGTAAAATACCAAAACATTGACTGATGTGGGAATAAATATGAAAGAAAGACAAAGAAAAACGTATACAAGACAGAAATTTGCAAGACAACAAAGAAAAGAGCTAAAATACCAAAACCATTATATTTGTTCCCACATCAGTCTACAAATATAATGCATAAACTGAATAGACAAGAAAGACAAAGAAAAATATATGGGACATACGATTAGTTCACCCTCATGAGAGAACTTAGTAAGACATGTGCTGGAAATCCTTAAAAACAGGGCAAACCCAACAAAAATAGCAGATAAAAGAATAGGATAACAGCAAGGCAAACCCAACAAACTTTCATATAGCAGCTTAGCAAGTAGCCAAAATAGAGCAAAAATAACAGAACCTAGTCAGATATGTGCTGGAAATCCTTAAAAATAGGCAAACCCAACAGAAATAGCAGATAAAAGAATAGGATAACAGCAAGACAAACCCAACAAACTTAAAAATAACAGAACTTAGTAAGACCTGAAACATCAAGGCAAACCCAACATTATGACAACAGAAATAGCTTAAAAAAACCTTAAAAAACATGTATTCAGCAGGACAAATAAAACCTTAAAAAAAACATGTCAGTTAACAGAAAATATATGAAATATAGTAAGCCATGGTGTTGTACATGGCTGCAACATATCTAAGTATTACACATTTCACGGGTTATTAGCTGCCCAATGTTTTAGAGGGGCACACGGTGCAAGTGTTCTTGCATCAAAATATTACAAAGGTCAGCCGTAATGGTCTTTCTTAACTGTCTTCATGTTGATAGTACAAATAGTTACACAAAATTGCAGAAATACTAAACTGCATTAACAAAATGAGCCATCATAAAGTAGTTGGTGGAATTAGTCCTGATTTGGTGGGGACAACCTCCTGGATTTGAAAGCCTCCATCCACTTGCTGCGTTGTGCTAGAGGCAAACCTACAAACCTTTAGCCTCACTCAGATTTGAATAAGAAAATCGTAAGCAGTGTTGAGGACATCTTCTTCATAACAGTCCACTAGATCCCATACTTTACTACCCACTTTTTCAACATGACCCCCCTCCCCTCAAACACAGAATCTAGAGCATGACCAATTACGGTCAAAGAGTTTACCAAGTTAGGCATGTACTCCTCCACCGCATCTCTACGGCGCTTAAAACCAGATGATTGTGCACTTTTTGATTTACTTGTTGTCTTACTTGGGATTGAAGACTTGCTAGGTTTCCTGTTTTCACCTACAGGCTCCTCATTCACATCATCCAAATTAACAACATCCTTTTCATTAACACAATATTGGTCATAACAGGATCTAGACTGACTACCAGTTGCATGGTCATCCCCACAAACCACCCTCAACAAATCATAGTTTCATATGGATTTGTTGATGTATAGACACAACCTTGATTTAGCCTATATAGACAATGAAAAGACACATTAGTATAAGCTAAAAGTAGCAAAACATATGGTAGCATAAGTTGTGAAAGTAACTATAGCGACACTACAAAAATAACCCATTTTAGCGACGTCAAAATACGTCGCTAAATAAAGAAAATCCGTCGCTAAAATAATTTTGCGACGTATTTAGCGACGAAAATAGGGTGTTGCGTATAGGCATGTCGCAGATGGCAATTTCGTCGCCGAACGTCGCTGTTTGCGACGGCGTGATCATTGTCGCAAGACGTCGCAAAATTAGCGACAGATAGGAACGTAAGGTTACGTCGCCAAAATAGCGACGTAGAGCGACCACGTTGCGACGCCATAAACTTTATGTACGCTGACATGGCATGGCAGCCACGTGTGCACTTTAGCGACGCCTAGCAACAAATTTAGCGACGTCCGCTGACAGGTTGTCATTTTCTACGTCAGTATTTTAGCGACGTCTCGCGACGCTACGTCACTAGTTAGCGACGTGTTCTTCCCGTCGTTGTCCGTCGGGGAACGTCGCTATACGTCGTAGATATTATAAAAAAAATTTTAAAAATATAATTGGTATTTTTGTTATGCTGTGTGTCTGTGTTTACAGTGTGTATGAAGTGCAGTGTTTGAACCATCGACAGTTTCGCTTACTGTTCTATGTTTTATCTTGGATAGAAAGAGCAACAGTTCAGGGTGCACTTCTCAGAGATTCCTTTTCACGTCTTTCACCTTCTCGGGAACCTTTACGACGTCCGGAAAAAGTGAAGGACGTAAAAATGAAGCTCTCAGAAATACACCCTGAACTGTTGCTCTTTCTATCCAAGATAAAATATACAACAGTAATCGAAACTGTCGATGGTTCTGAACACTGTATTTTACATTCAATGTAAACACAGACACACATCATCACAAAAATACACATTATATTTTTTTAAAATTTCGGCAGCACCTCCTTTGTATATCAGATCATCGCTTATAACCCAGCGTAGGTATATTTGTCATCCCCGTCGTAGATATCACAAAGTAAATATCACAATAAAAATAGGAGGCAGTTCAAAGTAAATATCACAGACACACATCTCACAAACATCAAATCGAGTCAAATAAAAATGGAAGATAAAAAGTTTTCCACCAAGTGTATAATCGAAAGTGTACCAATAAACAATTTGCCCATAGGGCCAATACATGTACAAGTCATAAAAAAATCAATGAAATCACTGCGGACCCCTGCCGCGCAACTGGGATAGAATGTAGTCATACTGCTCCTGGGTGAGCTGCACCGTAGGGGCAGTAGGAGGCAGTGCAATGTCTGGAGTCGGCGCCGTCGATGGACCGGGAGGATGTATCTGCTCCATGCAGCTCTCGCAGTCGCTCACCATAAACAGCAAGGGTACTCACCACCCTCTCAGTACTCGCCTCAAGCGAAGCCGAAACCTGAGTGAGTGAGGCAGACATGCTCCTCTGCGATCCCTCCAGCTCGACCTGTCTACGCTCTGTGCGCTGCGTAGACTCGATGAGCGTGTGCAAGCTGGCAGCTGTAGCCTGATGCAGACTCATCAGCTCCTGTATACTGCGCTCGACCGCATCAAATCGTCTGGTGACGATCGGAGGGTCGGATCGTCGCTCGACCGCATCAGAAATCTGCTGCTGTAACTCATGATGCAGCTCCTCGATCTGACGACGAACATCCTCAGCTCGTGACGACGCCTGCGAAGCCGGAGACTGCGCACTGACAGAGGGGGCCCGGGATGACTCTGAAGCCAAATACGCGCCGTAGGATCCCGTACCGTAGTACGTACCCTTCTGAAGACTGCCAACGGCGGTCATCCAGAGCTCGTCGACGATGGAGCTGTAGGCGGCTGGAAGGAAGTACCAGCCCCTCCCTCTGCTTGTGCACTAGCAGCAGCAGCAGCAGCCGCCTCCTCCTGTAGCCGAACAAACTCGGCCTAGAATATGTTTGCTAACGTGTAAATGTTTGCTAAAGTCTATATTGATATCTATTTTCCTGTTTTCTAAATTTAAATTAATATAAAGAATAGAACGTACATATGCCTGCGTCGCCCTCTCGTCAATGAACTCTCCAGCCCTCCGATGGGTGACCAGGAAGACGGTCACCATGTTCGGGTCCTCACCCTTTTTTACCTGTTAAAATATATATCTATTATTAGTATTAAACATTCTATCGAACTATATATAAATTAATATCCGTCATAGGAAACGTACCAGACGACGAAAATGCTATATCATCGGAATGGAGCTACCACACCACTTACCGGCGCTCGACCGCGCCACCTTGGCCTTGTCAGACCACTCCTGGTACTTGGGCTCGCTGAATCTAGCCTTCATCGCAGCCCACTGCTCTGGCGTGATCCAACCATGGATCAGCTGTCCGGAGCGATCACGGCACTTCGGTCGTGGATCGCATCACGGATGAGCTTGGCTGCGACGGCAGAAAATTGGCCCTCGATCCTCGCCGCCCGTGTAGTGGATAGAAATAGGTCCTCTACAAGAAGTAAAATACAAAGTTGTATAATATACACAAATAATTATTAAAATTTAAAAATAAAAATTTTTACCTTGAAGTGGGCGAACCAAAAGGTCTTCCTATCTGCGGGAGCATCTGAGTAGTTAATCCAAGGCCCACCGTAGTTCTGCCTCAGAAATACCCCCAGCTGTCTCTGTACTGCAGAAGGCCGATATCTGTACAATAATATTTTTCATGAATATATATGTACATATATCATTTGAGAAATATATATTAATTAATTAACTTACTTCATAGGCCCGTCCGTCCAAATCCATACGCGTCTCGTCGGAGGAGCGCATGGAGGGTCGCTCTCACCTCCTGCCTGGACAGGATCAGTCTGATCGCCGTCCTCTATATGCTCGACGTGGGCTCCCTCCATAGAGCCGTCGACAGGAGGAATGCTGGACGGGAGATCAGGATGCTGGACGGGATCAGGAAGGCTGGACGACAAGGGAGGAGTCGCCAACCTGCTGGAACTGCCCTGTCCCGGTAATGGATCGGGAACAGAACGGTACACTGGCGTACTCGGAGATGAGGATGAGGGTACGGAACTGCCCTCTCCATCCCCAGGCCGAGGCTGACGGGACTGCCTAATGTAAAATCCTCCGCGTCGTCCTCCTGGTCTAGTCATACCTGATAATAACATATGACAATAAAACAAAAATACATATTATATGATAGACATCACAGATTTTTGAAAAATATCATAGTCACAGATAAAAGTGTCAATAAAGTGTCACTGAAGTGTCACATATTTATATGATAGAAGTGTCACTAAAGTGTCAAATATGATGATAAAATAAACGTACAGATTTAATCCTCTTCTAAAAATTCATCTAGTTCGTTTAGCTCATCTATCTTCTTCTTCTTCTTCTTCTTCTTCCTCCTCTACATCTTCACTTTCATCTGCATCTTCCTCTTCAGATAATTCTACTTCTTCTACACAATTAGATGTGTAATGAGGAACTTCCGTCATGTCCACTTCTATAATATTTGTTACAAGAGGTAGTTCATCCTGTTGATAAGCTATATCGTCAACCTCAAAGGTATTTCTAGCTTTGGTCTTGCATACTGCCCACCAGTCCGACCTTGTTGTTCCCCGTTTAGGATAACTTGTGAAGTACACGAGCTGAGCCTGACTTGATAGGACAAATGGTTCATATGCTTGATATCGACGCCGATAGTTTATATCAACAAGACCGTGCTTGTCTACTTTCCAACCTTGACCTTCAATCGGATCGAACCAATCAACCTGAAAACACAATCTTAGCAGGCTCTATTCCATAACTATATGTCAGCTCCACGATCTCCCATAGCACGCCATAGAAATCGTTGTCCGTATCAACATCTTTGTAGTTCGAAGATCTGATACACAAACAGCTATTTTTGGTGGAGTCGAGATCCACAAAGTTGTCTCTGATCGGGCAAGTTGTTGACTTGAACCTAAACCCATTAACACAGTAGCTTGGCCATATTTTTGCAGCATAAATTGGTCCCTTGGCTAGCGTTTTAATAGACTCATTCTCAAGTCTTACGTATGGACGATCTACCTAAATACCATGAAAGAAGCAATTAAGCTCATTCTCAATCAAGTGCATATACAGAAAGGTAATTACATAGTTCTAAAGTCTTACATATGCACTCAACCATGATGGAAAATAATACCTCATTTCTTGTTCTAGTTCTTCTTTTGTTATGTGTGGCCTACCTGACCTCACATCATCATTAAATATGCTGAAAACAATATCGTACAATTAATGTAATAGTATAATAATCAACACTATTAAAATAATGTAGACATATTATTTACTTACCCCTCCAGTTTTTCTACTTTCTCCTCGTCGCAGTTGAGTAATACATACACCTGAGCAGCCCTTAGCTCATCATCGTTCAGATATCTCTTCTTCATTTTACCCGATGGCTTTCCTGGAGCATTGAATACCTTCAGTATTGTATCATTACTCACTACCAAAATAAGTCATATTACCGACGAAATTAGCGACATTTTGAGAAAACGTCGCAGGGAAAAAACAATTTAGCGACGTTTTTTTATTACGTCGCAAAACGTCGTTATTAGCGACGGACAGCAACGTTCTGCGACGTATTTAAACTACGTTTGCGTTTTAAACAGATAACGTCGTATAAGTCGGTAAACGTCGCTAATATTAGTGATATTAGCGACGTTTACCGACGTATATGTTAATTCATCGCTAATATCACTTATACTAGCGACGTTTACCGACGTTTTTGTGTGACGTCGCTAACTTGTAAATATAGGTCAGGTTCGATTTTCATTCCCCCCATTATTTTTCCCCCAATTTTCCTTCCCCCCGACCCCGAGCCGGCTTCCCCACCCCCTCGGCCCCCGACCCCCACCGACCTTCGGTGACCGCCGCTCTCCTCCTCCGGAGACCGTCGACCCCCTCCCCTCCACCGCCGCTCCCCCTCCACCGCCGCTCCCCCTCGCCGTTCGCCAGAGCCAGCTCCAGCCACCTCGACCGCCGCTCCCCCTCGCCGTCGTCGCTCCCCCTCGTCGTCACGGTCAGGTAAACCCTAACTCTAACCGGCTCGACACCTCAACACGAGCCTGTGCACGTTTCTTGTTTGGACACCTCGTGTCTAGTTTGCTAGACACGAGACACCCCCTGACATATGTATAAACCTTGTGCACACATTAATTGATATGAATTTGGGTTTTTGATTCGAATTGAGGGTTCTTCACATATTTTCTGAAACTGTCCAGTTTGAGCATTTTCTAAAATCTTTTAAGTAAATTAAATTGTTAAATAATGTAGATTCATGATGTTTAAGATGTATACAATATCTGAGATGTTAGTTTACATGGCCGAGGTTCATGGAATGCAAGTTTGGGTTGTATTTATTCAAATTTGGGTTCGAAAAAGGGATTTTCTGATACATGTATTGTTCTTTGTGTTTTCAAGAGTAAAATTGATAATTAAGATGCTAATTCATATAATGTAATGTTATTTACTGTAGGACATTGAAACTGAGTAACTGCCCTCTATTGTTCAGTCCCCTTTCTTAGTTGTTCAGTCGACTTCTAGGTAGGTAAAGGCCACTTCTTAGATGTATCATTTGATGGAAGGGAGAGGGGGCATAAGTGTTCAGTCCTTGTTCAACTTATGAACATGTATCAGTTCCAAAGTTACTAGTATCAGCCATAGTCAACCATAGTATCTTTTAGATTAGGATTTGAACCCATATTCAGTCAAACCCTTCTCATCCTTGTTCAGTCCTTGAACTTAAACCAATCCTTGAATGTGAAGTCTAGTATATATATTTGATTAGCTTTGTATATATATGTGTATCTCGATTTGTGTTTGGTTGCAGTGGTTAGGATTTAGTTATATATTGGGTTACCTAAGGGTTGAGTTCAGAGTTTAGAGTGGAGTGTGAAGAGGGAAAGTTAGTATGTGACATTGAGAGTTCACAAAGATGGTAGGGTGTATCAGATTTGATAAAAGAAGGGAGTGATGGCTATATATCGATTGTATCTATAAAGGTTGTATATATAAAGGATAGTATAGTGACTTATGGTAAGTTAAAGATTGTGGGTTCAGTCTAAGAAATTAGTCTTAGTGTGTAGAGTAGTATGTAGAGGAGTATGGCTACTAGTGATATATAGATATGTAGGTCCATGTGTATCTGTATCGGACTATCGCTATCGGTATCGAACTATCGCTATCGGTATCGGACTATCGCTATCGGTATCGAACTATCGGTATCGATCGAACTATCGGTATCGGACTATCGCTATCGGTATCGGACTATCGCTATCAGTATCGACGTATATACGGTCTACCTAACCTATATACTGATACTAATTTGATACTCTCTGATATTAAGTACATCCGGCTTACTAGCTAGCGGATCCACCAGTTACATGATTATATACTAATTATGTTTATATAAAGTATGCATGTATAATAGTAGGTAATGATATGCAAAACTGAAAAGATAAATGCAATGCATGTATATAAAGTGTGTAGATAGTCAAACCCTTCTCATCCTTCTTTTATTTTATATTGACTTCCATGATATGACAGCTCCTCAAAAAAAAGAATCCTCTACTAGACATCGCACTCTCCTTTTCAGAACATCAACTAGTATTACTACCTTGATGTATATATAAAGTATGCATGTATAATAGTAGGTAATGATATGCAAAACTGAAAAGATAAATGCAATGCATGAATGAATGGATGAAAAGATAAATGCAATCCATCGGAAAAGCTTTGACACTTGCATATCATTCACTACCTTGATGTATCTATCTTACAGAATTATGGAGCTGAATTACTATGCGGAATCGTACTTGGATGTACAACCGTCATCCTGATGACATGTGCGGTGTGCGGGATGAATTCATAGAGGGTGTACACCAGTTCCTGCAGTTTGCCAAGGCGTTCCCTCAGTACATGGACGGTACCAAAATTAAGTGTCCGTGTGTGAGATGTCGCAACTTGAAATATCATCCAGAAGTGGATGTCACGTATCATTTGTACTCGAAGGGTTTCACGCCGAATTACTATCAGTGGAGCGAGCACGGAGAACTTGTGCTTTAGCATCGGAGTACGAGCCTTATGTGGATGTCCACAACAACGCTCCTTACGACGATGGGTTGGTGAACATGGTTTTTGACGCGGCCGGGCCTAGTTTCGATCGGATGATCATGATGCACCTGAGGAGGCACCGAACCCCGATGCTGCACAGTTCATGGAGTTGCTGGAGAATGCAAGGACTCCATTATATCCTGGTTGTGAGGATCATTCACCGTTGGAGGTGGTTACAAGATTGTTGAGCATCAAGTCCGATTTTAACATGTCGCAAGATTGCTACAACCGTATTATGGAGTTGCTTATAGAAATATTGCCTGAGGGTGCGAAGTTGCCTAAAGACTTCTACCGGTCTAAGAGGATGGTTAGATCGCTCTGGATGGGATATGAAAAAATCGATGCCTGTCGCAACGGGTGCATGTTGTACTACAAAGACGACAAGGATGAAGACGCCTGCAGATTTTGTGGTGTCGATCGCTACAGGAAGCCTACCTCTTCGATGCACTACTTGCCGTTGACGCCGCGTTTGCAGCGGTTGTTTATGGTGAAGGAAACTGCAGAAAACATGAGTTGGCATAAGCGGGAACATACCGAAGGAGTGTTGGATCACCCATCTGATGGAGAAGCATGGAAGCACTTTGATCGAGAGTATCCAGATTTTGCTTCTGATCCGCGTAATGTTAGATTGGGTCTCTGCTCTGACGGTTTTACCCCATTCGGACTTTCGGGATCCCAGTATTCGTGTTGGCCTGTGATCGTCACCCCGTACAATCTACCGCCTTGGATGTGCATGAAGACTCCATATATGTTCCTCACCGTTATTATCCCAGGTCCGAACAATCCGAAAAGGAACATCGATGTTTATTTACAGCCATTGATTGATGAGTTGAATCAGCTGTGGGAAGTAGGTTCCAACACGTACGATGTATCTAGAAAACAAAATTTCCAGATGCGGGCAGCACTTATGTGGACCATCAACGACTTTCGGCCTATGGAATGTTATCTGGATGGAGCACGCATGGTCGTCTTTCATGTCCGTTGCATGGACGACACTAAGGCTTTCCGTTTGAAACACGGAGGCAAACCGTGCTTCTTCGATTGTCATCGACAATTCCTGCCGAAGGATCATCCGTACCGGAGGAACAGGAATGCTTTTCGTGCTGGCGTTGTGGAGAAGGGTGATCCACCGACAAGGTGGTGCGGAGCCACGATATGGGAGGAGGTTAGAGATTTACCAAGTGCTATTGAGCAGCCTGCTACGGGCTACAAGTGTGACGGATTTGGTCGCACTCATAACTGGACGAAGAGGAGTATATTCTGGGATCTGCCATACTGGAGCACCAATCTGATTAGACATAACCTTGATGTCATGCATATCGAGAAGAATGTGTTTGACAACATAATTAATACTGTAATGGACGTAAAGGGGAAGACGAAAGACAATCCTAAGGCTAGATTGGACTTGAAAGAAATATGTAGACGTCCTGCATTGCATTTGATAGAGGACGGGAATGGGAAGTTGAAGCAGCCTAAGGCAATTTTCTCACTGGAGAAGGAGGATAAAGTGAGGCTTTGTAGGTGGATTCAAGGTCTGAAATTTCCAGATGGGTATGTTTCAAACTTGAGAAGATGCGTCGACCTCAAGGAGAACAAACTGACAGGTATGAAGAGCCATGATTGTCACGTATTCATGGAGCGGTTAATTCCGATTGCATTTCGGGAATTCTTACCGCAGGCAGTTTGGGATCCATTGACGGAGCTTAGCATATTCTTCAGGGACCTTTGTTCTAAGAAATTGCTCGTTGATCGTCTAGAAAAGCAAGAGAAGGACATTGCGGTAACACTGTGCAAGCTAGAGAGGGTGTTTCCTCCTGGATTCTTCGACTCTATGGAGCATTTGCCGATTCATCTTTCCTACGAGGCACGTGTTGGTGGACCCGTCGAATATCGATGGATGTACCCGTTCGAGCGACATTTGAATCACCTAAAAAGAAAGGTAAAAAATAAGGCTCGGGTCGAGGGTTCTATTTGTGAAGCCTATATTCTCGAGGAGATTACAAATTTCTGCTCTCCTATTTCAAACCTCATGTTGCTACGAATAGAACGAGGGCTCCGAGAAACGACGACGGATATCAAGAATTTAATGATGGAATACTGAAAGTATTCAATGCGTCCGGAAAGCCTTCGGGGAAAATGAAGAAGAGATATTTGAATGACGAAGAGCTAAGGGCTGCTCAGTTGTATGTATTACTCAATTGCGACGAGGATGAAGTGGAGAAGCTAGAGGGGTAAGTAAGGAATGATGAGTTTACGTCATCTCAATGTAATAGTATAAGCTAATATTATTGTACTAATCGTTCTAATGCTTCGTTGTTTTCCAGCACATATAATGATGAGTTGAGGCTGGTTAGACCCTACCTAACAGACGAAGCATTAGAACAAGAAATGAGACGTCATTTTCCTTCTTGGTTGAGCGAATATGTAAGCAGCTCGGTAATATTTACTGGCCTCTTCTAATGCAACTGCGCAATAAATAACTTATTATCTCTTCTTTGATATTCAGGTCGATCGTCTAATTTCACCCGAGATTGAATTAATTAGAACTCTTGCCAAGGGACCAATTACTTTTGTTAAAACATGGCCAAGTTATTGTGTCAATGGCTTTCGGTTCAAGTCGACAAATGCTCCGATCAGAGACAGCTTCCTGGATCTTGATTCCACGAAGAACAGTTGTTTGTGTATCAAGTCTTCGAACTACAAAGACGTCGATCCAGGAAATGATTTCTTTGGCATCTTGCGAGAGATTGTGGAGTTGTCATATAATTATGGCAGAGAACCTGCAAAGATCGTGTTGTTCAAGTGTGAATGGTTCGATCCGATTGAAAATCAAGGCTGGAAAATTGACAAGCATGGTCTTGTGGATATAAACTACAAGCGTAGATATCAAGGCTACGAACCGTTTGTCCTAGCAACTCAGGCTCAGCTCGTGTACTTCACAGCTTATCCGAGACGGGGAGCAACGAAGTCTGACTGGTGGGCAGTATGCAAGACTAAAGCTAGAGATACTTTTGATGTTGATGAAAAAGCTTACCAGGAGGACGAGCTACCTCCTGTAACCAATATTGTCGATGTGGACTCCACGGAAGTTACGCATTACACGACACATAATGTAGAAGATGTAGAATTATCCGAAGAGGAAGACGAAGCCGACGAAGGTGAAGACGAAAGTGAAGATGAGGAGGAAGAGGAAGATGAGGTCGAGGAAGACGAACAAGATGATTATTCTGAAGATGATTGAGAGAGATATACTTATCTGAACTTAGATGTTTCTTCTAGAATATATTATCTGGACTTAGATGTTTATTGTAGAATGTATCATCATATGTTACCTTGGTTATTATCTTTGTTGTACTGTCATATTTCTAGTCTCTATTATTTGTTGTACTTTTATTTCTAGTATTATTTGTTGTACTTTCATATTCTAGTCTCTATTATTTCTTGTACTATCATATACTGTTATCAGGTATGGCAGGTCGTCGCGGAGCGTTACGAGGGACACGACGAGGACATGATCCTCCAGTACTTCCTACAGGTACTGCTAGAGGACGGAGTTTTCCTTCGGTACCTCCTACTGGTACCGGCTCTGGATCTTCGTCGCCGATTACTCCTCCATATCGGACAGTAGCTGGGCCTGCTGGGACGATCACGTGGCATATCTCCTGGGACGAGTAGTTCCAGGCCTGTTGAGAGTGCTCGCCCGTCTAGCGTTCCTGATGCTGATACGACGATGGAGACGGATGAGCAGATGGCGGAGGCTACGCCGACGGCCGAGGAGGATGTGCCGACGGCCGACCAGCATCATGCAGATCCTCCTTGCGCACCTCCGGAGGAGAGGAGGACGGAGATCTGGGCCGACGGTACAAAGTAGGTATTTTGGTTTATGATTTTTTTTCTTTTTTATCATAAATTAACTTTTTTCATGAATATAATATGTCTGTATAGATATCGTCCTCCAGGGGTACAGAGACGCCTAGGCGATATGCTGAGGCATAATTATGGTGGTCCCTGGATTAACTACTCTGATGCTCCAGACGAAAGGAAGAACTACTGGTTTACGCGCTTCAAGGTTAAAATAGATTTGTTTTTAACATGAATCATTTAATTTATGCATATTATATATAACTGATAAATATTTGGTTTCGTACTGTTCTAGGATATGTTTTACTATCCACCGCACCGGGCCGAGCTGATCGAGGGGATGTTTCCTTCCGTCGCTGCTAAGCTGATCCGCGACTCTATTAATGATCAGAAGGAACGTGATCGTGCCGGAAAGCCGATCAAAGGTTGGATCACCCTGATCAGTGGAATGCGATGAAGGCTCGATTCAACGAGCCAAGGTACAAGGAGAAGTCGGAGAGGCAACATGCCTCGAAGTGGTGCGGTGGGTCGATTCCGATGACGGAACATTTCCGTCGTCTGGTATGTCTTTCTCTTTTAGAAATATTATTTTAATGCAAATCGATAAATTATTACTAAGATAATATATTTAATTACAGGTAAGGAAGGTCGGTAACGCCGACATGGTGACCGTCTTCCTGGCCACCCATCGGAAGGGCGGAGTCCTTATTGACGAGAGGGCCGAGCAGACCTATGTAAGTATTACAATACGTTATCTTAATTTAATACTTCGTGTCAATTTTAATATAACTTAGTAAATATGATGCAAATAAATATTCATGAAGTTAGTAAAAATAAGTACATTAATTAGAAATTAGAAATCATAGAGTACTATCCATACTTTCTAGGCCGAGTATCAGAGGCTGCGGGAACGGGCGACTGCTAGTGCACCTGATGCAGGAGTGGCCGGTACTTCCTCGCAGCCCACTCAAGCTCTGTCGGAGGACGAGCTGTGGATGACCGCCGCTGGTGGCCTCCATAGGGGTACGTACTACGGTACGGGATCCTATGGCGCCCTAGTTGCGACCCAGTCCTCTAGGACATCTCCTGCTAGTGTGCATGGTCCACAGCCGTCCCAGGAGTCTGCCCGAGTCCACCAGATGATGGAGTCTCTCCGTGACGACCTGCTACGACGGATCGAGCAGCAGTCTCAGCACCCTACGGACGATCCTGCGCTGATAGCACGATTGGATGCGCTCGACCGCGACATTATGGGGCTCGTGGAGACGACTGAGAGGACAGAGCGCACCGTTGGAGGGTTAGAGCGCACGGTGACGGAGTTGCAGACAGGACAGGTGACCATGGCCGAGACGGTGAGATTGGCGCAGGATTCGATGGTCCAGAGCAGTGGTAGAATGTTATCTATCATGGATTCATACAACCAGCGACTTACAGCGTTGGAGCATGCTGGTACTCTGGGTGCGCCTTCATCGTCGTCGACTCCGCCGCCTCCACCGCCTTCTTCTTCGACACCGACTCCACCGACGTCACAGCCTGGCGCTCCATCTGTATCGATTTCACTTGCGGAGTATGAGGAGTTGTTATCCCTTCGTCGCGGCGGTGCCCCTCCTGCACCAGATCACTAGTAGTCCTAGTTAGGACTTTTGTTTGTGTTTGTATCATCATATGTTTGTGACTTATGATTGGATGTTTGGATTTGGATGTTAATTGTGTTTGTATCGATTTGACTTGTGACTTGTGGATTGGATGTTTGGATTGGATGTTAATTCCTTCGTCGATAAATGTTAATTGTGTTTGGATTGGATGTTAATTAACTTAGATTAAAGCTATATGTGTAGCATCTTGAATTGTGAGTGGGGGTTTGAATGCGCTGTGATTTGGAATTGTGAGTGGGGATTTGAATGTGTACCTATATGTGTAGCATCTTGAATTGTGAGTGGTAATATAGAATCTGTGTTTATTTTTTTATTTTTTTACAATTTTAGCGACGTTTAGCGACGCTTACTGACGTTTATCGACGTCAGTTTCCGACGTTTACCGACGAGAAGCTGCAAAAAATACATTTTTCCGACGTTTTTCCGACATTTACCGACGACTAACTGCAAAAAAAGTACAGGTCTCCGACGCTTTTCCGATTTACCGACGACTAGCTGCAAAAAAATGTACAGGTCTCCGACGTCTAGCGACTACATTCACGTCGCTATATTACCGACGAAACGACGGTAGACGTCGGAATTATTCCAGGACTTCACCGACGTGTAGCGACTACATATACGTCGCTAATATACCGCCGACACGACGGTAGACGTCGAGAACTCACCGACGTACAGTTACGTCGCTGGATGTCGGTATTGCGACGTTCAGCGACGTTTTTGTAATCAGCGACTAAGGAAACGGCGACAAAACTTAAACGTCGGTAATTGCGTCGGTGCTTCATATTAGCGACGGATTTTATTTTAGCGACGTTTTGGGCGTCGCTAAAATCACTTATTTTGGTAGTGACTTTCATGATCTCCGTCGTCGTTTCTGGAAGCTCTTGTTCTATTAGTTGTAATATGAGGCTTGAAATACATCGAACAAAAGTTTGTAATCTCCTCGAGAATATAGGCCTCACAAATAGAACCCTCGACCCGTGCCTTATTTTTACCTTTCTTTTTAGGTGATTCAAATGTCGCTCGAACGGATACATCCATCGATATTCGACGGGTCCACCAACACGTGCCTCATAGGATAGATGAATCGGCAAATGCTCCATAGAGTCGAAGAATCCAGGAGGAAACATCCTCTCTAGATTGCATAGTGTTACCGTAATGTCCTTCTCTTGCTTTTCTAGACGATCAACGAGCAATTTCTTAGAACAAAGATCCCTGAAGAATATGCTAAGCTCCGTCAATGGATCCCAAATGCCTGCGGTAAGAATTCCCGAAATGCAATCGGAATTAACCTCTATGAATACGTGACAGCGTGGCTCTTCATACCCGTCATTTGTTTCTTTCGGATCGACACATCTTCTCAAATTTGACACATATCCGTCTGGAAATTTTAGGCCCTGGACCCACCGACAAAGTCTCACTTTATCCTCCTTGTCCAGCAAAAAAATTGACTTCGGCAGGAACTGTTTTCCATTCTGCTGTATCAAATGCAACGCAGGGCGTTTTCATATTTCTTCTAAGTCCAACATGGCCTTGGAATTGTCTTTCGTTTTTTCTTTATGTCCCACAGTATTAATTATGTTATCAAACACATTCTTCTCAATATACATGACATCAAGATTATGTCTGATCAGATTGGTACTCCAGTATGGCAGATCCCAGAATATGCTCCTCTTTGTCCAGTTATGATCTCTACCAAATCCATCGCACTTGTACCCAGTTGTAGGATCTTCGATAGCACTTGGAAAATCTTTAACCTCCTCCCATATCGTGGCTCCGCACCACCTTGGCGGTGGATCACCCTTCTCTACAATGCCGACACGGAATGCATTCCTGTTCCTTCTGAACGGATGATCTTTTGGCAGAAATTGCCGATGACAATCAAAGAAGCACGGTTTTTCCTCCGTGTTTCAAGCGGAAAGCCTTACTACGGTCCATGCAATACGGACATGAGAGACGGCCATGAGTGCTCCATCCAGATAACATTTATAGGCCGAAAAGTCGTTGATGGTCCACATAAGGGTTGCCTTCATCTGAAAATTCTGCTTCCTGGAAACATCGTACGTGTTAGCGTCTACTTCCCATAACTGATTCAACTCATCTATCAAAGGCTGTAAGTACACGTCAATGTTCTTCTTGGGATTGTTCGGACCAGGAATTATAACGGTTAGAAACATGTACCGAGTCTTCATGCACATCCAAGGCGGTAGGTTATACGGAGTGACAATCACAGGCCAGCACGAATACTGGGATCCCGAAAGACCAAAAGGAGTAAAACCGTCAGAAGATAGTCCCAACCTGATATTACGCGGATCTGAAGCAAAATTAGGATACACTCGATCAAAGTGCTTCCACGCTTCTCCATCGGATGGGTGATCCAACACTCCTTCAATCTGTTCTCGCATGTGCCAACTCATATTTTCGGCCGTCTCTTTCACCATAAATAATCTTTACAACCACGGCGTTAAAGGCAAGTAGTGCATTGAATCGGTCGGTCTTCTTGCACCGGTAGACCTTCCTGTACTAGTTGTCTTATAGCGATCAGCACCACAAAATCTGCACACATCTGCGTCCTTGTCGTCTTTGTAGTACAACATGCACCCATTGCGACAGGAATCGATTTTCTCGTATCCCATTCAGAGCGATCTCACCATCCTCTTAGACCGGTAGAAGTCTTTAGGCAACTTAGCACCCGCCGGCAAGATCTCTATAATCAACTCCAACACTCGGTTGTAGCATTCTTGCGACATGTTAAAATCTGACTTAATGCTCAACAGTCTTGTAACCACCTCCAACGGTGAATGATCCTCACAACCAGGATACAATGGAGTCCTTGCATTCTCTAGCAACTCCATGAACTGTGCAGCATCGGCGTTCGGTGCCTCCTCATGTGCATCATGAACGAAACTAGGCCCCGCAGCATCGAAAACCATGTTCACGCACCCGTCGTCGTATGCATGATTATCTGAAACAAAATTAGGTCCTGCATGCATATACGGCTCAACATAAGGCTCCGGCTCTGATGCTAAGACACAAGTTCTCCGTGTGCGGTCCACTGATAGTAATTAGGCGTGAAACCCCTCGAGTACAAATGATAAGTCACTTCCACTTCTGGATAATATTTCACGTTATGAAATTTCACACACACGAACACTTAATTTTGGTGCCGTCCATGTACTGAGGGAACGCCTTAGCAAACTGCAGGAACTGCTCTACTCCCGCTATGTATTCATCCTGCACACCATACATATCATCAGGACGACGATTGTACATTCATGAACGATTCCGCAAGTAGTAATTCATATCCATTTGGAAATAATTCTGCAAAGATGGACACACATTATCCAATAGACACAAATTCGTATATTATGTCTTATTATGGGACACACATTAGTAGCGGACAGTTACTAATAACAATGATATGCAATCTAGGTCAAACTAGGTTATACTAAGTCAAACAAGGTCAAGCTAAGTCAAACAAAGTCAAACAAGGTCAAACAAGGTCAAAGTAGGTCAAGGGTTGACCTATAGTCGACTTTGTTAACTCTTAGTCCAATCTAGGTCAGATGTTGACTCTACTTTGACTTTCAGTCAAAATAGTCAACCTTGGTCAAACAAGGTCAAATCTAAGTCAAATATCCTATTTCTAGTCATTACCTACCAAGGTACCCTTTACCTTATCGCTATTGGTATCCCAATACCAATACCTTATAATTCATATCTTACTAGGCCCTAACTAGCCCATACTAGCTAGCACACACCATTCAAGGCTATACAAGCCTAACCTATAATTCAAGTACCAATAATGACCAAAGTCAACTCAAGCTATCTCATACACACAAGTAATATCTTGGTGTCATTTGTTTAGTCTTAAAAAACACAATCAACTAAAACTAGTACCAAGTAATGAGCAATAGTGAGTTACCAAAGCAAACTGATCAGACTAAAGAATGCCAATCAACTTGGAAATGGATACACTGTTGACCATTTAACAAACATGAAGACAATAACAACAAAAAACATTGTTAAACAACAATCATCAATAATGAAACTAGAACACATTCTCTACATTCATCACAATCAAGAAACCCTTACACTACAAACCTCCATAGTTGTTCAGAGATCAAAGGATCAGTATCAATCTAGACAGTCAAATCTCGAAAATGAAGATGGCAAACCTCAGATATAAGCACTCAAAAGTATTGGCAAACCTAATGAACTAATTATACCAAGAATTGTGGATCGAAATAAGGTTTACAATATAATTGTGAATGCAAACCAAGATTTTCTCTATTATTCAAAACAAAGTGTCATTATTTTTTTTCTAGATCAAATATTATGTTTATCAATGGTGCTAACCTGTGTGTGGGTATGGGTGTATGGTACATGGCAGTTCAACAAATAGGTGTGGACAAGTATGCTAGTGTGTCAAGTGTGTGTGTTTGGATGTGATACCATTTTGTGTCAATGGGGCAATGTGTGTTTGTAGAGTACATGGTGCATATAGATAGGGTGTATGTGATAGGTTTGCATATGTGTGTAATGTATATGGGACTGTTCTCATTTTGTGTATGTGTCAAAATGGTTTAGACATAGGTGTGTGTCAAAGTTAACTACTAGGGTGTTGTGTGGCGGTACATGTATGTGTGTGTGTATTTGTAACCTGGAAAACAGTGTGTCAATGAGGGGGTGTGTGTGTAGAGAGTGGACATGTAACAGGGAAAACAATGTGTAACAGGAAAAAGCAGCTAGTGTAATGTATGTAATGAAATTCAGTATTCATGTGGATGTGTATGGTACATGTAAACTCAGTGGTGTGAGCCATTCTCAGAAAAATGGTTCCCAGGTTTGTGACAGTTCATTAACCCCAAACCAATCCAAATTCATTTCAAAATCCCTATTTGTCCAATGCAAATCCTAACCATAGTAGTTAACACACATGTGAAAGTATTTAACATGAAAGTTAATCATCAAAATTAGTTTGAGAACAAGGAATTAAAATTAGAATTTAAACTAACAGGACTGTTCAGTCTAAACACCCATTCCTATATTCGAATCCAATATAGGAGGAGGAGTATGTGTGTGTGCCTGTGTCTGTGTGTGTCTCTGTGTCTGTGTGTGTGTGTGTGTGTGTGTGTGTGTGTGTGTGTCCGTGTGTGTGTCCGTGTGTGTATGTGTGTGTGTGTGTGTGTGTGTGTGTGTGTGTGTCCGTGTGTCCGTGTGTGTGTGTGTGTGTCCGTGGGAGAGGAGGAGGAGGAGGAGTTAGGTTAGGGTTTACCTGACGAAGAGGAGGAGGAGCTCGAGGAAGAGGAGCTCGAGGAGGAGGAGGAGCACGACGGGTAGGGCTCGCCGGGGGGGGAGGAGTCGCCGGAGGAAATCGCGGGGGGGGGGGGGGGGGTCGCCGGAGGAGCTCGAAGAGGGGAGAAAATTTGGAGAGGGGGAAAAAATTTCGAGTAGGGGGAAAAAAGCACAGCGTGCCCTAAGTAAAATAGTTAGCGACGTCACCAGTCGACGTCGCTAACCGTCGCAAAAATTTTAATATAGGCAACATATTTTAATAATATGTCGCTGGACATCGCTATTCAGCGACGTTGTTTATGTATTGTCGCTGAACGTCGCTATTCAGCGACGGTTTGCGACATCAATATAAGGGAGTCGCTATATTATATGTTTAGTGACGGAATTTTATTCCGTCGCTAAATAACGTCGCTAATAGAGCATATTTTAGTAGTGCGAATTTGTCATCCAAAATTACCTTATCAAGATCGTTATAGGTTTCGTCATCCAAAGTTATAGTCTTGCTATCCTCGTCCCATCCTGCCCCTGACATGTCCTTCGCCTTCAAAATGTCCAACCATTTACCCTTTTACACTCTAAGGTGATTTTGAACATTTATCCACGTGTAACTCTCACCAAACCTTACATTCACAACACCAGCCCCCCTTTCTAAAAACATTTTTGAAGGTTTTGTCTGGCTTACCACAATTATTTGCCTCATCACAAAGAACGCTCAGAAGCAAATCGGTATGAGATTGGTGCCAACGTTTTTTGATTTGACTACCCTTCTTTG